>OX451394.1:593719-1049481 GCA_949629135.1 Eremobia ochroleuca | reverse complement strand
GAACCGTTGGTATAACCGCAATGTACGTGTCGCCTGACGATGAAAAATTGAGTTTACTTATATTTGGAATGCTTCAATAAATATTTGGCTGTGATTCGGAAGTAATCTCAGAGCAGAACGATGGTGTTGGCGTCTTGTTGTAAGACGTAAATGTAGATGTCCCTTTATATAGGGTGACTGGTAATTAGTGACCGATACTTAAACACACGATTCTACTCATCATTACAAACAACTTTTACTATCGGACCAAATCCGAAATCGCGAAAAAAAAATCAGCTGTTCCCTACATTTATGTTCGCACGAGTCGTCAAAATGTAGGGAACAGCTGATTTTTTTTTTTCGTCATTTCACTTTTTGTCCCATTATAAAACTTGTTTGTTGTCATGAGTAGAATCATGTGTTTAAGTATCGGTCACTAATTACCAGTCACCCTATACAGCGTGTAACGGAAAGGGGGTATCAACCCTGAAGGAGGTGAATGTGCTCATGAAACTCAACAACTTTCCCCAAAGAACATAGGTCGAAATATGAAAAAAAAATTTGGCCCTCCCATAGTAAATCAATCAGCTGGTAGTCAGTTTTGTAAGGGAGGGCCAAATTTTTTTTTCATATTTCGACCTATGTTCTTTGGGGAAAGTTGTTGAGTTTCATGAGCACATTCACCTCCTTCAGGGTTGATACCCCTCTTCCGTTACACGCTGTATATTGTCTCCTCGCTGTAACCATTATAGATGTTAGACCTGTGTCTATAGAACCCTATAATTCCTTTATTTTGATCTTCTCTTGATCGCTACGGATGTACCTATTTCGATCATTCCGCCCATGATTTTTGATCCACATTCTACAATTCTTGTATGCAAGAAAAAAAAAATACGCATTAAATAAACATGATATAACGTAAAAAAAAAATTATGTTTTTACAGACCGTTGTTGAAATTATACAAAAAATACAGGAAAAAAAACGTAAGCCTTTACTATAAATATGTGTCATGTTCGTGTTTACTGTAAAGTAATTTTCGGTGTTTCAGTATTAGTTTTAAATCACTAGGAGTTAGAATTTTATGTTAGTCGTTAATTATTGTTTATGTAACGATAGTCTAGTATTACTTTATATAAGTGTACCGTCAGTTACTTTGTAATCTCGTCAGTTAGGGCGCTAAATATATTTTTGCTCTCACCATAGTTATAATAAGAGTGTGCCAAGTCTATAAAGTTTGATGTATTTTATGTAATTGGCAGTTACATCCGTACTTACAATCAACGTGACTGCCAAAGAACAAAATTCTCGTTGTCATATAAGCGTAAAGAAAAAGATACAGAAATACAGTAATTGTGTTGTGAATAATTATACTATATGGGTAGATGTATGTCTTAACTATATGGTTTTACAGTGCTCAAAGATAGCGTTATGTCCGCCTTTGAGGTGTTATTTGTAATTTTTTTTTCCAAATTCCATCAAATAAATGTCAAATTTTTCAATTTTGCGTTTTTATTTCCTTCACTGTCGTACTTATTTACGTATATCATAATGGAAAGTATATCCTACCTCTTAATAATTTTCTACAAATACCTAAGTAATTAAATATCCGCGATCCCTGCGGGCCAATTGCGTAACAAAATATCAGTAGCAATCGCTTTAATTTTGACAGTTCAACAATATTCAAAGTCAAAATCAAAAGTCATTTATTAAAACTAGGCTGAGAAACAGCACTTTTCGAACGTCAAAATTACAAAAGACAGTCCCCCAAAACGCCCGCCCTTCACCACTTCCTAGTGCTTTCGCTGGGAAGAAGTGGCGCAACAAACTCCCCAGCAGCACAGCTGTCTGTTCAGTTAGAAAATACTTGACTGAATACAATACAAGGTATGCAAAGTAATTAACATTACAAGACACAGAACACTAAATTAAATTATTTGCCATATGTCAGCTAGCAACGCCAATATACCAAGAAATACAATAAAAAACTATACGTACTCAAGCAAAAATTAATAAATGAAAATTAAATAAAAGCCCCCAGGTATAAAGGGCGTGACCGCTAACATATTTATGCAATGCTGGGTTCTGTTTACATAGCTGTCGCTTGAAGTCACAAATGATAACTAGGACCATCGAAAGAAACTAAATAAATAAGTTATTACTAATGATAACAATAATAAAACCATGGTCAGCAAGACGACCAGTCACCACAAGCAGCACCCGTTCACGAGCATAACGCAAAGATCAGCCATTACCCCCCTCGCCATATTTGAGGGAAGGAGACAACCCGACCCCCGACGCTACCGCAAGCAGTGACATCTAAGGGAGCATTACGAACTTGCTGCCGGTTGCTCAGGTAAGAATAATATGATCAATCGTCGAGGTCACTAGCTAACCACATATTGCAATCAACTCATTAGAAAACATTGAAATGGGTTGATTATGTCAATAATAACATAAAAATAAAATTAAACTGATTTGACTTATACAGCCCAATAAAAAAAACAATTGTAAAATGAGCTCATATAACCTATCAGTAATCTAATTCTGGAGAAAGAACATAAACATTGTCTTGAGTTAATCAGGGCGACCAACTATTCTTATCGTTTAAGTAGTCGTTGATGGAATATTATGCCTTTGAACAAAGGTTGGATTTTACTTGAGCTTTAAATGCATTAAAAGGCAAATCTAGCAAAGAAGAGGGTAGCTTGTTATAAAAGGCTATACCAAGCCCAACAAATGAGTTATGAACCCTATGAAGCCGGTGAAAGGGAGCACGTAGTTACATTGCGTTAATTAGGGTTTTTGTTTCGCAATTAAGGTGCTGGAACTGGAAAGTGTTTACTTACTTTCGTTGCTGACTGTCCACGTCAACTGCAATATGAATGAAGGTCATCGAACATGGTGAGTACCCGAATTGCGTAACACTCGAATCAGAAACCAAGGGTTTTGAAGGATGACTTACGTAGCCGAAACGTAGACACTCACGGAATGCTGGTCCATAGATTCCGGATCGCTCGGCGAGCTATGGAACAAGCTATGCTTGGAGTCTCTCTGAGGGTTATAATCTGGAATGAGGTGATCCGGCAGAGAAATCAAACTGTCGACATAGCTCACAGAATAAACAAGCTGAGGCAATGAGCCGGCCATATTAGCTGTAGAACCGATGACCGTTGGAGTAGACTTGTTCTTGAGTGGAGACCGCGAATCAGCAAACGTAAGGTAGGACGCCCTCAGGCTGGGTGGAGCGACGATCTTCGCAGGGTGGCCAGTAGCAGCTGTATGAGAGTTGCCGAGAATCAAGCTAAATGACATGCAATTGGAGAGGCCTATGTCCATCAGTGGACTGCTGAAGCCTGATGATGACGATAATGATGAAAACTGTAGAAGTTAAATGGCTGAAGAAAAAACTAGCCAATCATAGATTGGTTGATAACAGGCAATGTCAAATCTTCGAAAACTTTCTTTAAGAAGGGGTTGCTCCTGAGAATTCTGATTTTAGAGAAAAAATCACCACGATTGCTTTAATTACAGTTTTTATTAACTTATTCTATTACAAATAAATAAAACTAATCTTCAGATACTACTGAGTACTGACAGTTATCGAGAAAAAGGATAATCGACTATTACAAAAAAACCCTCGCAAATCCATCCCTATTATTTTGATTGGGGTCCAAGTTTGACAGGTAATTGTAACCTTTAATCATGTTAATAATTTTGCGTTTTCTAAAGTATTTCAGTATTTATCCAATGATAACATTATGAAATATGGTTTTTATAATAATTTGAATATGATAACCAATTCATCATGTTTTCTTATACCGGCTAACTCCGATCCTTCTTCTGTATTCTAAGTACGTATTTATTTTGTTTTTGTAGCGTAAATTCTTATCGCGGCACGAGTAGAGAAGCACAGAAGTTTTATTGTACGTTGGTACGCAGTCTGTAAATAGTAAAAGAGCTCATTAATGACCGTAGATCTCATAATGAGTGCATGATCTTATACGTGGTTTATAGGGGACAATCGGCAATCATCTGACCTTGTGCAAACAAGTGGTTTGTTATCGTTTAGAGCTCGAGAGTATCAATAACACTCTTGTTTGGGTTGGTAGCGAGCCTACTGCGATGGAAACGCAGCATAAGTTAGCTAGAATGTAGCTTTGTAAAGATTTTGATATATAATGGTTTTACAATTGCAATCCGCGTTATTTGCTACGCGACGCTCGGGCTATAAGGTAGGTGGTCGCTTTAAGTCGGTTTTGTTGTGCATTCTTTATTATTTATTTACTCTAAAGTAATATCATTTAGTTGTATATTTATAGAAAGATAATTAATTATATTTATCTTATAAGTAACTAGAGGGTTTCCGATTTATATTCTTCTTTAAGTACTTAAGTATTTACACTTATTAAAGTTCTATATAGTGTAATAATATGTAGTATCTAGTATAGTGGCTCTAAGATCTCAATTAGCATCCATGATGTCTATTATAAATCCCAAGTGAAATCTACCCTGAACATGACCCACTGACCAATAGTTTGAATAAATAAATGTCCTATTATTTTTAGAAATCTAAAACCACTTTATCACCAGGTGTACTATCTTACCATAGTTAACATCTTAAAATAAATCATAGTTAGGTGTAACATAAAAAAATTCTTATCAAAAAAAGTATCAGCAATTATTGGTTTAATCCATACCGATCATATCGTCGACCGTAGGTTCAATTGCTGTAAGGGACAAAATACGATTTTTCATGAGAGGCCGACAAAGTTTTTTTTCGGACTAAATCGCCCATAACTTTTTTTGTTATTAACCTTTTTCGGGTCTGATTTTACACATAAACTTGTATTTTAGTGCTCTATCTACATGTGTACCATTTATTTAAATGAGTTAGCTATTTAAGAAAATAGATGTCCCTTACAACAACGTATTTTGTTAGTAATGTCCCTTACTGCCCAAGTATCTTGTAGTCCCGTCCCTTACATTAAATTGACCTCTACGTTGGATCCAATCTATTAATGAAAAAATAGTGTAAAGGACATGTTGAACAAATTTATGAAAAAAATACAATGTAAAGAGATTTTTGACAGAAAATGAAGTACACACTTTTGACGTACGGATATCTTAAATTTGGAAATCGTTATAAGAAATCATTTAAAAGACATGAAAATGTATTAGAACCGTGTGTGTGCTTTTTTGTATGTCGCTTACATGCAATGTTTGTACATTGTAATAGCAAATTTGTATTAGTTTGAATAAAACAATTTTTATTTTATTGTATAAAAATTGTTTTATTAATAATTGTTTTATTTATGTTACCATTTTTTTAATAATTTGATTTTAATAAACATCTTATTAAAATCAAATTATAAAAAAAATGGTAACAATTTTACCTATACTTACTTTGAATTCTTATTCAAATAAAAGAGTAGCTGCAAAAACCGCGCACAATCCCGACCAAACATGTAGCTGAAGTTCCAAACGTTTGAATTCCAAAAGTAGAAAAGGCTGCTCTACTACTTTCTTATATGCAAAAAATCGAAATAATGAAAGATATATTGAATAATAAACCTTAATTACGATTAATAAGACATATCATTGTAACATATTGTTATTATTGCATTAGAAAAAAAAATATAGAGTGATTATCTAAATAATAAAAAGGGAACAATTTAATCAGATTACATTTATAAAAAACAACAAAAATAATGGCTTTTTGGCAAATTTAAGTTGTCTGGCCCCTTGAAACTTTTTGAAAAATTTCTGGAAAATCAACTAAAGAGTGCCGAATGATTTTCGAAAATATTTATCATCCGGCAACTACCCCTTCTATTGTTTATTTATAAAAAACAACAAAAATAATGGTTTTTTAGCAAAATTAAGTTCTCTGGCCCCTTGAAACTTTGTAAAAATTTTCTGATAAATCAACTAAAGAGTGCCGAATGATTTTCGAAAACATTTATCATCCGGAAACTACCACTTCTATTGCTTATTTTATAAAAAAAACAACAAAAATAATGGTTTTTAGCAAAATTAAGTGCTCTGGCCCCTTGAAACAATGTGAAAAAATTCTGGAAAATCAACTACATAGAGCCGAACAATTTTCGAAAAAATTTTTCATGCGGAAACCACCCCTTCTATTGTTTATTTATAAAAAATAACGGCTTTTTGGCAAAACTAAGTGCTCTGGTCCCTTGAAACTTTGTAAAAAAATTCTGATAAATCAACTAAAGAGTGTCGAATGATTTTCGAAAACATTTATCATCCGGAAACTACCCCTTCTATTGTTTATTTATAAAAAACAACAAAAATAATGGTTTTTTAGCAAAATTAAGTTCTCTGGCCCCTTGAAACTTTGTAAAAATTTTCTGATAAATCAACTAAAGAGTGCCGAATGATTTTCGAAAACATTTATCATCCAGAAACTACCACTTCTATTGCTTATTTTATAAAAAAAACAACAAAAATAATGGTTTTTAGCAAAATTAAGTGCTCTGGCCCCTTGAAACAATGTGAAAAAATTCTGGAAAATCAACTACATAGAGCCGAACAATTTTCGAAAAAATTTTTCATGCGGAAACCACCCCTTCTATTGTTTATTTATAAAAAATAACGGCTTTTTGGCAAAACTAAGTGCTCTGGTCCCTTGAAACTTTGTAAAAAAATTCTGATAAATCAACTAAAGAGTGTCGAATGATTTTCGAAAACATTTATCATCCGGAAACTACCCCTTCTATTGCTTATTTATAAAAAAAACAACAAAAATAATGGCTTTTTGGCAAAATTAAGTTCTCTGGCCCCTTGAAACTTTGTAAAAATTTTCTGGAAAATCAACTACAGAGTGCCAAATAATTTTCGAAAACATTTATCATCCGGAAACTACCCCTTCTATTGTTTATTTATAAAATATAACAAAAGTAATGACTTTTTGGTGCTCTGACCCCTTGAAACTTTGTAAAAAATTTCTGATAAATCAACTAAAAAGTGCCGAATGAATTTCGAAAATATTTATCGTCCGGAAATTAACCCTTCTATCATTTATTTATAAAAATAATGGTTTTTTAGCTAAATTAATACACTGGCTCCTTGAAACCTACTACCCTACTACAAAGTTTCAAAGGGCCAGAGCACTTCGTTTTCCCAAAAAGCCATTATTTTTGTTGTTTTTAACGACAGATGAACTCGCACTGATACCACTTTTTTATGCCCGCGCGCTGCTTTCGCATTGGTACTATCTTCTCTTTTGCACACAGAAAGACGTTGTGAGATAGAAAAGGATGGTAATAGTGCAACAATTCGATTCAAATAGGTGTAACGTTGACACTGCTTAAAGTATGACAATGCAAATTGGGGTAAGGGACAACTATGTCAAAACTCGTGCAATCCATTTAAAGTATGGATGATATTTATTTTTTGAGACAACAAAGACATTAGTGTAAGGCCAGTTTTATTATTGTTTCTTAAAAAATAAACCATGTAATGGTAATTCGTTGATTGGGAAGACCCTTACCTTATTTGAAGTGGACTGGCGGCGATAATTACACCATTTCAAGTTCCTATATTGCATAGTTTTTCAGATACATTGTTATTATGGGGCTGATTCTAAATTTGGATCCAAAAATCATTAGAGTAAGGGACATTTTTTTTAAGCTAGAATTTTTTTATATTCACCATTCGATAGAGCGAAAAATTCTGAACAAAACTGTATACTCAACTCATTTTGGGTATTTTGTCCCTTACAGCAATTGAACCTACGGTCGACGATATGTTGACATAGACAGGGAGCGCAGGTCGCTGCCTGTCCGTTGCAACATGCTGGCCCGCAGGTTTGCACGCTGTACTGATCCTGTAAAGATAACGCTTTTTAAGGCTTTCTGCCAGTCGCTTTACATGTGCAGCCTGTGGACCAAGTATACCCAGCGGCCTACAGCGACCTGCGCGTACAGTATAATAACGCATTCAGGGTGCTTTTGGAGTTGCCGTGTCGATGTAGCGCGTCAGGAATGTTCGCGGAAGCGTGCGTCGAAAGGTTCGACGCGATCATGCGGAAGCGATGCGCTTCCATGATGGCGCGCTTGCGCTCCTCCTCCAATGGTATCCTGAATGTGTTTACAGACCGGTGGGACGCTCCCCTCTTACGAAGGTGGGTAAGTGTACAGACACACTTATCCAAATAAGCGGTGTAGCATTGAACGAACAGTTCAATGGTACACTACTTGTTTATTACTGTAAAGGGGGTAGCGGGTTAAGGGGGGTCTGGCGGCCCCCACCGAATCTGGTAAAATCGTTCCAAAAATCTTGAAGAGGGTCGAAAAACAAGCAGTATAAGCTTTTTACCGACATTACAACCCCAAACGAAAACACAGTAATGGCGAAAAATATGATTTTTTGTGATTTTTATTTTTTTCAACCAGTTTAATTTATTTTTAAATGGTTTAAACGCAATTAAAATTTTGTTTTGGATGTGAGGAAGTCCCCTGAATTTTTTCAGATTTTTTGATCAAGTAAAAACATGTGAATTTTAGGTTTCAATGCGAAAAAATCGTGAAAAACGCGTCATTTTCAAGATTCAACCCTCTTATTTTTAGGGTTGTTTTCATTTTCCCGAGGGGTGCTGTATAGTATAGATAGCGGCAATCGTCCTCTTTCGAAATGCGTAATTTACCAAAAGTTGAAAATTCGAGTTTTTAAAAAAAAAAAAAATAAAAATCGCCCCGCTCACCAGTATTGACCAAATTGAGTCTAATTGCCTGCATTCGAAAGAGGATGATTGCCGCTATCTATACTATACAGCACCCCTCGGGAAAATGAAAACAACCCTAAAAATAAGAGGGTTGTATCTTGAAAATGACGCGTTTTTCACGATTTTTTCGCATTTAAACCTAAAATTCACATGTTTTTACTTGACCAAGAAATCTGAAAAAATTCAGGGGACATCCACACATCCAAAACAAATTTCTAATTGAGTTTAAACCATTTAAAAATAAATTAAACTGGTTGAAAAAAATAAAAATCACAAAAAATCATATTTTTCGCCATTACTGTGTTTTCGTTTGGGGTTGTAATGTCGGTAAAAAGCTTATACTGATTGTTTTTCGACCCTCTTCAAGATTTTTGGAACGATTTTACCAGATTCGGTGGGGGCCGCCAGACCCCCCTTAACCCGCTACCCCCTTTAATTTAATACTAACATTAGGCTAAGTTATACTTCTAGTTCGTGTCGACACGCGTACGAGCAGGACGTGGTTGTTGTTGTATTAATTAGTTATAATTCTCGGAACGTTATTGTTTACGCGCGACGCAGCTCTGGCCCTCGCTCGACCCGGCCGGGTAGCGAACGTGGGGCGCGGGGGAAGTGCGTAAACTATCTGCGTTATGGAGAACATTGCTGATTTCCACAAATCTGACGATGAGACTCAATCTATAAATGAGGTCGACGAGAAGAGCGATGCAATAATACAGGAGGAGTACGGAGATGAGGAGATTACCAAAAAAGCGAGTAAACGATTAGCAGAAGAATCTGATGAAGAGTGGAAGGTAGTGGGACAAAATCGAAAAGAAAAGAGATTCAGGCAGTATAATCCTGAGGAAGATATACATAGGCTGGAAGTAACTATAACATGCATGGATAAACTTCCGAAGACATTTGCTTTTGCGAAGCTTTTAACAACACATGGAATGAGTAATATAGTTCGTGTCAAGTATTTGAGCCCATTCAGAATTCGAGTACAATTTGGAGATGAACTAAATTTAAATAAGCTGTTCACATGTGAAGCACTAATTACTAAGGGATGGAGATTTAGTAAAGATATGGAAGTAAGCTACTCATATGGGGTTATAAGGGATGTGGAACTAGAATTAGAAGAAAAAGATATCCTGAATAACGTATCCTGCCCAGGAAACTTTGAACTCATTTCAGCGATGCGATTAAATAAACGCGATCAGGACAAGGGGAGTTGGATACCCAGCGAGGTGGTGAGATTATGTTTCAAAGGTAATTCTTTGCCGTCGTATGTTTCCACAGATGGTCTTAGGCTAAAGGTCGAGCCATATGTTTACCCTGTTTCTCAGTGTTCACGGTGCTGGAAGCTAGGTCATAAAATTAAGGCTTGCCCATACAAGAAGATAGTATGCCCTAAGTGCGGCGACAATCATGAAAATTGCGAGACTAAAGAATACAAGTGTATTAACTGTTCTGGTAAACATATGGCCTTATCTAAGTCATGCCCCACATATCTGAAAGAAAAACGCTTGCGAGAAATTATGGCTGAGTTCAACTGTACATACAAAAAGGCCATAACTATGTACGTTTTACCTAGCACACCAGAATATAAACCAGAAAAGCCGGTGGAAGTTCACAATCCAGTCCATAACACCCCGCAGTTTACAGTTGTCAATACACCTTCGTACGCAGAGATAACTAAGACTACCGCTGATATTCACCAAGAGCAACCTTATTCTAATGTACCTAAGTTCAAATTGACATCACACAGTAAGATAAGGTTTTCTAAGCAAAAAACACACGTTAATACATCGGAATGGTATAAATGTAACGAGGAACAGTGTGACTCATCACAGCTCAATGAAACCGATATTGACGACTGTGATTTAACTACAAATAAAAACATAGGAGGTAAATCGGAATCTAAGATAACATTTAATGAGCTGCTTTCGCGGTTACAAGAGGTTATGTTTATGAAGAATTGCGCAATCAACGTAAAAGTTAAAAAGGTGTTTAAATTATGTATTGAATGGTTTATACTCTTAATAGTGGACAGTATTACAGATTCTTCAGTGGCAGGTTTAATTAAGAACATTTTCAGTGGATAGTACAGAATGTATCCGATTTAAATTTTTACAGTGGAATGCCCAGAGCCTCAAGCCTAAATTGTTAAGTTTCTCACAGTTATTAATACAGAACAAAATACATATTGCTGCAATTTCAGAAACCTGGTTATCACCTGACAAGCCAGTTAGAATTAGTAATTATAATATTTTCCGTCAAGATAGGGATGACTCATACGGTGGTGTTGCTATCATTATTCATCAATCAATCAAAGCTCAACTTGGAGACTCTAATTTGTTTGCCTCGGGAATTGAAATGATTCACGTTAAAATATTTAACTACCCTCTAGTAGAAAATATAATATCACTTTATTGTCCCCCTTCCGTTCGAACTAGTCAGGTGGATTGGATTAGATTACTTTCTACTTTTAATAGAAAAACAATAATAATGGGTGACTTTAACGCCCACCACACCAATTGGTCAAATAAGACAGATTATAGAGGGGTACAACTTTTGGATGCAGTGTTAGATAGTAATTATGTGGTATTAAATAATGGTAACAGCACTAGAATGAAATTAGTTAACGGTGTTTTACATGAGTCATCGCCTGATTTGTCCTTGGTGACGTCTGATATAGGGATAAACTTTGACTGGTCCGTGTTAAATGAAACCCTGGGTAGTGACCATCTGGTAATTCAGATGTTTAATGACTGTCTGTTAGATAAGAACTTTCTGAATAAAAGAAATTTAAGAAATGCAGACTGGTTATCTTATAAGATGTGTCTCGACGAAATGTTTTCGAGTCTTGAAACACCCCTTGACGACCTTCAAAGAGCTTATGACACATTCGTTGACTATCTTAATAGGGCGGCAGATATTCATATACCTATGATAAAAATGTCACAAAACCCTCATTCAGAATTCAAGCCGAAATCCTATTGGAAGCCTGAATTATCAAAAGCCGTGGCAGTTAGGAGACTAGCGTTAGCAAATTTTCGTGGTAACCCAACTCCTTCAAACTTGAGTATTTTGCAGAATAAAATAAGATTAGCACAAAAACTGATAAGAACAGCTGTACACGATGACTGGACAAAGTATTGCTCAACCGTAGACCACTCAACTTCGGCTTCTGAAGTATGGCATAGGATGAAATGGGTAAAAGGTTACAGGTCACCAAGAACTGTTGTAGACAAGGTAAAAGCCAATAATTTGCTTGTTAGTCTTACACCTGATTATGTCTCTCCAGATCAGCCGGTATTCTCAATCCCGAATAAGAAGTTGGAAGAGGATATCTCGATGCAGGAGTTGATTAAATGTATTAAATCAAAGGATACATCTCCTGGATGTGATGGTATCTCCTACTCTATGGTAAAAAACATACCCTACAATGGTTTATGTATTTTATTGAATTTATTCAATCAGTTTTTACATTCCGGTTATGTACCAAGACAATGGCGTGATATAAAGATAATTGCTATCCCTAAACCGGGACGGGATCCTAATCAGACTTCATCCCTGAGACCAATCTCCTTAATATCTTGCCTTTGCAAAGTTTTTCATTCCATTTTGAATAAGAGGATTGAGTGGTTCTTGGAGAAACACGAGATGCTGTCAGATAATATGGTGGGCTTTAGAAAATCCAGAGGTTGTTTGGATAGCTTAGGTTGTTTAGTCTCTCGTATTCAAGCAGGTTTTTCTGAAAGGTTACCTACTATTGGTTGTTTCATTGATATAGACAATGCATATAATAATATCGATATAAAAACCTTACTAAATATTTTACATCGCTTAAAGGTGGGGTCTAAAATTTGTCAATATCTCTGGAATTTTTTGAAATTTAGAAATCTTAAGATTCAAACTAATGACGGATTTATATCTAGAACTACTAGTCGGGGCTTGGCACAGGGAGATCCACTATCTCCTTTATTATTTAATGTGGCTACACTTGATGTGTGTAAAACTATCGAGAGGGACGTCTTTATTTCGCAATATGCTGATGATTTGGTAATATACTACACTTGCCAGTCTATGGAGTTTGGTACTCAGATTTTACAAAATTCGTTAAATATATTAAATGAACTATTATTAAATTTAGGATTAGAAATATCCCCAAATAAAAGCAAAGTATGTGTTTTTAAAACTAATTATAAGAGACAAAATATACATTTAGCAATTAATGAAATACCATTAGAAAACACAGAATGTGTAAAATATTTGGGTCTATGGATTGATAGCCATTTGAGATGGGGAAGAAACATTAATGAAGTTAGAGAAAAAGCTACGAAATTTTTAAATATATTTAAAATATTAACTGGATCTGGTTGGGGGGTACACCCTATTCATTTAAGAAGGTTATATCTATCAATTGTTAGAAGTAGGTTGGACTACGCAAGTTTTTTGTATGACAATGCCTCTATGAGTAATTCTTCAAAATTAGATAAAGTTCAAAATCAATACATGCGAATCATAGGTAGTTTTATTAAAAGCACTCCTATACACGTTATGGAGGCAGAGTTACAACTCCAACCTTTATTTGTTCGACGTGTATATTTAGCCGGTAAGTTTTGGTTAAAATCAAAATCACTTAATAATAAACTAATAAATATTTTACATGATCTTACCGATCTATGTCAAAATGCATACTGGAGTAGGAAGAAAAAACCCATCTTAGTAACAATTCACAATAAATTCAAGTCACTACCAATAAAGTCGAGTAAGCAACTTGAAATGTTTAGTTTAGATACCTGGATTAGTAACGTCAACGTATCTAGTTTTATTAACAGTAGCATCTCATTTTTAGACAAACCAAAGAAGTCGTATTCTAAACCTAATTTGCAATTGTTATGTGTCAAGTTTTTACAACATAAATATTCGGGCTTCCACAAAATTTATACAGATGCCTCTAAGGACAGTGAAGGGATCGGTGCTGCTTTTATCGATATTCAAACAAAAGATTACATAAAATTAAAAGTGAATAATTTAAAGATATCGATAATGTATGCGGAGCTAATTGCCATTGCAGAAGCGTTGTCATATGTAAGATCGATTAAGAGTGGGCATACTTGTGTTATTCTTACCGACTCCAAAAGCGCACTACAACATCTGAATAGATGTTCAGCTTTGGTTAGGGGCATTCCACTGGCATACGATATTATTAAAAGTTTGTATGAGTTTAACTCGGTAAATCTTAATGTTATTTTGCAGTGGATACCCTCCCATATCGGCATTGTAGGAAATGAAATGGCCGATCAACTTGCTAAGGAAGCCTCAGTAGACGGTATTAACTTTGCTTGCGAGTCTTATTACACCAACCATCTAAGTGACATTAAGAACTTCAGTACAGAGTTGTGGTCGGAGTATTTTGACAGAAGGTCATTAACGAAAGGTATTTGGTACAAAACTGTACAACCAACATTACCTGATAAGCTTTGGTTTGAACAATCCGATATGGGAAGGTATGACATAGTAACGAGTTTCAGACTTCGCTCGGGACACATTCCATTAAATAAATTTGCTTTTATGATGGGTAAGGTTATTTCATCAAATTGCACTGAATGCGATGTGGTAGAAGATGTTTACCACATATGGATGGGGCTTCGTTCCGGACACACGTCCGGAACGAAGCCCTTAGATATTTTATAAAGTCTGAAATCGATTTCATTCCTTCAGATGTGGGCTGGTGTAACAGCATTTTGTCCTTCCCTTTGACAAGGGAGGCCAGACTTCTGTACCGGCTCGCTCAAATGGGCATTAAAAATAGAATAGCCTAAGTGAATCTACTGTATGATTTTGTTTTGATATATGTTTTGGATTTTGTAATTTGTATTACAGGGGCGACATCTTCAAATTGAAGAAGCCCCTTTAAATAAATAGAAAAAAAAAAAAAAAAAGTTATACTTCTACTAACAATATATGGATGTAATTCTGAAATAAAAATATTTGAATTTGAATTTGAATATTAAAAACACTAAATCTCTATTTTGATAGTTATGTGCTCATGAACTGCTATCATCTTTGTTATTATTTGTTATGTAATCATCACATGGCTATGATATGTTTAAGCTTATCAGTTGTACAAAACAGTAATGTTATCTGTCTTAACACTAATCACTATTTTCATAAAAACAAGTTTTTTAAAGATATTAATAAAAAAAACGGCCAAGTGCGAGTCAGACTCGCCCATGAAGGGTTCCGAAGCAGCAAGTAACATAATATAAAAGTTCTTGTAGTTCGTTGTAACTTTGATTGATGTTTTAATAATAGTGTATTTAAATAAAATTAAGTTATGATGGGATTTAGATCTAACTATATGCGAGCCGATATAGGCTTGTGATAGCTAAACAAGCTAATGTTTATTCCAGTTTGGCATGAAATATTTCCAAAAATATTATCAATTTGTGTGCCTCCTCGCGTAGTTGGACAAGGTGGTAATAATGTCCTATATCCGTTCTGCATGAATGACAGTATATAATTATTATCTTTAAAAAAATCTTTGTTGAAGTCTCCAAAAATTAATGTTGGCATATTGTTGTTGCAAAACACATTTTTGTTTATAAACTCCATGAGTTTTGTTTGTACAAACGCCAGCACATCAAGCTACCCGAAACTGTCAAATTTACCCAATCAACTTTGAACCTTATGCTTTGGCAATAAAGTTGAAAATCTATTAAAGAAATTTGACAGATTGTAGTAGCTTGATGTGCTGGCGTCTGTACATCTGGGCGATTTCGATCAAGCCACGCCCCGCGCGAATTATAATTATTATTTACTTAGGCACCTATTACAGATTTATTATTAGAAAATAATGGTTCACGGTTTATGCATAAGGTTTATGTCTATGAAATTAAATGTTTTTTTTTTTTAATTTATATATTTGAGTTGATTGAATGAAAGGTGAATTGCGGTTTACGATTTATGGTGGAAGTTTGCATGGTAATGTACAGACGCCAGCACATCAAGCTACTACAATCTGTCAGATTTCTTTAATAGATTTTCAACTTTAGCGTTAAAGCATAAGGTTCAGAGTTGATTGGGAAAATCTGACAGTTTCGGGTAGCTTGATGTGCTGGTGTCTGTACATACCTACATCATATATATTTTTTAGTTTTATTATTCTCTTATTTTACCACTTTGGAAGTGTCTCTCGTGCAAACTATTCAGTTTAGAAAAATTATATTAGAAACCTCAATATCATTTTTGAAGACCTATCCATAGATACCCCACGTATGGGTTTGATGAAAAAAAACTACACTAAACTAGGCAACACTCAAAATTTCCCGGGGAAAATTCATAGCGTATTTCGTAGATAATCATGCACCTAATACCAGAAAAATAATAATTTATGTCAATCACGTATAGAAAAGGAGATTTCAATTTTTATTTACATAATTTAGGACAGTAGCTCTCAATTCTTCCTAGAAACGATCACAATAATATTTTGTAGTGTCACGGACTAGAAAAAAAAGACGTGGTGTCAGTATACATTTAGTTCTTTCACCATGCCTCCCTTTTGTGTTAATTAATTCTCCGTATTTATTTCGTTTTATTTGCGGTTTATATTCGCCAAAGGAAGACTTTTACACTGAGAACACTTTTACACTGAGAACATCTTATAATCCAGGTCAGAAAAATGTAATAAATGATCCATTAGTAGATCCAAAAAAAGTTCTTATGCCACCTTAAAAGCTATACGTGACTGAGATGTTTTATTTACTGTTCTAAATTCTCTGTAACATGGTGATTCCGAATCACACAATCAGATCTCTGGGAAAAAATTAAAGTATGTTTTTGTTGCCTAGTGTTATTGTAACTATCTCCAAGATCTGCAAATGTCTGAACAATCAATTCGGATAATATTAGGTGTATGACTTAATTTTTACAACGTATTTAATCTGATAAATATTTCCATCGTGTTCCCTTGAACCTTGCGCCATCTATCGGGCAGCATACGGATGCCGTCGCGAAAGAAAGCAGGCTTTGAGGCGATAAGAATTAAGATCATCGACTATCCAGCGTTTTGAACTGTTTAGCCGTGCTGCATTGACCGGAACAAGTGATAATCAGATGGGGCCAAGTCTGGTGAATATACCGCATGCAGGAGAACTTCCCGTCCCAAATCCAAGAGGGTCTTTTGAGTCGCACGAGCAACGTGAGGTCGAGCGTTGTCATGCAGCAGTATGACTTGCCGGCTTCCTTGCTCAGTAAATGGCCTTTTCTGATCCAGTTCTTCGCTCAATTTATTCACTTGTCGACTGTACTAGCATTCCGCTGTCACCGTCTGACCAGTTTCCAGAAGTTCATAATAAAGCATACCCTTCATGTCCCACCAGTCCCTTGAAGACTAAAATTTCTTTGTCACAGACACTTATTCCGACATAGCTTGCAGAGTAAGCAAACTGAAGTGGCAGTAGGCTGGCCATGTCTGTCGAAGGGCCGATGGCCGGTGGAGCAGACGAGTCCTGGAGTGGAGACCGCGTATCGGCAAGCGTAGTGTAGGACGCCCCCCAGCCAGATAGACTGGACGCGGAAGGGGGAGGACAGGGTGTTGTGGCGCAGTCTGGGAGAGGCCTATGTCCAGCAGTGGACTGCGATAGGCTGAGTTGATTGAGACACTTATTCAGCCCATTATAGATTATACCGACACCTGCTACTTGGATTGGATGCTACTGAGGAGTTATTAAACAAGCTTGAGCGCTTGCAAAACCTGTGCATTCGCTTTGTTTTCGGTCTGCGAAAGTATGACCGTGTTTCTCACCTTCGTAAGGAACTCACGTGGCTTTGTTTTTTTATTTTCGTTTATCTTCGGAGTTCGGACTTAATGCAAAACTTAATTTCACACTTTACTTCAATAAGAAACTAATTAACAGAATAATTTGGAAGGTAATTAAACTTCGCACACTGCTCATAAAATGTGTGTAATTACTGTGACAGGTTAGCTCTTGTTTTAAAGTTAGCACATTATTATTCATTCTGGATAAAAAGATGTATGAATAAAATAAAACGGTCATCCACGACTAAAAACATTCGTTAAAAAAAGCCCTATAAACGCGTTGCTGTGTAAAGCAGGTATGCAAATTCTACATTCATGACTGATTAGGTAATTTTATAAAGAAGAATACATAAATTTTTTTCGGAAACTGACTTGCAAAACAGAACACAATATTGTTGGAGAATTCCTTTCCCATATTCACCAGGTGTATATGTTATGTGCAGATGTCCGTAAAGGTACAGAAGATCTCGGACCCAGTCCTGCTGGGCGAGGGTCCTCACTGGAACGAGAAGCAGCAAGCTCTGTACTTCGTCAGCATCCAAGAGCATACAATCCATAAGTATGTGCCCGCTACTGGAGCGCACACAAGGACTAAACTTGGTGAGTGCTTATTAACTGGATCAAATAATCCTGAAAAATCGTTCCGTGGCCTTGCAAACCGAAAATTCTAACTGAACAGGCAGATGTGTCGCTGGATAGAATGTAGCGCCACTTCTTCCCAGCTAAAACCAGGAAGTGGTGAAGGGCGTGTTTTGAGGACTGTTTCATGTAATTTTGACGTTCAAAAAGTGCTGCCTCATTTTAATAAAAAATACTTTTTGATTTTGAATACAAACACCCAGGATATCTGAAAATCTTAACTCTTATCTCCTAGATGGTCGCGTGGGCTTCATAGTGCCGGTGGAAGGCACATTGGACCAGTTCTTGGTGGGCGTGGAGCGCAAGTTCCAGGTGGTGCGGTGGTGCGGGAGGGAGGGGGCACCGGTCTCTGTGGTGAAGGAGCTCGGCGAGGTGGACCGCGACGTGCCTACCACCAGGATCAATGACGGCAAGGCGGATCCCAGGGGTAGGGTGTTCGCAGGTCAGTTTAACTGTCAGTTGCAAGTAATAAAGTCGACTTTTTCTGTATGATGATCAAACCAACCAACCGAAGGGGATGGCGTGCGCTAATTTCACTCGCTCACTAGCCACGCCCGTCGTCCCCTTCGAACATAACCTACCCAAGGTCCCGTAATTCCTGGCTCGTTCTTGCATTCTAGATTTTCTTAGTGGAAGCGTCCGGGTGCCCGCGAAATTCAAATTTTCTTACGTTTTTTGCAATTTGCAGGTCGCGATCGCGAATCATATTTTGATAAACATACATATAAAAAACGTAAGAAAATTTTAATTTCGGGGGCTATAAAACCACATTACAATTATATACCCGCGGTACCTAGATATTTTGGCTATCAGCGCCTGTGTTCGTTTCGGCGACCAACATCGTCAGCAGACTCCCTATTAAGGTTAGCAGATTTGTGTTCTTTAGTTTGCAATCACCAATCCGTCGACAATGAAAGGCTGGTATTATTATGTCCCTGATGTTATTTTACATAACTTTCTGTATCCACCACCTTCAGGAACCATGGGTAACGAGGACCCACCAGGCAACTTCGACAAGCATAAGGGAAGCCTCTTCCGCTTGGATGGTACCAAGATCACGAAGGTGGCAGACCGTATTACCGTCTCCAACGGCCTGGCCTGGGACCTGAAGCAGAAGGCCATGTACTACACCGATTCCATGGAGAAGAACATCAGGAGATACGACTATGATGTGGAAACGGGAGAGATTTGTGAGTAGACTACGTTTTGTAGAGAAAAGTACCTTCTTGACGTGGTCACACGTCTTATTCGTATTAGCATGATATATTTTTTAAATGTTATATCCGTGGCGGAGTAGTGGTAGCCAAGTGAGAGCAGTCGTGGCCAATTGGTAACGGCCGTGACTTACGAGTTGTAGGTCGTAGGTTCGAGCCCAGACAGGCGCTTTACTTTGTGCAAATTATCTCATCACCATTGCTCTCAAAAAGGTGAAGGAAAACATCGTGGGGAAACCGGCATGTCCTAGAACCAAAAATTCGAAGACATGTGACATCCGCCAACCCGTACTGGGCCCGCGTGGTAGATTATGGCCCACTCTCTCTCAGAGAGGAGGCCTGTGTCCCAGCAGTGGGAATATTTATAGGCTGATTATGTTATACCCACGCACTAAAATGCCGAAGGCTGATAAAAATTTAGTTTTTCCTAATTTTGTTAATAATTAATTAGTATTAAGAGGTCAGCTTCCCCCTTGATACACCTTATGTTTTTACTTATAAACAGTACATTTGCAGTTGGCATCGTCTGACAACTTTATTTATTTATTTTAATTGCCTTTCAGCCAATGTCAGGCACATCTTCGATTTCGAGAAAAACCAAGTAGAAGGTGTTCCCGATGGCACGACCATAGACACGGACGGTAATCTATGGGTGGCCTGTTTTGACGGCTCAACCGTCATCAAAATTGACCCCAGGACCGGCGAATTGCTGCAAAAAGTCCCAATTCCGGCCCTGCAAGTAACATCGGCTACTTTTGGGGGCCCCAACTACGATATTTTGTTCGTTACCACCGCCAGTTTAAATATTAGTGGACCCCAGGATCCCCCATGTGGAGCCACTTTCATGGTCACTGGCTTGGGAGTCAAAGGATTCCCCAATGTTAATTTTAAACTTTAATTTTGTTATTTAATCATGTTTTATATGCATATTATGATTTTTTTTTTGTCATATCATGCTATTTTATCAAAAACATCACGTTTTACAAATAATGGTGCCAGTTCACAAACTAAACTAAATTTAAGTTAACTGCACCTTTTTCCTTCTATTTCATTAAGAAAATAATAGAAGATAAATATAAGTTTAGTCCTGTCAAATTAAGATACTCCATAGACAAGTTTAGACGTGATTAAAAAATTGGCTACTAAAAATACGTCAATTTACGTCAGGCGCTGACTAATTTGACAGGACTAAACTAATATTTATCTTCTGTCCTTTTCTTAATGAAACAGAAAGAAAAAGATGCACTGAACTTAAATTTAGTTTAGTTCGTGAACAAGTGAATCGGCGGGATTTTAATCCAGAATAACTTAATAACAAGAATAACTTTGCAAAAGTGGCAATAAGGAGAACGAAATTAAACTGAATATTATTGTAATTACTTATACGATATTTTAACGTATACTCGTATAAAGATATTATACCATGTTGAATGTACTGTTGTTTATACTCGTGTTTTATGAGCACATTGTATTGTGATAGACTATATTAAAATATACGTATTCGTTGTCTACATGGCTTTTATACTTAGCAACCCGTTGTCCTGTTTATCACTTACATATAGAATATATATTATAAAAGGAGAAACTGACTGACTGACTGACATATCAACTCACAGCCGAAACTACTGGGACTTTTGCATACGAAATTCAACCTTTAAGTTGGTGGAAAGGAGGGATTTTGTTTGAATATAAATCTTATCTTTATTCCTTGAGTTAATAAACTTGAAACTTGCCACGAATTATCTAAGTAAATTATGAAGTTTTTTTCATTTTTGTTTTTTCTAAACTACCCCTAAATCGGGATGGGGCGGGGGGGGTGTCAAAATTTGTATGGAAGAATTTTAACGCGCATTCCGATTAACTCGAAACTCAGTATTTATACTTAAGAAAGAAAATAAAAAATTACGTGTATTACGGTTTTTCGAAAATCTACCCCTGACAGGGTGAAAAGGGGTAGTTAATTTTCCAGGGGCGGATTTTACTGCGTGGCTTGATTAACTCGAAAATTGGTATGAATAATCTTTGATTTATTCAAAGATTATTCATACCAATTTTCTTATGAACACATCCCAAGTGTTTTCAAGATTCCACCCCTGTAGTCCAATATGTAAAATTTAATTAATTTGGTTAATAAACTTGAAACTTGGCTAGACTAGAATACTTGCCTAAGTAAGTAATTTAAAGTTTATCATTATTAATTTTTCAAAACTACCCCTCAAAGGTTTAGGCGTGTTAAAGTTAGTGTGGAAGAATTTTAACGCGCGGTGCGAGTAACTCTAAACCCAGTATTAATAATACTTTTGACAGAAAAGAAACAATAATAAGTAAGATCTGACAGTAATCTTGTAGCAACGGCAGTAAAAATCACTGTGATGCAAAATTAGAGGGAAAATAGCTGTGAAAGGACTGCCAGTAAACGCTAAATACAACGTATTTTACTAATATCAACTTTATTAGTTTCCAATCGTGTCCAACTGACACGTGTCAGGAACGCATTCTCTCGATAGCCACAGGTTGACATAATTAGATATCATCAAATCAATGCTTTTTTGTTTTATCATGTTTAGATATTGATGCCTATCACATCTGCGGAGTTTTCCTAATTGAATCTGTTTAGTAACTTAAAATAAAAAATATATATACATTGCAGTCCATTTATTACAAAACTTAATCATTAAATCTGACGTTAGCATTAGGGTGTCCTTTAGATCCGGTGGCCGTGAGCTGGAAGGTGGAGCCGGCGGGCGGCAGCTGTTCTGTGCCGCGGTTCATGGCCGCCGAGGTGACGTACAGCACGTCCAGGCCGGGCCCGCCGAACGTCACCGACGTCGTTTGCAGGGCCGGAATTGCGACCGTTGTTAATACTGTCTTTGTCTTAGGGTCGATTTTTAGCACCTAGAAAGAGTGAGCACTTCATAAGTATTGGTTGTATTGATGTTGTATAAAGACAATTCATTTGTTATAGCACTTGTTTACATACAAAGAGGACAGAAGATTTTTATATGGAGCCTGGCGTAACTACTGTCGCCATTTTTTTTTCCAAATGGCGGCCTAGCTTTTAAATATTACTAGTTTGTTACTGTCCCACTGCAGGGTAAAGGCCTCTTCTAATGAACAGAGAAAGCATGACCATTGATCACTACGCTTGCGCTTTATTTTATTGTTAAGAAAGGTAAGAGTGTCAAAATCTTTATGTCAGGTAGAACATGTCTATAGCTGGACAAAAGCCCCAGTCCCACCTACGCCAAGACAACAAAGTGTCTATCAAATATTGTTGGAGGATCCTGCTTCTTTGAATTTCGGCAACACTCTTATGTACACTATATGTATAGACACAAGTCTTAATAAAAAAATTTCTCTGAAACTACCCGTCGGATTTGAAATAATATGTTTGCGTTGGATAGCCCAATCCTTAAGGCAGGCTATAAGCGACTTACGCTAGGACTCTTAGGGCCGGTTTTTTGATCCGTAGTTAACCAATTGTTAAAAATAGTATTTAATGGTTAAATTTTGGCAAAATGTGTTTTATGACCAATTTTTATTTTATCCAATGGTCAAACAATTAACTATTAGTTAAAAAAAATAACCACCCGACGTTGGAGAGTTAACAATATGGCGGATGGTCATCTCAACCACATATTATTTGTATTGTTTATCATGGATTTAAACATATGATATTATGATATGTCGGAAAGTTCATCAGACGATACTATTTTTGCGGAGTACGTGTTAACCCTTTACCGCATAGGAAACCATATATGGTTTGACATGTTTACAGTTTATTTACTCTAAAAAAATAAAAAAAAACTAGCGTATAAATCCTAACGGGTTTGTTTTTCAAATCATTAGCAATAATAAAACACAACTATTTTGTCTATCATCACATACCACTTGGACATAAAAAAAAAAAATAAAAAAAAAATAAAAAAAACTATAATTAATTCTGAAGCTTTAATAAAGACATCAACTTAAAAAAAAAAAAATTGTCACTTATTTAATATATCATGCAGTAAAGGGTTAATGAAAAGGCCGAAAAAATTTCGAGCACGTAATCCACCATTATCAGTCCCCCAAAAAGCAAGCAAGCACTTTGACGCGGACGAAGTCACGGGCAGAAGCTAGTTATCTATATAAATAAAAATGAAACGCTGCTCATTGTTAAGCGCATCACTTGAGATTTTGAGAACGACTGGACTGATTTGTTTTTCTTTTCTCTTCATAGTCCGATTAAGGTTTTTAGGGAAAGACATATTAGAAGTGCCCGAAAATTTAAAAAATTTGGGGTTTTGTGAGAATGATTGAAATTTGGACAGGACTACGTCTGTCGCCAGCTTGTTATTAAGTAAATATAAAGTTCGTTCACTTAATAATGCCCACTAAATACCTGCATTTTTATAGCCATACTCTTAAATCATTGTTTTATTTTATTTAGCAGTCAAGTATTAACTTTCTGTAGGTAATTGTGTAGAAGTGTGTGTGTTTGTGAACGAGGAAGACTGACCTGCCGTGATACAGTTTTCACTAGTACGGAGGTCAGTGTGAATCTAGCTCAGACAACCGCATAACGAACACAGGTATTTATAACCACCGTTATTATTTTTTTTTTATATGTATTATTAGACATAAATTACAGGATTGTTGGGATTTGTATGTAAGGTTTGTTCTTCCATACTGTCAATAAACTTTTTTACTTTTACTTTACTTGCCTGATGTCCGTCGAAGTTGGCGACCCAGAGGTTGCCGTCCGTGTCGATGGTCATGCCGTCCAGGATGCCAGGCAGGTCTTTGTCGCGACCATTTTCTCCTCTCTTCATTGAAAACACGCTGCGAGGATTCGCTGGAAAATGAACAAGGTAATGTTAATAATTGTCAAATAAAACAACGAATAAAAGAAATGCCAGGAGGGGACGCCCCAGTAGGACATAGAGTGACGTTATCAGTGATGTTCTAAGGAAGGTCAGGTGCGTAGTACTCGCTACCGGCGGCGTGTGTGACCAGCACCCTAATGGCGTAATAAACTTTAATCATAATCTGAATCATTTTGAAGGATATTGCTGAAGATATATGAAGGATATTATATAATCCATCGCTTCATAATTATGTTCGAAAAATTAGTATGCTCGATAACGTAAATAACGCAATGAATATTGTTGAACGTTCAAAATTAAAGCCATAGATAGATATATACATATTACTGTGTTACGCAACTACCCCGCAGATATATGAACGTAAACGAAGCAAAAGGAATATGATCGAGTCAGGGTGCGTTTCCATTGAAGAGGAGCTGGGCGGAGCGGAGCGGAGACGTGTAGGAATCGTCCAATCACAGACGAGACGAGTGAAAAGATGAGGATTTCAACCATTGTGATTAGTCGATTCCTGCACTTCTCTGCTCCGCTTCGCCCAGCTCCGCTTCTGTGGAAACTCACCCTAAGAAACGGAATATGATGAGGATCGTAGCAGGTGCGGTTCTGTAGTTTCCCCCCATAATAAATACTGTCTTATGTGATGTTGATGTGTTGTTGGTAAACATTTGTGACATTGACAGATATCGTATTCACAAAACAAGATATCGATGTTAGTTCCAATTTTGGCCACGCACTTATAAAACCTTGTACCGTTGTAAGTCTACACAAAAGTGGCACAAGTATTGTTTACTCACAGATCTCTCCCGTTTCCACATCATAGTCGTATCTCCTGATGCTGTACTCGAAGGAGTCGATGAAGTAGAATGCTTTGTTCTCGAGGTCCCAGCAGAGGCCGTTAGAGATGTCGATGTTATCGGCCACCTTGTGCGCGCTGCCGTCCGCATCGAAGCGGTATAGGGAGCCTTTCTTTAGGTTGAACCGGCCCGGCTCGTACTCATGACCCATGGTACCTTGAAGAAAATACGAAGAAAAAAAAAAAAAGAAATAAGAAATTATAAATTCTGTTTTTTTCTGTAAGTAGGTTTTTACAACCCTCTTACACCTCAATACTATTTTTAAAACTAGATGAAGTCAATGATTCCTATCTGACTACTCTGAGAAGAAAGGCGGAAACAAACTCAGAGGTCACAGTCTCTTTTAAAGTCCAGACATAATCTTGGTCAGATCATGTGAAGACCATGTAGATTGGTGTCTGAAATGGTCTTTTGATTAAACCACACAGATTGAGCGGACCTGTACAGTCAGTGCACGCATTTCTCAAAAATCGTGCAGCTCAACTCAGAACTTGAGGAGCCTCACGATTCAACGAACAATAACGTTAAGTGACAATTTATGGAAATTATTTAAGACTAGCTTCTACCCGCGGCTCCGCCCGCGTGGATGTCGGACATTATCCGCGGGAACGTGCTACCGGGATAAAAAGTAGCCTACATCCTTCCCTAGAATGCTATCTATCTCCTTGCCAAATTTTTAATTTATCGAAATGCGTTCAGTGGTTTTAGGCGTGAAAAGGCAAAATACAGACAGAGCTACTTTTGAATTTATAATATTAATAGTATGGATTGTATTTTCAAATACATATATCAAAATATGAACAAGAAAACTTGACAGCCAATTTGCTAGTTTTTAATCTTCTTACAAGTCACATGGCCACACCACATATAAGTCAACCGATTTCAAAATTCTCGGTTGAAACATATAACTAGTCTAAAAAAAAAAAGATAAAATAGCCTTTTCTTTCTATGGCGTATATGTATAGCTTATATAGTTTTTCTTTCTCATTTAATAGTTTTTAATGAAAACCCTGAATTTTATTACTGGACATTTCAAATATCATATGTTTCATAAATCTGAGGTGAACATGACAGTCTTATGAATGTTTATTAAATCGTTTCGAGATCAATCTACAGCAGCTTACATTAATTGAATACATAATCTGAGTTAATTTACATTCCATGTCCATCAATTATCTACTTTACAGTTATGTATTCTAAGTTGAGTTTTGAGTGAACATCTATACTAATATTATAAACCTAGAGTTTTTTTGTTTGTTTGAACGCGCTAATCTCTGGAACTACCAGTTGGAACAAATGGAACACTGACTTTCGAAAAGGCACTTAAAAGTATGTTAGTCCATAAATGACTCACCAGCAAACAGTCTTCCCGTAGGATCCGCCTTGGCATCATTGAACCTGTTCTTAGGGTTGTCATGGTCTACCTCCGCGATGGTCCTCACCGCCTTGGCTGCGTTCTCCTTGCCGTTCCACTCGATCTCCACCACCTTTCGGTTCAGACCCACTACAAAGTGGTGCTTCTTACCCTCCAGTGGGATTATAAAGGTTGGCATGCCATCTGGAATTATTTATTTATTTAAGATTACACGCACAACATTACAAAATTGAATCCCAAGATGTTGTACAGAGCAAATTACAAACTAAAAAGTGACACAAAAACATACTTATGTAGGCTAGGTAAAAACAATTTAAAACAAAATGTAAACACAAGAAAATAACAAAATTAACAAACAAAACGCAACACAATAACACTTGTAAAATAACAAAATGTAATCTAGGGACACAAAAAAAAAGGAAAACATTATTTGTACTTATCTAATTATTTATTAACTTTCGTCCATCTTCTCATAAAATCATTTAATTTAATTTAAAAATAAAATCTCGAATGTTTTATTATTTCAGATCTGGTGACGTTGTCAAGCGAAGTACAGTAAGTGTTACACACGAATATTAACCTTATTCCTTATCATTTTAGTATGGATACTCCTATAGCGGATATGATCATGCGTTTCATGCGAATGTGAACATTACTTTTATAAGAATAAGGTTGATACTCGTATGAAACGCTTCCTATAATAATACTAAAGGGGCAGGACACCTATTTAGACAATCTTCCTTCCATTTCCAGATCACCAGCCTATACTGGTGATCTGGAAAAAGAAGTTGGGGTAAACAAAATACAAAAGGGGCAGGACAGATACTGGACCCCTCTTCTTTTGATAACAGACATGTCTACGCCACGGGCACGCGGAGCTTACAATCAAGTGCTGGATTCATGGTTTACAGTTTGCGCGTAGATGTCCCTGCTACCGTCTATATTTTGGAATGTTAATAGAAGACCTCATAGAAGTAATAAACTCACCCAACTTAGCCTTAGTATGGACGTCGGTACTTGGCACGTACTTGTGGACGCTGTGGTCGAAGATGCTGACGAAGTACAGCGCCTGCTCCTCATGGTCCCAATGGGGGCCCTCGCCAAGCCATACCGGGTCTGTCACTGGCGCCAACACTGGTGCCATCTGGAATCGAAGGTGGGGTTTAGGAGACTGGATTACTGAATACTTGTTTGGTCAAGTCAACTTTACCTCTTTTGTCCAAGAGTTGTTCTGTCATCTTTCATGTTAAATGTTGTGATTGATTGATAAAAACAACCAATCATTATGTTGACATGAAATTCGATACGGATAAAAATAAGGTTAAGTAATTTTGCAAAAACATTAGTACGTCAGCAATGGGCAATAAGCATGATTATTTGATGGCCCTGCATTGTTAGACTGACATACTATCTTAATAATAAAATGTTTGACTTTTAAAGAGACCACGGCCTTCAAGGTTGTTTCGGCACTTCTCAGGGGTCGTCAGCTAGGACATGCCGGCGTCATCTATTTATAAAATATTGAACGAAAAATTGACGCGTAAAAGTGTCCTAAAATTAAAAAGATCTTCCTATTTACAGAAATAAACATTATTATTCCGTTACATCTAGTGTGCAAAAAATTAGTTTGGTTTTTTTTTTTAAACCGGAAGCTAGAAGTTAACTTTTCTGTACAGATTGAAAAAGAGGGTCTTGTAAATGTGATTAGTGTTGATACCATAAGTAATTACATTAGTTTATATTAAATATTGTAACTATTAAATTAACCAACATATTGAAAAATACAACAACAGTGGATGCGGAAAAAATCTTATTTTAGACAAAGCTACACATCAAGTATACACAACCAGTAAAAGCTGACTTCTGATTGTACGAAAAACCTAAGCAGTAAACTATTAATAAAAACAAAATACCGGTTTATACGATACCAGGGATAAGATAACAACATTTGTTAAAAAAGGTAAGTTATGATTGTGGAAAAACATTTTGTTATCGAACTTGGAACTCTCAAACTAGACTCCGATCTTAAATGAGTAAACATAGTTAATATACCCTGCGATTATCCTCCGGCAGATTCTCTGAATAGTGGTAACTTTTAGCTCGGGGAAACCGGTCGTGACGACATTGGTACGCATTTCTACTTGACGCGAATGATGAGGAAAATGAAAATGTTGAGTTTTATTGTGTAATTTAATCGAGTCATTATTTGTGGGAGGTCAGGGTTCAAATTGTTAGAGTGGACCCGTGTGCTGGTAGATATGAATGGTTTAAGGAAAATTTCAAAAATTTCGCGATAGGCAAAGTGATGGATGCTGTTGTGCTTAAGCCACAAAGATCTTGGCCAAGGTTTTTTGCAATTTTTTTGTCAGCGTCAGGTTGTATGTTGAAAAAAATATGATTCGCGACCGTAACAAATATGACTTTACATATTGAATAGGTACATAAACATTACAATCATCAATACAATATGAACTTAGAGGGCTCATATCCTATTGAATGACTATTTCCTGAAATATCAATCAATAGGTTTATATGAACTTGAAGGGTAACAAACGTATGATTTTTTTTTTCGCGGGCTACTTTTGCTCGTCGCACGTTACCAATTATTTTATTTTTGCGTAGATTTATGCTCCCTATGCGTCTGAGGTTCACTATTCATCGTACCAATACCTTTAGCTAAGTACCGTTGCAAGTGAATCTCGGGGTTCTCCCAAGCGCTGTTATTTTACTAGTATCACTTTTAGGACTTGCCAATGATAAGATTCCTTTTCTAAATTATCACAGATTTTTAGTTACATAATTAGTAGAAATAATTTCATGTAAAGAACAACGAACACTAGAAACGTTGTAGTTAGGTATACTTCAAAACTGACATTCATTCATATGGTCGTCTACAACTCAAAGTCAGACTAACTAATTACAGTAAAAAACTTCAGTTTGATAGAGTACGCTGCACACTACTTATTCAAAATGTATGTTTGAAGCCATTAAAGGTCTGAATAATGATGCAATGATATTTATTTTAGATATAAAACGTAAACCCTTACGTAGGTTTTTAATACATTTCCAGTAAACGAATTTTTAACAGCTGGAGAAACCGCACCTTCCACTTACGTAGGAAACCTTATAAAGCACGTAACTACATTAGGAATCTATTACGTGGAAAAACTTCACTATTGATTCATAGGTTTTGTGGTCAAAAGTGCGGCAGCCGATGGAATAGTTTTGGGTTCAAATTCCAGGTCTGGCAATGTTCCAAACTTTAAACTTTTATCGTCTTATTACTGAACGAGTAAACTTATGTACCTACTTTAGCTGAAGTTGTATGTACTTTGAACTTTAATCCGACTGACGTAAGTAAAGTTCTTAATAAAAAAAATGTGTCAAGTCACTTTTTGTATTGTAGAACTTTGCCAATGTTGGAATAAAGTTCAAAATACAATAACTGGTGCGGAAGGTTCGGCTACAACTTAAAACTCGTTTTGTAAAGAGACGGTTAACGATGGGTCTACTACGATTATGTAGTGGGAAATTTTATGTGACATGAATTGAAATAAGTATGACGTCATAAGACCTAAAGCTTTGGTTTTCTAAGAAAGTGGTGAACTGTCACACAGTAACGGCTGTCCACAACTACAGAGCGTTTTTTTCACGTTAATGTCAAATACTGCTAAGACGAGCGCTGATAGTTGCGACACAGTTTTAATATTTGCAGCTATCATCGTTTTCATTTGTTACATTTGCCAACTGTATCTATGTTCCTATGTTCCTAAATAAAGCTTACTTGTGGTTTTCATGATAGCCGTTATGACGGAACCGTTTTCCTGGGAAATCAAAGCTCAGTAAGGTCATCATCTGCTTAGACTTATTCCAACTATGTTGGGGTTGGCTTCCAGTCTAACCGGATGTAGCTGAATACCAGTATTTTACATGGAGCGACTGCCTATCTGAGCTCCACAACCCAGTTACTGGGTAATACGATACCTCTTGGTTTACTGGTTGCCAGACTTTCGGGCTTCTGATGACCCGTAACGACTGTCAAAGATCCACGAATGACAGCCGGGACCAACGGCTTAACGTGCTTTCCGAGGCACGGAGGGGTCTTGGTATATGAAGATGGTCACCCATCCACGGGCCAACGACGGCAAGCGTAGCTTAACCTGATCGATCGACCCGTACGATGGCTATAAAATCATCAATCATCAATCAAAACGAAACTAACCTTTTTCATTTACTATTAAATTCTTAGACAACAAGTAAATTTGGAAAAACCTCAATAACACATTGCCGCATTTGTTAAACTTAAACTGGAAATAGGTAGGTAGGTACTAAACCTACTGGTTGTTTTACAAAAATGTGCGTAATGGTGGGTCCATACTATAAATACTTATGTTCGTACAGATATCTGTACAGACTATGAAATCCGAGTAAAAAGGTTCACGCAGTCAAGAATCCAACTTTTCTAACGCACCGACATTTGTCTGTACTGCTTTGTTGCACAGACAACATTCTATAGAAGTCTGTATCGTGTGGACCCACCATAACATGATTGCGGAAAGACATGATGAGATATCTGACTTCCCCCAATTATGATGAAAAATTATAACATTAGACGAAAATGACATAGCAAAGAGTTGTGTCTGGTTTCTTTTTCTGAATTATTGTTTTATCGTAAATCCGAGTGATTTCTAGTGGGCAACTGCATGAATACATAATAAAGAAAATAAAAATCAGTGCATTTACCTGTGGTTCGTCAATTTAACAGTCTAATATTTCAAAATGACGATTAAACAGAAAAGTGAATTATTGCCACACTGGACGGACGCACCAAACATAGTAGTTTCCATTTGACTCGTTTCGACTACATCAATACGTAATTATGTATTTGTCATAGACTATGGCCTTGATTGTACTACGGACTTCCTGAATCTATATCTGTCTTAGGAAATATGGTTTGGAGCTGCCTCTAACCAAATTCGTTAACTTATCAAGCGATGACTAATGATTCTCTATTTAATCATCTATAGTTGCGAGACCCCCGGGGGCCCTACGCGCATCAAAAGACAGCTTCCTTCAAATACAAGTAAAGATTAATGTAGACAATGCGTTTCTTTGCGACCTCAAAACCCTAATTAGGATATATTGGGACTATCACGTGGAAATAATACTTAGGTATATTCGAAAGCAATGTAGGGAAACGACATATTATACGATCAATGGCAGAAGTCCCATTGTGGGCATTCGAATGATACAGTCTCAAAAGTAATTGACGTCAATTGTATTGATATAGATATATATAGATAATGTTTTGAGATGCGATAGTAAACGATCAATCACTTCATCGATATGTACAGACGCCAGCACATCAAGCTGCAAACAGCAGCTCTTAATAGAAACACGTGGAGTTAATTACTGGCACTATGCAGTGAACTTTCTTCCACAGCCTAACAGCTGAAAAATAAGCAACCAAGAGTAGCGCATTTTTGGGTTAGTAATAAATGCTCGAAATATACGCTCTCATACGATTCCTAACCCTAAGAGACCGCGCTCACACACATTCCCATGGCTTTTATACGTTATTTGCCTTTATTCTGGGCATCAGTTTCCCAAAAATCGACTTCAGATTTATCGGAATCAGACTGATGTATTTTTAGGGCTCCGTACCGTAAAGGGAAAAACGAACCCACTTCGTTGTCAGTCTACCTGTCCGTCTGTCGAGTCGAGACCCTTTTTCTCAGGAACGCGTGGAGTTAAATCAAATAAAATAGCTTTATTTTCGTTACACACTTATTCCTTATGTATCTAATACTTATGTGACATTAATAACTAAAAATATATTAACATAGTTTTTATTTTAATTATTACTACTGTGTACAATTACCGCTATCGATAGCGTTAAAAGCCTCCTTCAGCCGTTTCCAAGGTGTTCTATCTCTGGCAATTCTGCTCCATGTACAGATTTGACATGAGACTTATGGTTCTGTACTCGAATATTTGTTTCGGTCTCCTTTTTTGAACAGAAGTACAATATTTGAGCATGTACAGACGCCAGCACATCAAGCTACTACAATCTGTCAGATTTCTTTAATAGATTTTCAACTTTATCGCTAAAGCATAAGGTCAAAAATAAAAAATAAAAAATCTGACAAAATCTGACGGTTTCGGGTAGCTTGATGTGCTGGCGTCTGTACATTGTCTGGGTATTTCCTTTTGCCCCAGCACGATATTAAATACAGTTGTTAATGGTTTAGTTAGGGTATTTCTTCCCGTTATTATCATTTCATTTGTTATGCCGTCTGGGCCTGGACTTATTTCGAACTTGAGTTAATTAATTGAGTATTCGATTTCGAAAATAAAATAAAAATAAAATAAAATTCATTTGTGGCCCTGTTGTGTAACCGCTGTCTTTTTTATAAAGTTCTTTGTAGAAGTTTGTAGCCACTTTCATTAAGTCGTCTCTGTTTGTTACAAAATGGCGTGACTTGTTCTGTAGTTGGTTCATAAGTGTTTGTTTTTGTTAGATATTTATAAGCCTTTTTGACAGCTCCAGATTTTTCTAGGTAGTTCTGTGTAAAGTTCTGTGTAATTCTTTGTCTATATTTCTTAGTGTTATTTTTTATGTATAACTTTGTAGAGTTTGCTAAGCTGGTTTTTTTTCCTGTCTTTTTGTGGGGAATGGGAACTATGTAACATCGCGCCCGGCTACCAATCGATCTATCGTTAATCTAATCCGTCTATCACACTAATATTATAAAGGCGAAAGTATGTGAGTGTGTTTATGTGTTTATTACTTCTTCACGTCCAAACGGCTGGAACAATTTTGATAAAATTTGGCACACAGATTAAAACCAGTAGCACACATAGGATACTCTTTATACCGATATTCTCACGGGATCGAAACTTATGCGGGTCAAACCACGAGGCGCAGCTAGTCATCTAATAAAAAGATAATCCCAAAAAACAATGGCCTTTTTGGCCCAGGAAAAACAGAATTACTTACGGAGATAAGACAATTACCAAAATGAAGTACATTTTTAGGGTTCCGTACCTTAAAAGGAAAAATGGAACCCTTATAAGATCACTTCGTTGTCCGTCTGTCTGTTCGTCTATCAAGGCCCTTTTTCTCAGGAACGCGTGGAGTTATCAAGTTGAAATTAATATCAAATAGCAGTGAAAAAATCAAACTTCTAAGTCAACGCAATCAAAAGACACGGGCGTTTATGTTCCGTTTATGCCGTTTATTTTGACACTCACAAGGGAATCAAAACCTATAGGGTCAACGGGAAGCATTCCTTTGACCTAGAATCATGAAATTTGGCAAGAAGCGATGTCATGTAGCACGAGTAACGGAATACATCCGAAAACCGTAAATTTGTAGTTACATACCTACAAATTTGTACGGAACCCTCGGTGCGCGAGTCCGACATGCATTTGACCGGTTTTTTTTAAGGGTTGTATAGCTAGTGCCTTCGTTTTGACATGTAGGAGTCTCGTTCTGTTAGAACAGCCACCCACCGAAAGCATGACCGTGGCACGTGGTAATTAGCCATTAACTACAAACCACTTCGTCTTTAAGAGAAAAATATTTCATACCAACAATTCTATATTAACTTCTATACAAACAATGTTTCCTTCTTAAAAACAACTAAATAATACCTATTTGTATCGTTACGCAACCCAAATAACATATGATAATAAAACAAAATATGTTACAAGACGTATATACTCACTATTATATCACAGATAGAGTCACAGTCACACTAACAAATGCAGGGGAGTCAGCCGTATCATTATTATATAGCGTTACAAGTATCTAATCTAATCTCCTCAGGATCTAATTATGACAAGTGCCGACACGACTCTTACTCCTGAATGGTAAAGCATGTTGCTTAGTAAAGAGGAATAGGTAGTTTTTTATCGGCAGATAAATGTGATGCGGTGTCGTTTTTTTTTTTCTGTTTTACACTCACTTTTGTGAAATCGGTTATATCCTATGCTCTTCACGGCAATATTTATTTATTTATTTAATACTTCAAGCACATAAATGTACAGAGGCGGTCTTTTATTCGAGGCCGTCAGCACCTTAATAAAGGCAACAACGTTGTGATATTATACTCTGAACACAATGCCAATGGTATAGAATTAATGGTGCATTTGAAGCCCACTTTAATTAGTTATGTGTTCAACCTGCTATTGTTTATGTAGCATACGGTTTCATATCTTAGTGGTTCACAAATATTTTAGGTTCTCATATTGTTACTTAAGCACCTTTTAAAGACTTTTATCGTTAAAAATTATACACGGTTTTACATATCTTAGTATTAACAAAGAAAAGTAGTATTAAAACTTATAATTCATTCAATATTCGTCAACCTCAATGTTATTAAACACATTAGGTCACAAGTGAGTGCCTTGGGGCAACCCACAACACAAATTCCCATGAAAAAAGTCTATTCAGAACTTTGACTTAAGGACATTGAATTGATTTTTTAATTTTTGTTCTGAAATATAAATGGTCAGCGTTTTAATTTAAACTACAGGATTATTGTATCTTTTTTATTGTCAACAGTATAAAAAGCCTTACTCTGTTTTATGTGTTAACCAAAAAATTTTGGATATTTTTTATCTACTCACAAAATTATGTATTTCATGTAGACAGGTTGTCTAGAATTCTAGATTGCAGCTGCATATACTGATAGTAGTGCAGTTATGCCAAATTTTAAGATTACAACATACCAAGCATAGCTGATACTGTAGGATTTCTGACAGCTACCGGTGATGAGATAAGTTGGAAATTTGTATCGATACACGATAAAAACTCTAGTGAAGAAAGTTTATTCTTATGTGGATAATCTTTATCACGTTATTTTCAAGAAGTATGAGCTAAACGCGTTTGAAAATAAAAGTTTCAGTGGTTTTGACTCTATGGATATGTCGATCTGATGTCATAACATTGCGAGAGGGCGATGAAACTATTTTAATATTACAGGCACTTTTGAATTGTCAAGGGGTCGGTCAGCCAGAAAGATGAAGCTAGTGCTTTCTTGTGACTTTTATTATTACAAATAATAATGTATGTACAGTCAACTGGATATCAGTTGTAACACTAGCAATACGAAAATCAGCCTTACTGCTACGACACAAAGGTACTGTCGAATTGTACACAGTACATTTTCTCACACGAAAATTTAAGCCTGAATCGATATTAAGGTTAATAGACACACGCACTTGTGTAGTATCTGTTTCCCCGTGAACTACATATCGTGCTAGCTTAGCGACGATGTCAACATTTATGCTTTACTCCAACAGTGGCTAAATTGACGTCGATATAAGAATTCAGTGAAATATAATTTTCATTTCAAACATGAAATTAAATCCGGTACCGACACAATACTAATTATTGACGAAGGCTTGATTAACATAATTGGTCAACATCTTAAATAGTTTTAGCAAAAAACGCAGTGATTTATCAGTCTAATTTATATAGGACAACAAACCTTTGGCTAAGGCTGACACTCTCCCTGAGGCGAAGCAGAACGAAGGATAATTAACCAACCTCCCTTTATTTTAAACGACTCTTATCCGTTGATTTCTCTTCGTTAAATTCTCTGCTAGTTATTTAAAATTAAAATTAAAAAAAATATTTATTGTCATAAAACAAATTGTACACCAGAATATGAAATTCTCTGACTCCTGCACTAGTTAAAACTGTGTTGCAGGAGCCAGTGTCCTCCCGTAATAATAAGAACACACCTAAAGTTTTATGTAACATAGAAAGAAAAAAAAGACACTATGTTTTAAATCAAAATGAATTTTAAAAAAAATGTAATGTACAAAAATAATTGAAGCAAATAAAAAGAAAGTAAAAGTAAGAAATTAAAATAAAATAGGAATTACAAAATTAGTATTAACGATTCTAATTTCTAATTTTGCGCGGGGGTATATTTGTGTGTGTGCGCGAGTGTATTTGAGTGTGTGTGTTGTGTGTGTGTTGGGTGTGTGTGTGTGTGTGCGAGCTGTGTTTATGTATATGTGAGTTGGCTTGCCTGAATTCCGTGACGTAAGTAGCGGATTAGCAATTTGGTTCAATACGAATCGAATTTGAATTTGTGTTACGCAATTAGGGTGATGGTATTTATTACTATTTTATGTATGTATTTATCGATTGATTTCTCCGCTCCGCTTCGCCGTAGTGGACTGTCTGCCGAACTCTGCTCTGCTGGGTCCAAGCCTCCTTTCATACAGAGAAGGTACGAACAATGATCACCACGCTTGCTCAAAGCGACTGTAGGCTTATTTTCGTTCGTTTGTTGGTGGTTTCTTTCACCTTATGTGAGTAATGTCTAATGCGTGCACTATAGTTGCCGTATTAGCATAAAATTTCGCGTTAATTCGTTAATACAAAATGAATTTTACTCCACAAAGAATACGGTATATTTTTAACGGACTTCAAAAAGGAGGAGGTTATCAATTCGGATGTTTTTTTTTTATGTATGTTCGGGCATAACTCCGTCATATATGGACGGATTTGCAAAATTCGTCTTTTATTCGATAGAGGTATATTCCGAAATGGTCCCATTTAAATTTCGTAAAGATCTGGTGATGAGTTTCGGAGACAGGCAACGGAACTCTTCAATAAAAAAAACCGCGATTGCTGCTATCGCATATGTATGCATTGTTTACGCAATCGCACAACATAACATCACGTTTGTACCCTATAAAGGCAGATGCAGTACGCAGATGTGTTCAGTATACCACTGTACACCCTCATTTCTGTCAAACTGTTATTAGGGTACCTCTAATCTTGCAAGTAAATTCTGGCTTAACTTAGGTATAACTAAAAACTGAAAAATAAAAACTTTAATTTAAAAAAAAAACAACAGACTTCCAAAAAAACACACTTCACTTTGTAGTGTTCTTTTGGAAGTCGGTTGTTTTTTTTAATGTTTGAAAAATACGTCAGTATAAGACAAACGGTAGCAGATGAAATTCTTACCTAGCAGAGTCGTCATTTCTTCATATGCAGATCAGTCCTTGTCTGAGCTCCGTGCGATTATTCGACAACTTTCGGCACGGCTATAACCTCCATTCCCTTCCCGAATACGCACACCGTTATAGAAACGCTGGAAGAAGGAAAATAGGATCAATAAAAGCGAAAAGATATAATATCCTACTGAGAATAAGAGGAATTTGAAATTGTTGTATAAGTAATCTAAGTTTTGTACCCTTAAATAGCAAATGATTTATACTTTGTATAGGAAGTCACACATACAAGGTCAAATTAAGTGAGCTGGCGAAACTTCACAGACACTACCAGCGGCCGTTGACCCCGTAACCATCTGACACTTAAAGTAATTAAGATTTTATTTACAGGCCTGTTGGTCTAGTGGTCAGTGGCCCTGACTGCTATGCTCAAGGTCGTGGGTTCGATTCCCACCTAGGACAAATGTTTGTGTGATGAGCACGATCATTTGTTCTTTGTCTGGGTGTAATTTATCTATAAATGATAAAATGATAAATGATTTATTTTCTGTAAGTAGGTTTGTACAAACACTTTTACATGTCAATCATATTTTTTTAAACTAGATGAGGTCGGCGTTTCCTATCTGACTACTCTGAGAAGAAAGGCCGAAACAAACTCAGAGGTCACAGTCTCTTTTAAAGTCCAGACATAATCTTGGTCAGATAATGTGAAGACCATGTAGATTGGTGTCTGAAATGGTCTTTTGAGTAAAGAACCACACAGATTGAGCGGACCTGTCCAGTCAGTGCACGCATTTGTCAAAAATCGTGCAGCTCAACTCAGAACTTGAGGAGCCTTACGATTCGACGAACAATACCAATGAAAGGACATTTGGGTAGGCCGCATAAATGACTCAAACTGCCAGATCATGATTAAAACTAACTAAGAAGGAAAACCTAAAAAAAGAAATGACCCACATAGTCTTCACACTCACAGTAATAATAATAAAAATAAGATACTTTACAAAGTAAATATCCATGTCATTGTTTATATAAAATTCATCAATGTCAATGTGTATATAAAAATCCGGATATAATCTTTGAGGACCATGTAGATTGGTGTCTGAAGTGGTCTTTTGAGGAAAGAACCACACTGAGTGGACCTGTGCAGTCAGTGCACGCATTCGTCAGTAACCGTGCAGCTCAACTCAGAACTTAAGGAGCTCAACGATTCGACGAGCAATACCAAGGACAGGACATTTGTGTAGACCGCATACACCACTCAAACTGCCAGACCATGATTAAAACGGAAACAATGATCCACATAGTCCTCACATTCACAATAATTAAAATAATATAAGACTTTAAACAGTAAATGTTCATGTCATTCTGTATATAAATAGATATGTATTTAGAAAGAAAAGAAAAAAAAAAAAAAAACAAAAGTGTAAATCAGCAAAATAAAAAACATTCACTGTCTAGACCTATTGGAGCAGCTCAATCCCAAGCTTTTTTGTCCTCAATATAGTCTTTTACAGTATAATAGGCTTTCTGGCATAGTTTTAGCTTTATAAAAGATTTGAATTTATTAATGCTTAGTTCTTGAATGTGGCTAGGAAGTTTATTATAAAAACGTATACATTGGCATCTAAACGAGCCACCTATTTTCTTGAGCCTTGTTGTAGGAACAACATATTTGTGTTTGTTCCTAGTATTTATATTATGGATATCACTGTATTTTTTAAACAGATTAATATTTTTATGTGCATACAAAAGATTATCATAAATGTACTGAGAAGGCACAGTCATTATATTAATCTCTTTAAATTTGTCTCTGAGGGAGTGTCTGGGACTTAATTTATAAATGGAACGAATTGCCCTTTTTTGTAAAATAAAAATCGTCTGAATATCGGCGGCATTTCCCCACAACAGAATACCGTACGACATCACACTATGAAAATAACTAAAGTAAACTAAACGGGCTGTCTCTAAATCAGTTAAGTCACGAATTTTCCTAACGGCGTATGCTGCAGAGCTAAGCTTTTTTGACAATTTATCTATATGGGGGCCCCATTGAAGCTTGGCATCCAAAGTTATGCCTAAGAATACTGTGGTATTTTCGGGTTTTAACTCTTCACCCTTTATGAGAACACTAGTTTCTACTTGTCTAACATTTGGTATCGTAAACTTAATACATTTCGTTTTTTTTCCGTTAAGTCATGTTCATCCCTTATGAGGTAAGGCAAGTCATTTATATAAATAAGAAATAAAAAATGGGCCAAGAATTGAGCCCTGGGGGACCCCCATTTTTACTACAGATCCGGGTGACCTTTTTCCGTTAACATCAACTCTCTGAATCCTATCACTTAAGTAAGAATTAAGAAGATCCAGAGAGGCGTTCCGAATTCCGTAGTAGTGAAGTTTCCTGATTAAGGTTTCATGACGAACACAATCGAATGCCTTGGACAAATCGCAAAAGATGCCCAAAGCTTCGCATTTGTCCTCCCATGCATTATAAATATGTCCTAAAAGTTCAACTCAGGCATCAGTAGTTGAACGACCCCTTGTAAAACCGAACTGTTTGTTATGCAGTAATTTATTTTTGTTAAAAAATCCTTGCATTTGGTTTAAAATAAGCTTTTCAAAAATTTTACTAAAGGTAGGTAGTACTGAAATAGGTCTATAATTAGTAGGGTCTGATGTACTACCCGATTTAAACAATGGTATGATTTTACTATGTTTCATAATATCAGGAAACTCACCACGATCAATACAATTATTAAATATAACAGCTAAAGTAGGTGCTACAATGTTTATAATTGACTTAGCAACATCCACAGAATTACCCCATAGATCTGCAGTCTTTTTAACATTTAACATGTTAAAAGTTTTAATTACATCTGTACAGGTGACATATAGGAAGTGAAATTCAGAATCACCAACTGGAACGTTTTCTTTAAGTAAAGACTCTGCAGCAGTGGGTGACGAGCTTAGAGATTTAGTAGTTGACACGGGAATCTCTGAAAAGAAATTTTCACAGGCCGCGGCGACTTGAGAATCTGATCTAATTACATTGTCATCAATAGCAAGGCTGTAGTCACTACTTCGGTTGCAAGACCTTCCTGTTTCGCTATTAATGACATTCCAAGTCATTTTAATAATGTTACTACTATTTTTAATTTTTGAACTCAAATAACGTGACTTGGCTATACTATGCAGACTGTTTTAAATATTTTAGAATAATTTTTAACATATAAATTAAATTCAGCAGTGTATAATATGTATGTATTTAGAAATATACAAGGTGTAACTTAAATAACGCACAACCTCTTAAGGGGTCATTGTACTCATCATTATGAACAACTTTTACTATGGGACCAAACCGGAAATCGCGAAAAAAAAAATCAGCTGTTCCCTACATTTTGACGAGTTATCCGAACATAAATGTAGGGAACAGCTGATTTTTTTTCGCGATTTCAGGTTTGGTCCCATAGTAAAAGTTCTTCATAATGATGAGTACAATGACCCCTTAAGAGGTTGTGCGTTATTTAAGTTACACCTTGTATTTATGTATGTTTATCAGTTGTCTAGTACTCATAGCACAAGCTCTGCTTAGTTTGGGACTAGATGGCGTTGTGTGAAAGTTGTCGAATATTATTATATTATTATATTATTTTATAAAGAAAGAATAAATAAAATAAAATTTATTTGACCTAGGTCTAATATAAGAACGCAAGAAAAAAAAAATTACTTAGTTAATCTGTATTATACATGGTGGCATATCGACACACACGTACGCAGACTGTAACGCGCTATAGCGGAAAAAAATGTATGGAACAGTAATTTAATGTAATGTCCCCGCCAACCTGTATATCGATATTTAGTATACAGTGGCAGGGAGATATACAACGTGTAACGTTAAATGCGCAAAACCTTAGACACCCCAACTGATTTTTAATTCCATTGACCTATTTCAGAGAGAAAATAAGTCATAAAAAAAATGTATAGGTTTTATGTGCTGTTTCAGTTTTACTGGCCATTCTGATCGTTTCTTGCGTCTGCAACGATGGTTTATCGAGGGAGGAGTCGTCACCGGGGCCGCTGCGCCGCGCTGACATTGGCTTGCTTGACCTATTAATAAATAGACACGGCAACGTTTTTAATGAAGATTTTTTGAAAAACATGACCTGTATTAAAAACTGGTTCAATTAATTCTGCTCGTTATTCTGATCAAACTATTTTTTTTTTGAGGTTTTGCGCATTTAACTTTACACGTTGTATAGGAGCAACCTGTTACCACGGATTCAGTGCATGATTCTGAAACCTCCTGAAATTTTTCGTCAGTTATATAAAAAAAATTAGCTGCTCTATACATTTTGACCGCGTAGGTATTGCACTTTTCTATGAAACAGTAGTTTTTTTTTTTTTTGATAACCAACCTAAAATTTCTACGCTGTAATAGGGGTTCTAGAATCATGCGCTGGATTCATGGTTTCAGTTTGCGCGTCGATGTCCCAACCAACCTGTTTAATATGACGCTAGATAGATAACTTACGTAACAACGTTATGTAAAGTGTGATGAAAAAAATGTTATCAACATAAAGGAGTGCACCCAATCTAACCGATATGATCACACACCTCTTGTGATAACAGAGATATAATGGTATTAGCCTTCAGAGGGCGGCTGCCCCTCGGAAGGCCACAGCACAGTACTCTTTTTAAACAGGCCTTAGTTCGGCCGTAAGGGCCGGCGGCCAAGATAAATTCAGAAAATACAATACAATTAGCATCATGCCTGTATAATGTTCCCACTGCTGGGACACGGGCCATCCCTGGGAAGCCTATTCCGTATCTTCTTCTTAGCGTCTCGATGGCAAAAGTAAAAAAATATATAGCTTCTAAATTGATTAAATAACTGCAAAGCGTCTTATCAAAATTGTTGACTGTTGATAGCAGATCATATCAGTAAATGTAGTTTATCATACGCGCGTCAACATACATTCTACAATTACTTTACTACAATTTATTTTTTATTTATCTATACATATCTAAACTAATATTATAAAGTGAAAAGATTTGATTTGTTTATTTATATATACATAATATACAACGTGTAACGTTAAATGCGCAAAACCTGAAAATAGTTTGATCAGAATAACGAGCAGAATTAATTGAAGCACTTTTTAATATAGATCACATTTTTCAAAAAATCTTCATTAAAAACGTTGCCGTGTCTATTTATTAATAGGTCAAGCAAGCCAATGTCAGCGCGTCGCAGTGGCCCGGTGACGACTCCTCCCTCGGTAAAGCGTCGTCACAGACGCAGGAAACGATCAGAATGGCCAGTAAAACTAAAACAGCACATAAAACCTTTAGAATTTTTTAATGACTTATTTCAATCTGAAATAGGTCAATTGAATTAAAAATCAGGTGGGGTGTCTGAGGTTTTGCGCATTTAACGTTACACGTTGTATAGGTACTTTATTGTACACCAGAAAATTCATTCAATAAAAAAATATACAGTTGTTACTACAAAACATAAAATGGGCGGCCTTATCGCTTTCTGCGATCTCTTCCAGGCAACCTTGGAATGGACAGTGATTGCGTGGATATAAAAAAATGGGGTTTTCAATGTAGAAAAAATGGTGCAAAATAATAGGTATACTATAATACTTAAATATATAGTAGTATACTTGTGTTTTTTTTTTTTGTTACGCTTTCAAGATAACGAATTTTGAATGCAATTTGACATATAGGTAGACCATGACCTGGATTAGGACATAGGATACTTTTTATACCGATATTCCTATGGGACCGAGAGTTATGCGGGTGAAACCGCCGGGCGCAGCTAGTTATAAAATAAAGTCACTTTTCGTATCTGTGTGTGACCGGTAAGATCTTTTAAGTAACACCATAGATTTAGATGCGGATTTCAATATAATTTAGAGCATTTGTCAAAGAGGTTTATGTGCATAATACATTCTTATTTAACTTAGATGTAGCACCGAAATCTCGGTGTCATATCGCCTTTGCTCCCTTTCGAAGCAGGGGCGGAGCCAGGGTCGTACCTACATAATATATGAACACACGTGTTGCAGCAGATACTTGTATATGCTAATGGAATGTCGGACACCCACAACCGCCTACCGTCAAGGATTAGACACTAACAGTTGCCTACCATCACGTGTCAAACCCTCTCGAAACTTACGAAGGCCTACCTTCGAGTGTCAGGCACTCCCATCCTACACTACATTAAAGTGTCAGACATTAACGGCTAACAAATACCATTAAGCCAGATTAGATATCCCATATTCAAATCTTTGTTTCCAATTATGTTATTTCCACTTCCATGAAAAAATAGTAGCTGAACTTATTGTGTAGATTTTTAAAGTTAAAAACTAAAGTCTATACATATAATATAATGTTTGGACACTAAATTGCGGACGTAGGATAGATACGGTCACAATTTCGCGAGATATTGGGCACAGCTTACGTCCCGAGTAGACATACTGCCACTCGGGACCTAAAATCTACGTTCATATATTTTTTTGTAAATATTAAATTAAGAAAATAATAATAAATGTACATTATTACCTATCGTGGTCCAAAAGCTCCATCCCTTGAACGTCAGCGATATCCGTATGAGTTTGAGATAAGTACTTGCATTCTATCCTCTCTTCGCGTATCCACCATCGAAGCAACGTGATCCTCTGATCAATCGACGTGGATAACAGATAGTCATCCACCAGAGACAAGCCAGTTATCTGTGAGCTATGGTACTTGCAACTATTCCAAGAAGATAGAACCTTAGTAGAACTCAAGTCATTCTGGTCAGGGATTTCCAGTACAATCATATGGATAGCATTGTCGTCACCACCTGTAGTTATAAGTAGTTTGTTTTCTGGTAGGATGCTAGTGGCTATACTGTTTATGCCTGATTTGTTAGTTTTTGTTGTGAAAAATGGCTCTAAATCTGTTTCTGTTATGCTGGTTACTTCCCAAAATGTGACATCCCCTCTTGTTGTACAAGTTATTAGGATATCCTTATCTAGAATATGAATTGCTTTGGTCTTTAATATACATGTTTTGTGATATCTCGATTCTTTAATATATTCCACCTTTTTGCTGTCGTTCTTAAACGAGAACACTCTAAGATAAGAATCTGAACAGCCCGCGAAAATGATGTAGGTATCTTTATCTTTTATTAAATCAATATCCATGATTCTCATTTCAGGATCAAAGTCAATGGAACAATTCCTCCAGTTTTGATTACCTTTCCTTTCTTTATCAGTCCCTTTAATAAGATAATCTATTAATTCTTCTGATTTTATGTTGATTTTATTATTTTCTTTTATTAATTTAACATCTTTTATGCAGATCTGTGCCCTTCCACCAGCAGATAAAACTAATAAATGATTGTTTTCCAAAGGATATGTTTTTAAAGTTCTAACACTTGATAAATGTTTGAAACGAGCTTCGTCTTTAAAGTTCATTTCTGCATCTACACTAGACACTCTCAGTGTAGTGTCTTCTCCACCAGAAATGTATACTCTTGCATTATCAACTTTATGTGTTTTCAAGCAATTTACTTCTTTAGCATGTGATCCATTTATCATATTTCTTGAAACAATTTTACTTAATTGGAATGTTGTGACATTGATTTCTGCATTTTTCAAATAGATCAGTTTTATGAATTCTTCATAGTTTCCATCTACTTTATCAAAGTACCTGACGACATCCCAGGATCTGTGTCCACCTCCACAAGGCACTTCTAGTATTTTGCTATTATCCTTAACATAATGTACAACAAAAACTCTTTCTTGGAATCCACATACTATATTCTCGTCTTTATCTAAGAATTTCTCAACCCATTCAAAAGCTAGATCTCTACTGCTCATATATTTTACAGAATTTCTATCTATACTAAAATATTTGATTGTGCCGTCTCTCCCGGTTGTTACTATACTATTATTTCTTATATTTATAGATGTGGGGCCATATCTTCCATGCACTTTAGGAAAAATCTTAACAGGATCTTTCTGACCTTTTACAAAAACGTGTATATTCCCACACCTGTCTCCAAAAACGAAGTTACTATTCCCGTAACCTATTGCAGTAGCTGTCAGCCATCTTTCTTTGCAGTTTGGTAAAACGAAATTGGCATAGACTTCTACTTTCGCATTGTTTGAAGCTAAGACAGTTATATTGCCATCTCCGAAACAGAAAACTAAATGTCTGTTCCCAGCCCATTGCATTGACAAAACCTTTCCTCGTTGCAATGTTGTATCAATAACATTTAAAATAAAAGCCTCATCTTTACATTTTTCCACAAATATATCTAGTTTGCCATTCATATCTGCAACAGCAATCAATTGCTTACAAGACGATAGTGACAGCAATTTATAAGTAGATGCATGATTTAATTTATATTCAGTCTTATGTTTGTTCATAACATCATAGTATATCAAGTTATTATCATCCATTACCAATAAGTTCCTTCTAGCAGTGAATACCACCTTTTTGGGAATGGCAACACCAATATCAAGAACATCATCATGGCAGTAATCAGTGGCTATGGTTAGGGGATGCAAAATGACTCCACAATCACCTCCACCAGTGGCCAAACTATGGCCATCAGTGTCTACAGACCAGATGCAACCATTCTGATGAGTTAGGGACTTTTTGAGCAACTTGCCATCATAATCCCAGTAGCAAATAGCCGAGTCTTCACCCACAGAAACAATAATATTGTTTCTAATACAACTCCTCATAACTCTAGCTAAATGGCCATAGACTTCATGTTTACAAATAATGTCTATGCTCTCCCAATATTCTGCTGTGTCATATGGGTGTAATGGTGTAGTTTTAGGGCCCCATACTCTAACAGATCTGTCATCAGAAGTGGTCACTATTATGTTCATACATGGTTCACAGGATACTGAGAATATTACTCCCTGAAAAGAAACTATTGATTACTAACATACAATTATGTGGCCCTTTAAATAGAAGCCATATTACCCCGATTTAGATAAACCAGCTGATTTGATTAAAATGACAAACTCAAGGACTATTGTTTCTGTATATAACATAGTTTTGTCAATGGTTATAAGAGTAGGGAAAGACCAAAGAAACAATGGATGGACTATTGAGGTGACAACTAATAGAGAAGTATAGAAGAAAAACCTGCCAACTCCAAACAAATTGGGATAAGGGCTAGAGAATGATGATAACATAGTTTTGGTTTTCATCCTGCAGGCTAATCTCGAAACTCTCGATCGCGATCGTCGACTAATGCAATGCACAAATTAGTTAATAATAGACTAGAATGCAGTAAGCTAGTCAAGCGTACTGCACTTAAAGTTCCTTACAATATACCCAGATTTCCTATCACTAATACATTCCACGTTCAGCCATCTAAGACGAATATAGGGGTAAACTCCCCAGTTAACAGACTCTGTAGAGAGATGAATTCTTTTGTAAAATCTGTACCAGATGTTGACATTCACCATGATTCCTTGAAAGTCTTTAAGGCCAAAATACAACAGTACCGAAGAACGCAACTGAATAATTAATAACTAATTGTTAATTCATAGTGTTTATAATATGATTTGATTTGATTATACAATTATACATTCTTGAAATTTTTATGTCATTATTTTTTGATAACTGTGATTAATTTGTTTTGTTTTGATTCTATTTTAATTTTATTTTATTTTAAATTTGTAGTCATTTTGATCTCATTAGCTCCCACTGTACCCAATATTTGTACCTTTAAAAGGATTTTTTTGTTACTTACCGTATACTTGTAATTTCTTTATGTTTTCTTTTTACTTTAATTCGATTATTTGTTATTTTATGTCATAATTCCTTTATCAAGATGTTAATACCTAATAATAATTAAGTGTTATTTTACTCACTTAGAATGTTGGTCGACCTATTATTGGCAACTGTATAAGTCTGATGCTTTGTTACTATTATTATTCTTATGTAAAGCTGTATACAGAAGCTGTTGGTTTGCCTTTAATAAATAAATAAATAACTCTAGTAATTTAAAAAAAAAACATCCATTAAAATTGTTCTATGATATACCTTATGTCCTGTCAAGTTATGTAATGGTTGATCCCCACTACACTTGTGTATGATGACATCGGAGAACACAGTGCCAGCCAGCACGAGGACATCATCCTGCAGTGGGAGCAGCAGTCCACTGTATAATATTGAGTTGTCTTGGCTAAAATGTTGAGTTATAAGTGTCCGTGTGATTGTGTTCCATTTCTGTAATATAATTTCAAAATTAATAAGTTAAGTTCTACATAGCATAATCAGCCTATAATGTTCCCACTGCTGGGACACAGGCCTCCTCTCGGTGAGAGGGAGCGGGCCGTAATCCACTACGCCAGCCCAGTGTGGGCTGGTATGTGGCAGTAATAATTCCTGATTGTTTTTTAAGCCATTGTTTTACTGGATTCATATTAAAATTTAAAGAAACAAAATCTACATGGGTTTGGACAACTCTTACACTATAGAGCAGTAAAAACAGATATTTCAGATATGGTTTAATTTTATGCATGAATTAAATTAAACTATCTCGAAATACTTATTTTTATACTGATTTATTAGATCATTACTCTACTATATCTCATCCAACATCTGTTTGTTATTTGATTGCCTATATATATATCCTCCTCTCTAATAATAATATATTCCACAACTTTCACACAATGCCATCTAGACCCAAACTAAGCAGAGCTTGTGCTATACAACTGTATACTACTACTACAACTGACACTATGAGTACTAGACAACTGATAAACATACATATATATTTCTAAATACATACATATTATAGATAAATTACAATTGGCATTTGTATTGTGCATCAATTTCATCCATTACATGTTATCAATAAGAATATCCCTCTAACATATACTGTCCTTCAAGATACGTGAATTTCCTAGTTTAAAGGGCATGTCTTACTCATCTGTAATTATAGCCAAACCCATTCCTTATTGAAACAGCACTGATGTTAGCTAGGCTAAGTCTTTTGCTAAATAAATAATTACTTACTTAATATGACATTAAAATCTTACCTGGACCACATTGTGAGCTGTCAACAGAGCAACCACTTCATCATCAACCCACACTGCTGAGTGCAGCCAGTCATCACATATTATTGGCTTGAACACTCTATGAAACACCCCCTTTTCTTCATTAGGTGGTTCCAAAGAGTTCGCCGAAATTACAGTGAACTGTTTACCACCAAAAACTAATATTAAATCCCCACATTGAGCAGGCACAAATCCATATATTTTTTGACCGTGTAAACCGTATAATCGTTGTAATAACTTAGTAGATGCCTTGTCAAATATGTTTATTGTGCTTCCAATGCCTGGATAGAGTAATAAGTGGGTTAATTTGAGGCTTATTGGAAATATACTAAATATTTTTTCTGAAAATGTTGTAACCTGAAAACTCACCGGCAAACAAGAGGTTTTTGTAAAACTTCACAGCAGTAACATCAGTGCGTGTTAGTAAAGACATTTCTGTACGGTATATTGTGTTTTTCGCTAAAAGTGTGCACTGTTTGCCTCTTTACGGTGTAAATAAAGTGATGAATTATGCGTATGATATTGTTTCCGCACGCCCTGGAATGGTTGTTTAGTGTTGGGCACCGTGACGCGACGTGGTGAAAGTAATAACTTCTCAGGCGGGAATTTAACAACTGATTTATTTTCTAAAACAACCTACTTATATACAGAGTTGGGCGTAATCAACTACTTTTGTAATCGGATTAATAATCTGATTGAAAGTAATCATGAATACATCAATCATGATTACTTTTAATCTTGATTACTTTCAATCATGACTACATTTGTAATCATTAGTTTTGATTACAATAGTCAGTAATCTTAATTACATGGGTAGATTTGATTAATTTTTTAAGCATATTTTTAATAAATGCGGTTCTATATTCAATCAGTATGTATCTTGTATGTCTGCGTTTTTCTAAAAACTTCTGATCCAATTTGGATGTCATGGACGTTTTGTACTCTTTCGTTATTTAAATCCTTAAGTAAATTCGAAAAAGAATTTCTGCGTGCTCAATTGCATTTCGAAGATACGGCACGCGGGGTGAGGGAGTTGGGTGGGGTACGGGGTACGGCCGGTAAGCCAATCGTCCGCCGCCTACGCCCCGCTTCTTGCCATAGCGCAAGCAGTCAGTCTGTATAATAGTGCGCAAGGATATAAACGTAAATTGATTCACGAGTCTAAACCGTGACATATTGGCCTATGTGTTTTGGTGTTTAAACATTATTATTGTAAAATTGCGTCAAGTTCTTTTTCGTCTTTATCTACTAATTCAGAATCTGAAACCGTGCACCATGAACAACTTGAGACATTACCATGCATTCTTGATGGAAAATTTTTTACGTATTCAGAATCGGAGTCTACGAGCAAAAAGAAAGTGGCAATTTGTACATTATGTCGGCCAAAACTAGTTAAAATTAGTGGTTTTAATAATTCTACATCAAATTTTGTAACTCATCTCAAACGAAGACACGGGGAAGAAACACACAACGAGTATCAGAGTTACTTGAAAACTATGAAAAAAAATAAACGGTCTACTAGAACATCCAACCAATTGCAACCAGATATTAGAGATGGTAGTACTAGTGATGTACCTACTGGTTTTTTATTCATTCTATGATTCCTTTACAAGCAATAGACGATCACTTTTTAAAAAAAATCTTTGGTGATTTAAATATCTCTGCAAATGGATTGAACGTTCCCAGTAGAAGAACTTGATTGAAATAATTCTTGATTGTTTTCTTAAGTATAATAATTATTAAAAAAAATTTAATTCATGAGACTGATAAAAAAATAAAGATGATTTACAATGTTAATGATTTTATTTTTCGAATTCCTAAATGTAGTTAGTATGCATCAATCAAAAAAGTAATCAAAATAACGATTACAAACTAATAATCATTAATCACCGATATGATTACTTTCTTGATTAATTTCCGTAATCTGTAATCTTGATTGATGATTACAAAATGTAATCGTAATCCTTAATCATTAATCTGATTACAATTTGCCCAACTCTGCTTATATATACACTAACAATAGTACCTTAGTCCTAGCATCTTATTGTTTACATTTATCTTGACCAATAGCGACGCGCCGTAGGGCGAGCCGCGCGCGGGGCTCGGGGCGTTGTTTTGCACGCGGCACTATTCGCCGCGAAGGTATAAATATAAGTCGCGCGCCTAGCGCGGTCCTTTTCCCCCAGGTGCCGTCGTCGAGTGAAGACTGTCTGCCGATCCGCGGGACGCGTGTGTCGTCAGCGTCGTGTGTCCATCTGCGAGGTCCCGAAGTGTGCAGTGACGACACGGAGGGTGCTGGTGCTTCTGCTTGCTCTGCATGCGCTTACAAAACCGCTTCTTTCGAAGCGACCCGCGAACGTGTGTGGCGCGGCGTTGTGATGACGCTCGTGCCGCGTCGTGTTTGCGATCTTGTTTCTTTATCACGAAGTGTGTTATTACGTACTCGTCTTTTTCAAGATGCCTTGCTTCACTGTTTCTTGTGCAGAGTGTTAAAAACGTGGTAAGGTAACTGGTTCGGTGGTATGTGGTAACTGGCTCGGTGGTATCTGGTAATGGTAATTGGTTTGGTGGTATGAGGTAAAGGTAACTGGTTCAAGGTATGTGTGACAGGTACTGTGTCACTACATCACTCCCCCCTAAGCGAAGCGTACGTTGTGTTTCACCGCGCGGCCGGACCGAGTGACGTATGTGTCGCGCGGTGCGCTGGGGGTCCATGACCGCGGCTCAACGCTCGTAGTTGAGTCTGCTGAGCTTTTAGTGCGCGGTGCTTGTTGAGAAGTGGTAGACTCTTCATCGTTGAGTAGGTGCGCTGGCTTAAGTCTGTCTATTGAGACAACTGTAGTTCGAAGTGGCATCTGTATGGTGAAATGTTTGCTTTCACGTTGAATCACCTTGAACGGGCCGTCGTAAGGAGGGGTCAATGGACTTCGCACGGTATCATTGCGCACGAAAACATGAGTACATGTCGCTAAGTCCTTGTATACAAACGTGCTCCTGTTGTTGTTACGTGACTTACTGCTTGGCGCGAGTGATGCCATTGTTTCGGTCAGCTGGCGGACGAATTCTGCGTCTTCATTTTTCGGCTGTGTAGGCGCGAAGAAATCTGACGGTATTCTCAGTGTCGATCCGTAGGTCATCAGAGCCGGGCTGACTTCTGTGTCTTCACGAAGCGCTGTACGTAGCCCAAGCAGCACGGTCGGTAATTCATCGCTCCAGTGTATGCCGGCACCTCTCGCCATGAGCGCGGCCTTCAACGTGCGATGCCAGCGTTCTACTTGACCATTTGCTTGCGGGTGGTATGCTGTAGTTCGAATCCTGGTGATGCCAAATTTCTTCATCAGAGCGTTGAATAACGAAGATTCGAATTGTCTTCCTTGATCCGTTGTTACACGTAACGGACAGCCAAATCGCGTTATCCATCCCTCGTAAATCGCCTTAGCAACAGTGTCGGCGGTGACGTCACGAATAGGTATTGCCTCCGGCCATTTAGTGCAGCGGTCGATCATTGTTACTAGATATCTGTAGTCGTTAGATGGCGGCAGTGGTCCTACGATGTCGACGTGAATGTGTTCGAAACGCGATGATTTTTGGAACTCGCCGAGTGGACTGATAACGTGTCGTTGAACTTTCCCGCGCTGGCAACCGATGCATGATTTCGCCCATAAACCAACTTCTCTGTTCATACTTGGCCAAAAAAACTTTGTAGACATTATCTTCCTTGTTGTTCGCACACCAGGGTGACTTAGTTCGTGTTGCGCTTTAAATGCTGATAAACGATAAGTCGCTGGTAGGTATGGACGAACGTTGCCAGTTGACGTTTCACATATGATGGGTCGTTGACCTCCGGGCAATGTGATAGGCACAAACTTTAGATTCGGGTTGGACATGCAGCTCTTCAGTTCTTCATCATTTTGTTGATCTTGAGCAAGTTGGTTGTAGTCGATCGTACAGTGTGACAAGTCGATTTCTTCAATGCGTGATAAGGCGTCCGCTGCTTCGTTCTTATCACCGTGAATGTATTGGATCTTTGAACAGAACTGACTGATGTAGTGTAGCTGGCGTTCTCTTCGTGGTGTATCGCTACTACTCGGTGTTCTTGTCAGCGCGTAAGTTAATGGTTTGTGATCGGTGAATATTGTTAGGTCACTGCCCTCTATCAGTCGTCGTAGATGTTGCACTGCGGTATACATTGCTAATAATTCGCGATCGTACACGCTGTAGCGTCGCTGCGTCTCACTCATAGTTTTTGAATAGAATGCCAGTGGTTTCCACAAGTTGTCCACTTTTTGTTGTAGAACGGCGCCGATGCTAGTATTCGATGCGTCGGTAAATAAACATAGCGGCGCGTTAGGTATCGGGTGAGTCAGTGTCGTTGCCTCGAGTATGCTTTGTCGGCATTTCTCAAAGGCTTGTTCTGCTTCTTGAGACCATTGTATCGGAGTTTTGTCTTTCTTTTTGCTGTTGTGTAGATATTTATTTAATTCATGTTGGTACTCTGCTTGATGTGGTAAACAACTACGGTAGAAGTTCATCATTCCTAAGAATCTTCTTAGTTCTTGAACTGTTTGTGGTTTCGGATAGTTCACTATGGCTTGTATTCGTTCCTGAGTGGGTTTGATTCCTTCTGATGTCACTTGGTATCCGAGGAACTCGATGTTTTCCTTGTCAAACTCGCACTTGTCGATGTTAAGACTGACGCCGTAGGTATTTAGGCGTTCGAGTACTATTTCTAAATGGCAGCGGTGTTCTTCCTTATTTCTTGAGTGTACGAGCAGATCGTCGACGAAACAGAATACGTTTTCATCTAGTCCTCGTAGAACCTCGTGCATGAAACGTTGAAAGGTTTGACCAGCGTTTCTTAAGCCAAACGTCATGCAGGTGAATTCGAAAAGTCCGAACGGTGTTATTATTGCTGTTTTTTGAGCATCTTGTTTTGCGATAGGTATCCAGAAGTATGCCATTTTTAAGTCGAGTTTTGAGAATATTTTCTTGCCGTGAAGTTGGTATGTAAAATCTTGGATTCGTGGAATAGGGTATCGGTCGGGAACGGTGACGGCGTTGAGTCTTCTGTAATCGCCGCATACTCGAAGTGAACCGTCTTTCTTTTTAACAATGTGAAGTGGACTCGCCCACGGACTGTTTGACGGCTTGCATATTCCCATCTCGATCATGCGCTCGAATTCGAGTTTTGCCGCCTTATATTTGTCGGGCGGTAGAGGGCGCGGCCGTGCGTAGATCGGCGGCCCAGTTGTCTCGATGTGATGTGTGACGTCATGCTTGGCTGGAGTTTTGAGTGACATTGGTCGAAGCACATCTGGATATTTCTTCAGCAGGTCGTGATGAGTGTGGTCGCGATTGATGATGTAAATCGATTCTTCTTTGCTGTTTATTTTGATTGCGTTTACACTGAGCTCGGTTACACGGTCGATGAGTTTTCTTTGGTGCAAGTCGACCAACAGTTTATGATGCACTAGGAAATCGGCACCCAGTAATGAAGTTTTCACATTGGCGACGACGAAAGTCCACTTGAAACTTCTTCGTAAGCCTAGGTTGAGCTCGAGTGTGCGCTCTCCGTAGGTACGAATCTCTGTTCCGTTTGCCGCGAAAAGTTTGTAGCCTGCATTCTCCGCCGGTTTTGAATATTTCAGGTTTCGAGCGGCTAATACCGATATGTCGGCTCCCGTGTCGACAAGAAATTTTTCTCTATTGTTGATGTCGATCACACATAGGCGGCGGCTTGTTTGGTTTACATCGACGCCCGCCACTGTCGATGTACGTTCTAGTTTTCCCGCTTTGCTGAGGAACACGGCAATTCACATTTTCGTGCCGCGTTGCCGAATCGGTAGTGGTACCGGCACAACCAGTCGGGATCGCCGGGCTTGCGGGCGTTATCAGTACGCTGTCTTGAATGTGAGCGTGAGCGGCCACGATGTGCGGAGTTTTGGCGGGAACGGCGATACGACGAATATTGATGGTTGCGGAGTTCGGCGACTTCGAGTGACAATTTCTCTATTTGTTTCGTAAGCATGTTGATTTGTAGGCTTGTAATTGTGTTTATCGGTACCTCATTGACTGCTGGACTTGTTGACGAAGGGTTTGCTGTGGAGACTACGGCGACTGTAGCGGGTTCAAAATGCTCCATCATTTTGTCTGCCATCGCAGCTAGCACTTCGAGCGATGACTCGGTGTTGACGGAGAGCACGGCGCGAACTTGAGCGGGCAGCTGGTTGAGCCACATAACTTTCAGCGCTTCATCCGAAAGTAGCTTGCCACTGAGGTCTCGCATTTTACGCAGCAGCTGGCTCGGCTTGTTATCGCCGAGTTCGAGGCCGCTGAGTAGCTTCTGTAACTGCCGGTGGTCTGACTCTTGGTACGTTGAGATGAGTCTGTCTTTGAGCGTGCTGTACTTGCCGGTGGTCGGAGGATGTAGGATGATGTCTCCGATTTGTTCCAGGTCGCTGTTGCCGAGTAGTGGGACGACGAGGTTGAACTTTTGCTCCTCACTTATCTTGCTGGCAGCAACGGCGGCTTCAAACTGCGCGAACCACAGGCGCGGGTTTTGGCGCCAAAATGGTGGTAGCCGTGCCGGAAGTGAGATTGCTGCCACGTCGCTCTTTACTGATGTGGTGCCCTGAGCATCGCTGAACTCTTCGGCATTCATGGTGATGATTCTTCAGAGATTCTACTGGGATCTTGCAGGAGTTCGATGTTGCGGGAACTCGGCTTCAGGGTCGTGTTCGAGGGGTCACCAATTTAGTGTTGGGCACCGTGACGCGACGTGGTGAAAGTAATAACTTCTCAGGCGGGAATTTAACAACTGATTTATTTTCTAAAACAACCTACTTATATATACACTAACAATAGTACCTTAGTCCTAGCATCTTATTGTTTACATTTATCTTGACCAATAGCGACGCGCCGTAGGGCGAGCCGCGCGCGGGGCTCGGGGCGTTGTTTTGCACGCGGCACTATTCGCCGCGAAGGTATAAATATAAGTCGCGCGCCTAGCGCGGTCCTTTTCCCCCAGGTGCCGTCGTCGAGTGAAGACTGTCTGCCGATCCGCGGGACGCGTGTGTCGTCAGCGTCGTGTGTCCATCTGCGAGGTCCCGAAGTGTGCAGTGACGACACGGAGGGTGCTGGTGCTTCTGCTTGCTCTGCATGCGCTTACAAAACCGCTTCTTTCGAAGCGACCCGCGAACGTGTGTGGCGCGGCGTTGTGATGACGCTCGTGCCGCGTCGTGTTTGCGATCTTGTTTCTTTATCACGAAGTGTGTTATTACGTACTCGTCTTTTTCAAGATGCCTTGCTTCACTGTTTCTTGTGCAGAGTGTTAAAAACGTGGTAAGGTAACTGGTTCGGTGGTATGTGGTAACTGGCTCGGTGGTATCTGGTAATGGTAATTGGTTTGGTGGTATGAGGTAAAGGTTAGACGTGAGGCATAAATATTGGATTAGGTATGTTGATTAGGTATTTTTCGATGCGAGTCCGTACCTAATCCAAAGCGTCGAGGATTAGGTATGGCACAAAATATTCGTACTCAGTCTACACAGAAGATATTTCGTACCTTAATGTCTAGGGAATAAGTTTCAAGTTTAATTAGCACTGCCGCCAGCGCCATCTATGTAGGATACCACTGGACTAGTTAGTGCTCTAGCGATGTATCTCGTAACGAATATACGTCGTCGTTACGTTTGCCCATAAAAAACGAAATACAATCCGTTCCTCAATATATCAGAAACGGAACGTCCATACTCCATGCTGAATATTTCTTACCCAATCCACATACGATACATAATATCGGTAACAGGCCAGCGGCTATATTGAATAAATATTCGGATTAGGTAAATGGATTAGGTATTTTTAAATACTAGGATTAGGTGGATTAGGTATCGTTTTTACCTAATCCGACCCATCTCTAGTAAAGGTAACTGGTTCAAGGTATGTGTGACAGGTACTGTGTCACTACAGTTGTATTACTGTCATATTTTGACAATCTATACGTTCCGTTCTACGTTGAAGAAAAATAGGTACCGGTAAAATAAAACAACGTTAAATATTCCACAAACACCATGACACATTTCCAATACTAATTTAGCTATTTGTGTATTTTTTTTGCATGTAATCAGTTTTAATTTATCTTCTTCTCGACCTGGGAAGCGGGTTCATGTTTTTTTTTGACTTCGCACGGTTTATGTCAGGAAGTGGGTTGTTCTAGGAAAAAAATAAATAAACAGGGCTGTCCAACACCAAACTAAAAAAACATCGACAAATAATAAAATATGTAGATTTTTTTGATACAAAAGTAGCTATTTATACAGGTTAAACCGATTAATCAGTCTGGTATCGATCAAGAGGGTATTTATCCGGGTACTTCTTCAAATGTTCTTCCATTTGCTGCATCTGTTTTCTGAAAAAATACGAGGATTCATTAATTTCAATCGTAACTTGGCTTAATGTTACGTTAAAGTTGTACAATTTATTTTGTACAAGTTTATCTTCAAGATTTTGCATAATCATCCTAGACCGTTCCCACTGCTAGGACACAGGCCAGAGAAGGCCAGGGAGAGTTAGTGGGCCATAATCCACTACAAGGACCCATTATGGATACCAACCTGTGACCACCAGGTCAAGATTTAACATTAGTATGTAATGAGAAATACGCAATAAACTCACTGAATCCTAGGAGGCATGTCATAATAAACATCCTCGAGCATTTCTTTCCAATGAGGCAGTTTCTTCTTTTCTGCTTCCTGCATAGTTCTAACGACCGTGTCTCTTGATTCTTTAAGGCAGGTTTTTTCTGCGTCTTCATCCCAAATGCCTGTAGAAATAAACATCTGGTTTTTATAAGATTTTTAAATCGGTAATCATCTCATGAAGCTTCACTTTAACTATATTCGCATTTAAAAAACGGCAAAGATAAAAAGGATTGTCAGAGTAGTGTAACCTGAAGAACCTACCTTTGCTTTCCAAATACAATTTAAACTTCTGAAGTGGGCTCTCATCACTGTTCCATTTTTGTATTTCTTCTATCGATCTGTAAGCCGTGCTGTCATCTGACGTCGAGTGATGTCCAACCCTAAAATGTAAATTATTTTAAAAGTAATAGAGAGAGGGTTAAAATTGGTTGAGCAGCCAAGTGGCAGATAATACAGTTTGTTTTCTCAAACGGAGAAGTTAATTCCATACCTGTAGGACATAGCCTCAATCAGCACAGGCTTGTTATTAGCTATAGCGAACTTTCTCGCCTGTTTGACAGCGTTGTAGACCGCGAGGGTGTCAGTCCCGTCTATGCGGACGGTTTGGATGCCGAGCGACGGCCCCCGGGCTGCTATGCCGTCGCCTTTATACTGCTCGCTGGTTGGAGTCGAGATCGCGTAGCCATTGTTTCTGCTGTAATATAATATTAGGAAGTTATAATAAAACATGCACTGCACATCGCATGCCATAAATTGGAAATACCTTGGAGAGTTATGTGTAATAACTAGAAGAACTTACCATAGCAAAACTACAGGACAATCTAGCGTAGCAGCGAAGTTGAATGCCGCGAAGGCATCACCCTCAGATGCGGCGCCATCTCCGAAGTAACAGATGACACAGCGGTCGTTGTCTGGCTGACGCTTTAGTGCGTAAGCTGCGCCCACGGCTTGAGGCATCTGGGTTCCTGAAACATTATGAATAAAGGCATGATTTTTCATTTTATTGGAAAACTAAGTGTTGCTAAGATTGGGTCACTCAAAAATTTCTCTGAAGCTTATCGTTTTGTAGAAGTTTCTCTATAATGTTAAGAACAAAACAATTAATAATTACTAACGAAAGTCGGTGTCACCACACAATTACATCACGATGATATTATTCCGATATTTATAACACATAAGATTATCTTACCTAAAGGACTGGAGATTGTAACAAGATTGCGATGTTTGTCCCCATAGTGAACAGGCATCTGTCTCCCTTTACCAGGATCCTCGTGGTTGCCGTAACACTGGTTGATCAGTTCAGTGACCGTCACCCCCCGGTAGAGAAAGACGCCCACTTCACGGTACTGTGAGAACACGAGGTCCCGGGGGCTCAGAGCCGCTGCACTACCAACATGGATGCCTTCCTCGCCGTAGTTGGTCATGTAGAATGATATACGGCCTTGTCTGAAAATGTTAAATATGCTATAAGGGACAACAAACCAGAAAAATCAAATATATATTAAATATGGAGTTAATTAGGTAGGTATTGTTTCAACTCTTTACACACAGAGATTTTTAAGGGTATAAATTGTAAGAAATTGTACAACATTAGTTTTAGTATATGCGAAATTCGAAACACGTGTCTAGTATTTTTATTTAAAATATGTATTGTACAGACGCCAGCACATCAAGCTACCCGAAACTGTCAGATTTTTCCAATCAACTTTGAACCTTATGCTTTATCGATAAAGTTGAAAATCTATTAAAGAAATCTGACAGATTGGAGTAGCTTGATGTGCTGGCGTCTGTACAAAATGTCAAAACTGTATCATGATAAATCACTAAGTTATAAGCTTGTTATGCTACCTGCTTGTCCGTACAAAAAGATGGTTACCACTTACCACGCGCCGAACGGCCGTGACCTGTGTTGTGCGCATATGATTGCGGATATGTACTTAGTGTCGTCCAACTTGTGACGTTTTTTTTAATATTTTTGGGTCAAAACATAACATGGTGTAAAAATCATTGGAATCGATTCAGTTACTTATTCTGAACAAACTATATTCAGGTTTGCAATATACAAAAAATAGTGTTTTAGTATAAAACGTAACATAACTTTACCTTTGAGACTCGTACAAAATCTTGTCCATCTGAGAAAGCTGTAACATCGTTTTGTACATATTCACAAGTTGGTCATTATCGATACTCGGCTCCTCCCTATTTTCGATCACTGCGCCGTTGTTGTCCAACACTCGGTAGATAGGGATGGGGTCGTAGCTCGTTTCGTTCAGGAACTTCAATTCCGTAACGTAGGGAGCTTTGGCACCCGGAAACTCGGCATTTTTTGTGTTGTTTTGGGCAACTTCCGACCTTGTGTGGACAGATAGCAGCTGTAAAATACGTTCAACATTCTTTTATGATCACAGGATAGGTAATCATAATAATCATAAATCATAAATGGAAGTCACATGGACGGCGAGTAACGTAGCAGTGCTACGTTACTCGCCGTCTATGTGACTTCCGTTTAATTTTATAACAAAACGGTAATAAGCATGACAATACAAAAACAATCAGTGAAAGAACGTATTTCTTTAAATGTTTTCCTACTCACTGATAACGCATAGCAAATGCAGAATTGTATTCAAATTAGTCATATGACATGAATAAGTTACTTGTGGGCTAACTTAATTTAAACTAATCGAATTTAGCTTCAGACCATGATGTAATAAGATAACAAACTTAATATTTTTCCACAAAGTTCAATATTGACTGACAATGTAGATAAAAATCCAAAACACGATTATCAGTATAATCACTCCGCGCTGTGATTGCGTTCACTTGAATATCAGAAAACACATATTTTTGTACAAAAACCTTAGCACGTTTTTATTAATTTTTCTTCGAAATAGAACCCATATTTTAATGATATTTTTATTTGAACTAACCCTCACAGCGGCATTGCGTAGCGTGTTGAGCCGCAAAACACTAGCTCCCGCCTTCAACGCCATTTTGTCACTGACGTTATAGTGCTCTGTGTACTGCCGTCGACTCATTATAATTAAAACTATATCGTTGTTAAGGCGTTAGCAATTGTGATAAGGTGATCCAAACAAGCGTGGCGTTATTACGTATGTACGATATTTTGAAACCGTCCGGGCCATACAATACCTCTGTCAACAGATGACGGGTTTGGGGTCAGGAGGTCAAATACTAATCTTTCTTGAGAGTGAAACCGCAGGCTAATCGCGTAACACACTATCAGTAGGTTTCATTTTGAGAGTTCAACAACATTCATGTTGCGTTATTTACGTTGTTGAGCAGACACATTTTTCAAACGTATGGGGCAATGGATTAGAAATATGCTTCAAAATGATTCAAATTGAGAGTCCATTGCTCAACAACGTAAATAACGCAATGGATGTTGTTGAAATGTCAAAATGAAACCCATTGCTACTGATAGTGTGTTATGCAATTACCCTGCTGGTCTATGAGAAGTACTGTACTATTATAAAACGAAATTCTTACAAGCATGGGACGTCTTCCATATAGAATAAACTATAGTAGGTATGCCTTAGTTTAGTTAGGTACCTGACGAGTCGCGGGCCGCGAACTCGCCACCTTGCAGTCAGACACCCACTTGGAGGATACTTCATTTTCAATGGAGGATTCCTGCATTGAAAATCAAACAAAGAATACTAAGAATATTACACCTCGCGACCTATTTTATGGCCTGAAACTTAAAAGTAATACGATTTTGCCTTCGGTGCTGAAGTTCTCACAATCTGCACCCTGCGTGCGTGACGCACTGTCAATCACAGTCTGAATCATTTTGTAGTATATTATTGCTAATCCATTGCTTCATAACATGTTCGAACAATGTGTTTGCTCAGCAACGTAAATAACGCAATGCATGTTGTTGAACTGTCAAAATTGAAGCCATTGCTACAGTTACTGTGTAGTAGAGGGGCTTGTGGCTAAGTAATAACAGCCGCACGGGTCGGTCGATCAGTTTAAGCTACGCTTGCCGCGGTTGGTCCGTGGATGGGTGACCATCTTCTCATACCAACGCACGCTAAGTCGTTGGTCCCGCCTGTCATTCGTGGATCTTTGACAGTCGTTACGGGTCGTCAGTAGCCCGACAATCTGACAACCAGTCTTACCAAGGGGTATCGTATTACCCATTAACTGGTTTGTGGAGGTCAGATAGGCAGTCGCTCCATGTAAAATACTGGTATTCAGCTGCATCCGGTTAGACTGGAAGCCAACCCCAACATAATTGGGAAAAGGCTAGGCAGATGCTACAGTTAGTGTGTTAAGGCTCCTACACACAGTGCCGGCGGCAGGGCCGCCGGGTAAGCCGCCGGCCAAGCCGCCGTGCACCCGGCGGCATACAAAGCTTTGCCGCACAAAGGAGCCGCCGGCATGGCAAATTGTATTGTATTGCATTGTATAAATATTATCTTGTATTGCCGGCGCCATAGCCGCTCGGCATGAACCCGGCGGCATTGCCGCCGGCACGTGTGTAGTAGCCTTTACGCAATTATACCCTTTTTGTCATGGTTATTTTTGGGAGTACTAAAGGTTCCTACACACAGTGCCGGCGGCAGTGCCGCCGGGTTTTTGCCGAGCGGCCATGCCGCCGCCGGCATATGCAAGCCGCCGGCACATGTCGCATAAAGCCGCCAAGCATAATTCCAGTTGCGACAGTCGTGTAGAATGCTAGTGAAGTGCACATTTGTCGTTGGTTACGATGAATAAAGAAATCCGCACTGCCATCGCAGTTGAAATTATTATTTTAATAAGAAAAAATATAAAAGAAAGAGAAAGTTTTGGGTGCGCCTAAGTTTGCAATATAGAAAATGGCGGCTCGTGTGTGCGGCAAGCCCGGCGGCTCGAGTACCCGCCAGCCTCCCGATGTAGTGCCGGCGGCCCGGCCGCCGGTATTGCCGCCGGCATTGTGTGTAGGAGCCTTAAAACTAGTATCGTAGTTTATTTACGAGATGGCACGACCTACAGCAATATCATCATCATCATCTGCCTAGCCTTTTCAAAGATCCACGAATGACAGCCGAGACCAACGGCTTAACGTGCTTTCCGAGGGACGGCGGGGTCTCGGTATGTAAAGATGGTTACCCATAAGCAGACCAACCGCGGCATGCGTAGCTTAACCTGATCGATCGACCAGCAGTGCTGTTCTGTAAAAATCTCATAGTGAAAACTTAGGTGAAGTGAGCGGGAAGTGAGCTGTCATTAGGGATTAACACTATTGACACTGCTCACTTCACTTATGATTTCACGGTGAGATTTTTACAGAATCGACCGGCCGGCAGTGCGATTGTTATTATTTCGCCACGGGCCCCTACAACAATAGTTGATACCTAATTTACGAATACAATACTGGTATTGGCTCGCCGTTTCAGTGAGTACGAGTATTGCGCTGAAATCAAATTGGGCATTATCTTTTATTAAAGGTCAAGTTGCTTGTGTCACCTTGTTTACTTGCAGTGATGAATCATCACTGACGATATATTGATACTCTCAGCCAAAATCACGAATTATTTTATGATATGATTGATATGATATCGGTCGTTACGGTAGATAAACATACACCACATGCATTAAATCTTTCATTGTGATGAAACTAAGTAATTAAGTAGATCTATATCTTGGCCGTACGATAACGGCCAATCATTTTTTAGCTCCTATGATGCTAACCTTCATTACATGCCAGTGTTAACTCTCCTGCTTTAAGTATAATAAAGCTAAATCAGCCGTGCGATTCTGTAACCATCTCACGGTGAAAGCTTGGGTGGAGTGAGCGTGGAGTGAGCTGTCAGTGTCACCCCACCTGATACTAGGGATTGACCAAACAAACTTTTTACAATAATAATCGATATTTTAATAATAATTTTTATGCTAATTCTATCTAACTCTTATTTAGGTTGTCTTACTACAGATTAATTAATAGTTGTCTTACTCTGATTAGTGATTACACTTCGAAAAGTATGTACAGACGCCAGCACATCAAGCTACTACAATCTGTCAGATTTCTTTAATAGATTTTCAACTTTAGCGCTAAACTATAAGGTTCAAAGTTGATTGGGAAAATCTGACAGTTTCGGGTAACTTGATGTGCTGGCGTCTGTACATACATACATACAATGCCGACTGTCGAGTTTAGTTCTCATTTTCTGTTACCTAATATAATGAACTAAACGCGAAATACAAGTGGGCTCTCTTTTGCAGCGCTGTTAGTACGCCCGTATCGCCCCCTCACAAAAATTTGAGCATATTTCGAAGGCCGTAGATCATCAGGCAGCGGAGATACATGTGTCCAGCCAGCTTGAGCTCAGGTTGGCTGGACACTAAGTTTTTATTGATTTCTCGTAAACCCTTACATGTGACGCCATAAATCAAACGTTATTACTGTCACAAATTGCGTCAAAAATAGAAAACGCTCCCGTTATTGAGATTCGGAAGTGCCAGCCAAAAGTTTCATACGTAAAATCAAGATGGCTGGACACAGTTTTTTTGCATTTTTCTACTAAACCGCTGTACGTAAAACAAAACTTTTAGCTCGATGCCTGTCACAAATTTATGTGACGCCCGTTGATATGCAAAAAGTTGTCAAAATCACTTCTGTTACCGAGATTGAGAGACCAGCGAAAAGTGTAAATTCAAGCTGGCGGGACACGTTTTCGATCGATTATCTAAGATTCTGTAGCGTCACAAATTCTGAAATAAGGGTGTTTAGCCGTCACATAAAGTGCCCTATTGCCCTAGTTAAATGCGAGCTATTTTGAAGATTTGTCCAGCCAATCTGATAAGACGGTACTGGAATCAAATAGGCCTCCTGCACCATTTTTCACTTGTAATGTTAACACAAATAAAAGAGGAGAGTATTTGCTTGAGAGTGGACCTACTGGTTTATCGCCTGCTGGAATAAATCCGACGATGTCTGGCGTCCATATGAGGAGAAACGCCACATGAAAAGAGACGCCTTACGAGGAGAGATACCACATGAGGAGAAACTCCAAATGAAGAGAATGCCATATGAGGAGAGATGTCATATGAGGACAGATGCCACATGATGAGTGATGCCATATGAGTAGAGATGTCATGTGAGGAGAAACGCCAAATGAAGAGAAACGCCATATGAGGAGAGATGCCACATGAGCGATGTCATATGAGGAGAGATGCCATATGAGGTAATATGCCATATGAGGTTTGATGTCATATGAGGAGATATGCCATATGAGGAGTGATGTCATATGAGGAGAGATGCTATATGAGGAGATATGCCATATGAGGAGGGATGTCATATGAGGAGAGATGACATATGAGGAGAGATGCCACATGAGGAGAGACGCCACATGAGAGATGCCGTATGAGGACAGATACCACATGAGGAGAGATGCCATATGAGGAGAGATATATGAGGAGAGACGTCATATGAGGAGATTTGCCATATGAGGATTGATGCCACATGAGGAGAGATGCCATATGAGGAGACATGTCATGTGAGGAGAGATGTCATATGAGGGCAGATGCCACATGATGAGAGAAGCCATATGACGAGATATGTCATATGAGGAGAGATGCCATATGGGGACAGATGTCATATGAGGAGAGATGCCACATGAGGAAAAAATCCAAATGAAGAGAACGCCATATGAGGAGTGATGTCATGTGAGAATAGATGCCACATGAGGAGAGACGCCACATGAGTTGAGATGCCGTATGAGAAGATATGCCATATGAGGAGAGATGCCATATGAGGGATGTCATATGAGTAGAGATGCCATATGAGGAGAGATGCCATGTGAGGACAGATGTCATATGAGGAGAGATGCCACATAAGGAAAAATCCAAATGAAGAGAACGCCATATAGGGAGTGATGTCATATGAGGACAGATGTCACATGAAGAGTGACACCACATGAGGAGAGATGCCATATTAGGAGAAAAGCCAAATGAAGAGAAAGACCATAAGAGGAGAGTTCCACATGAGGAGAAATGCCATATGAGAAGAGATGTCATATGAGGAGAGATGCTACATAAGGAAAAACTCCAAATGAAGAGAACGCCGTATGAGGAGAGATGTCATATGAGGAGAGATGCCATATGAGGAGTGATACCATATGAGGAGAGATGCCACATGACGAAAAACTCCAAATGAAGAGAACGCCGTATGAGGAGAGATGTCATACGAGGAGAGATGCAATATGATTTAGAAGACATGATGTGTGTTCAAAGTGACTGTACCACATTGGATCCCGATTTTTGTAGCTAGTCAGGGCCCGATTTGGGTGGAGGGGGGGGCAAGCCGGGCATTTGCCCAGAGCGGCAAAATGGGGCCGGCAAAATTGACTTATTCCTACCTTCCAACCAAGCCCCATTAGGCATTCACCACCCACCCAGGTTGGCAGGTTGGAAGTTGAGAATGTTATGTGCCACCTTCCTACCTACTTTAGGCCGCAAGCACACGGCGTATTTTAAACGCGCAGACGACGCGCAGATGACTCGCGTATACGCGCTTCAAACGAGATTCGAACCCAACCTTGTATACCTATGCACACGGGGCGATCGTGAATCCCGAAAATCAATCATAAAATTCAATCCACTTAGTAGTTTCTGAAAAATTCTTTGAAAGACATACATTGTATTGTTGTATACTTACAAACATAAGAACACTCAACCCCAACTTTCGTATAGGTACTTCTTCAGAAGGCCCAATAGACTGACGTGAATATTATAGGTATAATCCTAACAATATTATAAATATTTTATGTATTTATATACTTAACATCCCCCAACATAATAAGCTCATGACTTATATGGTGTTAGTGTATGTAAAGGGCGGCGAAAATTATCTTTGCCCGGAGCGACTAAATAGCTTGATCGGGCCCTGGTTGCGTTCGAATCTCGTTTGAAGCGCGTATACGCGAGTCATCTGCGCGTCGTCTGCGCGTTTAAAATACGGCGTGTGCTTGCGGCTTAAAGTAGGTAGGAAGCCGGGAGCCGGGGGTTGCGGGGGTTGCGTTTTGCGGAAGTATCGTTCGTTCCCGCGACCCCCGGCGTAGGTGAGAGAGGGAACACCGGGGTGGTTTTTAGTCAGTAAGAGTCTGACAGACCCCGCCGCCCGCCCCAGGGCGGCGGACATCCATGAGGATTTTCCACCCCGACAGCAAAAAAAAAAAAAAAAAAAGGTAGGAAGGTGGTCCGGCCTCGACACCATCGAGGCGATCCGGCCGGTGCTCGAGCGCTGGCTCGGGAGGAGGCATGGCTCCCTGTCGTTTCGGGTGACGCAGGTACTCTCGGGGCATGGTTGCTTCGGGAAGTACCTGTGTCGCATAAACAGGGAGCCGGACGCCCGGTGTCACCACTGCGTCGACGGCCCGGAGGACACGGCGCGGCATACGCTGGCAGAGTGTGCCGCTTGGGAGGAGCCGCGCCGTGGCCTCATCTCAGGAGTAGGCAGTGACCTATCGCTGCTGGCCGTGGTCGAGTCTATGGTCGGCAGCGAGGAGTCCTGGGACGCGGTGGTTTCCTTCTGCGAAACAGTCGTCTCGCAGAAGGAGGCTGCGGAAAGGGAGAGGGAGATCCCGTCCCCTCACCCGGCCCGCAGCAGGCACACCGGGCGTCGGCGGAGGGTGGAGAACGCCCTATTCCAGCCCCCCTAAATGGGTCCAGGGGCGACGGACTTGGGGACGTCCGTCGCCCCCCACATATCAGGACCCGAGGCGGCGGCGCGTAGTGTTCCACGCACGCCCCTCTTAGACGTCGCGGGGGGAGTTTAACACCTCACTCCCCCCCCTGACACGAGGAGGCCCGCAGGTGCGGGCCTGCACCAGCCGGGGGTTGCGGAAGTATCGTTCGTTCCCGCGACCCCCGGCGTAGGTGAGAGAGGGAACACCGGGGTGGTTTTTAGACAGTAAGAGTCTGACAGACCCCGCCGCCCGCCCCAGGGCGGCGGACATCCATGAGGATTTTCCACCCAGAAACAAAAAAAAAAAAAAATGTAGGAAGGTGGCACATAAAATTCTCAACTTCCAACCTGCCAACCTGGGTGGGTGGTGAATGGCTAATGGGACTTGGTTGGAAGATAGGAATAAGTCAATTTTGGTGCCCCTCATCTTGCCGCTCTGGGAAACTACGGCAGTTTTAAAAGATTTTCTGAAACTAGATTTCATACTAAGCCATCATTTAATGGATGAAGTCTTTAAACTTGCAGTTGCTCGGGCCGTTGTAGCTCTTGTGACTCTGATACATGCTCTGCTATAATCACAGAATATAAATACCATAGCGAGATTATGATCGCTTTCAAAATTAATAAAATAGATGGCGCTGTTAAAACTACGAAATAATTGATTATTTATTATGTCAATAGCAACATTCCTTTTCATGCTTTTCTCTTTTTTGGCAATAATCCGCAACTGAAACGTCAAACGTGTTACTATAACCCTACTAAATTGTATGATCGAGGTTTTCCAATATTATTCCGAGTTTGCGAAGCTTTACAATTCAGTAGTGTACTAATAGTTGTCAGTAATAAATAAATGGCTGTGGAGGTTAGTGACCGTCTACCGATAATATTTGTGTTATAGTGAAGCAACGACAATGCCCTACTGGTACTATGACAAGAAGGATCTGCAGAACACGCCGTCGTTCCGGGAAGCCATATCCACGGACACGGAGAACCGGTACAGGAAAGAAGGCGCGAGGTTCATCATCGACACTGGCTCGAAGATGGACCTAGGTTATAACACAGTGGCCACTGGCGTTGTTTATTTCCATCGCTTCTACATGTTCCACTCGTTCAGAACATTCCCGAGGTATATCACCGCGTGTTGCTGCCTCTTCCTCGCGGGTAAAGTGGAGGAGACGCCAAAGAAATGCAAAGATATCATAAAAGTTGCTAAGTCCTTACTAACTGAGCTGAAGTTCGCAAGTTTCGGAGACGATCCCAAAGAAGAGGTGATGACGCTGGAGAGGATCCTGCTGCAGACGATAAAGTTCGACCTGCAGGTGGAGCACCCGTACGGTTACCTGTTGAAGTACGCCAAGTGCCTGAAGGGCGACAAGGCCAAGCTACAGAAGATGGTGCAAATGGCCTGGACATTTGTTAATGACAGGTGAGTAATGAGCAAGTTTTTAGCTTCTAAAATCATCCCAACAGTGCACAAAGTTGGGTCAAAAAGTGATAACAATTGAGTACCATATATAAATTATTATAGTATGTGTAATTAGCTTAAGTATTGACTTAATATACTTTTCACTCAAGGATGGTGAATCTCATGAATTCATTCTTTTGTTCCCTTTATTTAATGGTTTGTGGCTGGTTAGTTACTCTGGGCTGGTCATTTATATTGTCAACAGACTATATAAATCAATTCAATTTAATATTGTGCCTACACTTAGCGTTGGCTGAACATAATTAATGAATGGTACAGACGCCAGCACGTCAAGCTACTACAATCTGTCAGATTTCTTTAATAGATTTTCAACTTTATCGCTAAAGCATAAGGTTCTAAGTTGATTGGGAAAATCTGACAGTTTTGGGTAGCTTGATGTGTTGGTGTCTGTACACAAATTATTACCAACCCTTATTTTTCCAGTTTATGCACAACACTGTGCTTACAATGGGAGCCTGAAGTGATAGCCGTAGCTCTGATGTTCCTGGCAGGCAAACTTAGCAAGTTTGAAGTTCTGGACTGGAATGGGCGAAACCCCAAGCATAGTGCATGGTGGGACATGTTCGTTGAAGACATCACAATGGAGTTGCTTGAGGATATATGCCACCAGGTGAGTTTTTGATATCAAAGTGGTTTTCCTAATTTACCTAATTTTATAGTTACTTACCAGTTTAAGTTATAGAATAGAATAGAATACTCTATATTATGTACACCATATAAATTACAGACATAAATATAGAAATATTACAAAGGGCGACACAATGGGCGGTGTTATCGCTAAGAGCGATCTTTTAAAGACAACCTTTGGAGGGATTGAAAAGGGAAGGAGAGACAAATGCTCTAGGTAGTAAAAAAAAATAAATAATAATAATTAATTAATTTTTGTTATATTTAAATAACTTATTGGCTAATAGGCTAGATTCAAAGTATCACTGACAGTAATACTTTATAAAAGGAAAAAAAGTGGGTTCTTAAAGAAATGTTCAGTATATCAGCTGAAGCTATCCTTGATGTGTGATTAAGAAATACTGGAAGTAACTGACATCATTAACAAAGTATTTCCTAGTATTTCTTTCAATTCAAACAAATTAGTAGTGAAGTAAACTGTAAAAACTTCAAAAAAATCTTTTATCTTCTTTGAATAGATAAAGTTAGGCATTTGTTACTGTTTAGTGCTCATGATGAACATTCAAATAATTCTTTTTATTTTAACCCATAATATGTGAGTGATGAGGTACCAGGGTACCTCGTCACTCACATAAGGGTTAAAGATAAGAGTGAAACACTTGGGTCCATTAATATGTTTATTATTTCTAATATCATACATATGATTTTCCAACAGCAGATAATTTTATCTTAGGAATAATTTTGAACTTTAGACAGTTCTTCTGTCCGATGTCAATTTTATTCTATGTATAAAAAAATTTCAGTACATTCAAAAATCAGCCCTTAGTTATTTAATATTTGAACAATAAATAAATTTGCCAATTACAATTTGTTATGGTTATAGCTAATGTTTGCTGTATTGGCTACAAATGCCAATGAAATAATCATACTAATGACCCATGTCACTAGGTGGTAGCTTTAAAACAACTGGGCCATCTTAGGGGCTTAGGTAACCTACCCATGACTGAAACTGTAAGCGAAACATTGTCCCAGATAAATGGATATATTGCTATTTAGTACCAGAGTAAGTATCATGCATGACTAATGAATGACTTACTTGAGTAGCTCTCACCATTGGGTTTTGAATCCATTGTGAGAATTTTTCATATAAAAACAAAGCTAATGTTATTATGGTTGACTATTAAAAACCTAGGTTCTACCTATGTGCTAGCTGCAATTATAGGCTGGAGCCTTTTTGTTCCAGGTGTTGGATCTGTACTCGCCGCAGCCGCACTCGTCGGGCGGCGACTCCCCCCCAGCGCCCTCTGCCCCCAAGCAGCCAAAAAACGACAAAAAGCCTCCCTCCATTACACCGCCAATTTCCGCATCACCTGTCGCCGTTGTCGTTTCTAAACCGGTGCTGACGCCCATGAAGAATGGCGCCGATATTAAACAAGAGCCTCCGAAGATGGAGCCGATACGGTATACGTACCCGGCGTATCCCGGGCTGACGGCGCCGTACCCGCCGGTGTATACTGCGCCGCCGCCCTCCATCCCCCCGCCCCCCAGGTTAGCGCTGGCGGGCCCCCCGCCGGCCGCGCTGGTGTACTCCGAGCCCCCGCCCGCGCCCCCGCGCTTCCCCCCGGTGAACGTTCCTCCTCCGAACTACTTCCCCCCGCTGCCGGGGCGCGGGCCCCCCCCTCCCGGCCCGCCGCCGCGGCCATATTACCCGCCGCCGTGATCCTAGTGTAAGCAATAGGTTATTGTATAATTTTTTACTGAAATATAATAATTTTAGACTATGTTTTTGTGTTTTTTTGGGCTTCACCGACATGCCAATGTCGAGGCAATTCAGCTGCTAGACAATATTGGTTGGGCAAAAAGTGACATTTTCTTCCAAGCTGGAGCGGGTTATTCCCAGTTGTCCAGGTGTGCAGTTGTTGTTGTTGTTTGTGGATTTCTTTCCAGGAAAGAAATCCCATTTGTCACCAGTGGTGGCGTTGACAGTGGCGACAACTGGGAATAACCCGCTGGAGCAGTTGGCTTTACATTTCAGGCAAGAGTTTAGATTTTTTTTAAATAATTATAAATATAAATACGTAATTTTTAAAATAAACAACTTAATTTTTTTTATATTTTTCTGGTAACTATTATGACTTGGCCTGCAGGGTAATTGCGTAACACTATCAGTAGCAATGAGTTTCATTTTGACAGTTCAACTACATTCATTGCGTTGTTGAGCAGACATTTTTCGAACACATGGAGCAATGGATTAGAAATATGCTTCAAAATGAGAGTAATAGCGTGTTACGCAATTAGGGTGCCGATTCCGGTCATGGAGTATAGAGGTGTTCTCACAAGCACGACATTTTGAGAAGAAGTACAGATAAAAAATATTGTCTATGTGTAGAGTGAGAACCATAACTAATAATTAGAAGCGGATCATACGTTTCATCAACCCTAACTTGTAATCTGTTACTCAACCAGTCCTCAGTCCTGTACTCCGGAGAAGAGATTTCGAGACACGCTCATCGTGTCTCGAATATTTTTCCCGTGTTTTCGTATTTTTTCCTTTACTTGCTTCTTGCCAAATTTCATGATTCTATGTCAACGGGAAGCACCCTATAGATTTTGATTCCCTTGCGAGTGTCAAAATATGCGGCATAAACGCCGGTATCTTTTGATTGCGTTGACTTAGAAGATTTATTTTTCACTGCTTCAACGGATTGCAGCCTTGAGTAGGTATTTGATATTAATTTCAACTTAATAACTTTCACGCGTTCCTGAGAAAAAGGGTCTTGACAGACGGACAAACAGACTGACAACGGAGTGGTCTTATAAGGCTTTCGATTTTCCTTTTGAGGTGCGGAACCCTAAAAAGCGAAGCGAAAATTGACTAATAGCGCGGGCGGGTGATGCGACGCGATGCGGTGGGTTCGGGTCCGAAATTTCACGGGGACGAAGTTGCGGGCAGAAACAAGTATTTGAAACAAAAAGACGAATAACGTTTCTTAGTATACTTTATTGTCAGTTTCTCACGAAGTTTAGAATGTTTTCTCGTCTGAACACGGCACTCACGCCGACAGGACAATCCACAATAAAGATATCAATACTGGAATTGTATATAGAAGTTACTGTAGTAAAATATAAAAATTTTAGTCAATCATAAATACATCACAAAATAACACGATGAACACTGTAAATCATAAGTCACAAGTGACTGAAGACTGTTAACCTTAACATTGTGTGCATACAAACAAGGTCCAGGCTATGTACACGCGAACTAACAATAATATGGAGTTGCCGTAGGACTAGACAGGTATATCGCTTGTCTAAGCTGAAATTGAGCGCCCCTCCATTGAAAGTGTATTTTTTAAGTGTGCTCGATTTAAGGAAACCATAGCCATACTTGGAATCTTGTCATAATATTATACGATGTAAATGGTAAATGCAATTAGATGATGCAACCGTGACGCGTCAACGAACTAGTTTAACCCTTCGAATCGGAGCGTGGATCCACACGAGACACAATCAATCAGTCAATTGTTTCTGTAATTACGGCATTCAACCGCTCTAATGTGACAGTCCAAAAGTGATGAACGTTTTTGTAAATTGATTGACGTGATCGTACATAAATTGGTATAGGCGCTATACACACAAAGGGGTTGCCGTCAGATACTTGGTCCTTCAGTTACCGGCTAGATAAGAACGTGGAATTCTGCAGTCCTTGATTTTCACACACAATATAATATTTTGCGAAGGGGCGCGTAATTTTAGTTCAGACCAACTCTACACTACATACATATATGAACACATTAATGCACCAAATGTAAAGCCAGGGAAATTAATTGTTAAGCAAATTTACCAACTACCAACTTATTGTCCGTAATTTCAAATTACAACACGGCAAATTGGCGTAGGGTGTCAATTTGCATAACAATTAATTTATCTGACTGTACAATGGGTATGGATCGACAGTGGAACGCAGTTTGGGCAGTTTTAGGCTGATCGCTCTGTCAGGAGATTGACAAGCAAGTTGCATTAGGCACATTGAACGCGTCTCCCGCACTATACACGCGTAACCCGTTTGTAAGGGTTTGGTAAATAGCATTAGTCAGAAGGGACCATACGCTTATTGCTATTCATATAAAATCGTAAAAAAAATACTGATATTGTTATAAGTATAAATAAGAGTAACCATGGAGTACATTCTAATTCTTAAAAACATAAATTTAGAAGCAATTAACCGTTTTTAATTGCCTTTTATTTAAATGTTCTAATTAAATTAAATGCTTAGAGTTTAATTGTTTTAAATGCGCGGCGGCTGCGTAAACAAGTTAAACCATACAGTCCCACTGGCGACACATACCAATGAGATTTCAAAAATAAATTTCAACAACTAGGCTTATTACTTGAACATAATTAAGGCAGTGACTGACAATGTCGACTATACATCGAATACAAACACGACTATACATCGTATAAAACAGTCATTACGAAGAATTTCAACAATTTCACTCCAATGTTGAGAATATCGCTACATCAATACTGCCGTGCTAAGCTCAAAAGCGGTATGTCAACAAAAATTGTGATTTTGATTTTTATGGCGTCGGATAGCTTAAAAAAATACGCATCCAATGAGATAAGCCAAATAGCGGTATCTTATTTAAAACACATAAAAACCCCTTAAAAAAGTTTTCTTTTTCTCAGTTTTACCACAAATCAATAAGAGAATAAGAGCCAAACTTAAATTTTCTCGAAACTAGCTTTCCCTGAGTTACCGCTTTTCCGTTTAGCACGGCAGAATATATATATAAAAAAAAAAAAAAACTTCTACAAAAACACAAATTCTTTGCAGTAAAATAATCTTTCATTACGAATACAAATACAAAAATAGTTTATTGTGTCAATTAGGAAATACATTACATTTTAAACGTGTTCGGAGCCTCCTTTTAAGCAACAAATAAATAATCGTTTGCATTAGATGTGTTCACATGCAAGCCTCATTCATCATTCATTTTAATACTGGGTACACTTGGCAGTTGGCGTATTTGTGCACACATCCGCGTTATTTCATTAACAAAAAATGAACTTTATCACAATAGTTGAAGGGTATATTTTGTATTGATCAAGTTACACAAATATTTGGACAAAGAAATTGCCAAATGAAGTGCCATCATTAGGGTAAACACACAAATTCTCGTGTGAGAAAGTGTGCGTTCGACACGTGAAATATATAACGCAATTTTCTAGAAAATGAATTTTAAAAATGAATGAGATCGTTAAAATTCCTCGTAATTGACATAAAACGTAAGTCTAGAAGGCACGCGAAAGGTTCATCAGATCAATGGTAATCTCTGACTAAGGCACGTCGTTACGATTCACACTAACTACTGCGAGGCAGGATATCTGCTTGGAAACACGATAAATAAGGAATATTAGTGTGTATAGTGGTTGAAATAAAAGCATTTACGAGTATTGATTGTTTAGGTTTACTTGAGCGAAGGTTGTTTACCTGCATTTTTGCATCTTTTTGTAGAGACAAAAAACGTGTAGTGGTAATTGAATAGAAATAAGTTATATTTTAAGGAATTAGTGTTTTAGTTAAGCAAAGAGTAGCTAGCATGAGCATTTAATTACATGATCAATGTACTTTTGATCACAAGAAAACTAAGATTAGCACATTTACATAAAATTCACTCAACGGGCACCAGACACCCTGCCTCTTGTGTTACTATATAATACTTTTCATCAATTTACATATAAATCCATTTAAAACATCCCCGCAACGGGTATATCATATAAAAATCCATTCAACAATCACAAAAAAAAACTAAGTTTATAAAAAAAACACTTTCTATACAAACATCAAATAAAAAACGTTAAATAAATACATAATATACAAAATCACTAGATGAAGGTGGAACTTTTTTGTCATCTCAGTCATAAATTGTAAAAATCTCATAAGTATTAGATCTATGATCCAGTCGATCGATATTATATCTTATATCTACAATTATAAGGTTCATATTAGAACTATATGATATATTACAATATTGTTTCAACCTTAGGGTCAAATTATGGTATAATTTGTGTAAGGCATGCTCTTATATTTACCGTCGTGTTGAGCAACTAGCAGAGTATCGATTAAACGTCATAAATATCGATATAATCGTCTCGTATCGGTTCACTCATATATCGATAAAACCTAGAGTTGGGATTTATCGATACTTTGTAATTATCTTGACTCGTTGACAAGGCACTAACTAGTCTATTACATGCAATCATTTATTAGAATGTTGTTAATTCACTTATGACCTAATCCTGCACTATAAACTAAACTGCAGGAAAAATCCTTTTGCATTTTAAAAGCACTACCGTGTTATCTTAATTCTGTTAAAATTTCGATTCGTATTATTGCGTTTTCGTATTTTTCGGTTGTTTTTTTATTAATAACTATTTAGTAAAGATTCAATAAGCAGCCCTGCTTATTACTCTTATAAATAAAGAACAATGTAAAACATTTACATCCATCAGTATTATTTTCATTTGTAGAAGCCGTGACAACCGGCCCTTTTGAAAAAAAAAACTTGCTGGAAATTAATTTCAGTGTAGCTAGAATGCAGATACATATCTGTACCTTACACACAGTGACCGCCATCTGATTGCAACCACTGTAGACCTTACTTGGTTAGACGATGTATTTGTAGGTTACACCTGGCATATTCCTAGGTTGCACCTGGCGAATTCCTAGGTTACACCTGACGTACTCCTAAGGTACCCCTGACGTATTCCTAGGATATATCTAACTTATTCCTAGGTTACACCTGCCTATGTTACTCGTTTACAACTGGCGTATTCCTAGGTTACATTTGGCGAAATCATAGGATACATCTGGCAATTCCTAGGATACATCTGGCATATTCCTAGGTTACACTTGGTAGATTCCTTCCTGTCTTCTTTTTATGTAAAAACAGTTCCCTGATGACGTACGGTGGTAAGCAGAGTAGCAGGTCTATATGAGGCGCGACTGTTTCAGGTATTGTAGCAGCAACTGATGTAAGAACTTGTACTGGTGCACGTTCTGTATCAAGTTGGCGCGCTGTTGGTGTAGCATGCTGATCGTGCGCGGGATGTCTAGCTCCTGGGGAGATCAGAAATATATTTTTAATTTAGTTTATTGGTGTGTAATTGTGAAAGAGCTTGTAATTGGGGAAAAGGTTGATTCCAGAACTAGTATGCACGAAATATGCGCGTGAGGATTCTGCAGTTTGTAACCGAGCGAATCAGCTTATTTTTTAAGACTACAAAAAGGTGTGTAAGTTTACGGGCACTAGCAATTTAACAGGAGGCCCAAAAACAGATATTGAGTAAAGATCTGTTAGTTGGCAATAGTCATGTTAATAAAAGGCAAGTTCTGTGGTTCTCTAAAACATACTTTTCTTGGGTATTTTCATTCAGTATTATGTGAAGTCAATCGCCTCATAGTATCAATTTGACATTGACAAGTCCTTTATGTCGTAGCGGTAAGTACGGTTTTCGAACTTCTTGTCTTACGACTGCCGTTTTAGAAAAAGTCCTATATCTTGCCCATCGTACCTGGTTGTTATCCAGTATATCGTGCAGCAGGTCGGCTGCAAGGGCCGTCCCGGCTCTCCCTGCGCCGTGTTCACAACAGAACACGATGGGAGCACTGGCGCCTTTGACTGCGCCTCGCTCGCCGTGCGCCTCTGCCTCGCATGCCAGTCGGAGACTGTTCACTTCGGAGAGGAATGCTGGAAGAACAAACGAATGAGTTTAGAAGACACATTTTCTACTATAATAATAATAATATTCCACAACTTTCACACAACGCCATCTAGTCCCAAACTAAGCAGAGCTTGTGCTATGGGTACTAGACAACTGATAAACATACATATATATTTCTAAATACATACATATTATAGACAAATTACACCCAGACACAGAACAAATGATCGTGCTTATCATACAAACATTTGTCCTAGGTGGGAATCGAACCCACGACCTTGTGTATAGCAGTCAGGGCCACTGACCACTAGACTAACAGGCCTGTCATAACTTGGCATTGAAAAATCTACTATCCATTCGTCGGTTCGACTAAAGAAAAGATGGATGGACTGTGTGAAAGATGATATGGCTAGAGAGGGGGAGACTACCGGAACGAAGACTAATAGGGGAGTATGGAAGAAAAAGACGTAGCGCCGACCACAAATAAAGATCGCTAACAGAGGCTACACAATAACATGCTAGTTTACATGAACAGGGACAAATACTAGTGCGCTTCAAATTCATCATTCACTTATAATCTAGATACAATAAGGTGTGTTTCAGGAAATGAACTGGTGAGTTGTCTTGCCTAGGAAATGTGGGTGTTCAGGCGCGGTGCCGGCGCTGTGCCACAGCGCGAAGTGCACGTGCCACACCACGCGCACGCGCGCGCCGCAGCGCACGCGCACGCGCAGCGACGCGCCCCACGCCGTGCGCGACGACGTGCCCGACGTCACCTGGAACTGGGGGTCAATGGCCGTTGTATAGAAGGGGGGAAATTAATTTTGTTTCATAACGGGGATCAGTTTACACGTTATGTTTCAAAAAATTTGCTAGATGGAGCCGACATTTTCTATCTGGATATCTCTAAAAAGTTGTAAGTTAGTTAAGATTAATATAATTATGTTTTTGAACATATTGAAAACAAGTCACTGTCTTCGAATGTATGATAAAAGGTGAAACAGGTATTGTTGCAAAATCTTCCGAAATTTTTCGAGGGAAAAGGAGTACTGATATCTAATTGAGTTGCATCTTTTAAAATTCGCAAGTGCCTTTTAAAATAATTCTGAAACAACTTGAGACTGACGATAATTAATAGCAACAACAGTGTATATTTATTGATGAACAGAAGTCGTTTATGACAAGCTTCAAAAATCTCAGGTCGTAACTTGTACCTGCATTCCAAAAGTACGAAACAAATTGTATAAATCAAATGAGGCCCCTACCTAGTAGTGCCATATTTAAGGCAGTGAATAACACCGTAGCAACTTACCTTCCCAAAATCCTTGGTAGTATTATCATGCGGTAGGTAGTGCGGATGGGCCGGGCCGGCCACCCGGGCCAGCAGCGGAGCGCCCACCTGCCAGGCGGCCTGCCACACCAGCGCGCAGCCCCCGCCGCACGAGCAGCCCGTCGCCGCGCTCTTGGTGGCGGTGGCGTTGCCGACTTTGGCGACTACGTAGAAGCGTTGTGTGCTGCCCACTGTCATCTGAGGATAGCACCTTGTGTTTTTTAGGGATGTTTGGGCTTAGTTCTAACAAAGTTCAGAAACATTGTTACAATATTTTTTTTATTTTTTTATTTTAGATAATATGTCATTTGTCGAACTATTCTCTACAACCGGCTACAGAGGTAGTGCATAGTGATGGGTTCAGCACTACAGCTTTAGTCAAGTGTCACTTAGGAGTAAGCGGATACGTCATCAAAACCGGGAGGCTATTTTCTAGTCAGTTTCTTTCTTAACATGTTCATGTTATGAAATTACGAAACGGATAATCTAGTAGAGACTAAAATCGACAAACTAACTTCTTTTTCGAATTTAACACTTTTTGAAGAAAAGGTATTATAGTTATGTATTAATATTGTCGAAGATTTTATAGACACAATTTTTGATGCCAAATCAAATCAAACCAAAAGTCATTTATTCAAACTAGGCTGAGAATCAGCACTTTTCGAACGTCAAAATGACTTAAGGTAGTCCCCCAAAACGCCCGCCCTTCACCACTTCTTAGTGCTTTCGCTGGGAAGAAGAAGTGGCGCAACAAACTCCCCAGCAGCACAGCTGTCTGTTCAGTTAGAAAATACTTGATTGAATACAATACGAGGTATGCAAAGTAATTAACATTACAAGACACAGAACACTAAATTAAATTATTTGCCATATGTCTGCTAGCTACGCCAATATACCAACAAATACAATAAAAAAAACTAGCCAGACCAATACTCACAGTAATATGCGACGCATTGATATAGCCGTGCGGATTATTAGGCGTGGGATGTAACCGGAGCCGGTTGTCCTCGTACGGCAGGTGGTCGGACGAGAAGCCGTTGAGCGCCGCGTGCTGCGGCAGCAGGGCCGTGCGGAACTCGCCGCCGGTGTCACGCCCCTTGGGGATCTGCTCGAAGGCGAACGATAGCTGCTCGTCTGACATCTTGCGTTCTAGGATTTGGACCTGCGAAGAACAAATGAACGATATGTGTTGCCGTCAACGAAAAATCATTTAAAAAAAATGGAATTATAAATGTATGAGCAGTTAAACCTAGATTTATTGGTGAAGAGATGCCGGTTTTTTTACAGTATCCGGGTGTTATTATAGCAGAGCTTTAGAAAGAGACTTTCACACAAAGTAAGTGAAAGAAGCGTCGTCGCTTTACGAAGGCGAACTTTTTCTAAAACTGAATGTTATATTTATTTGTGACCGGGAAATGCAAGATTATAAAAGTATTAAAATTTTGTGAATTTGTTGCGCTGGCGTCTCATATTTCCAGCGTAGCTCCGGATATAAAGTATGTAATTATAAAGTTTGGGTGCTGTCACAGAGCATAATGGTCAAATTAAAGACCGAAAGAAAAATTATAAAGTAAGTAAGTATCCATGGGTAAGTTACTGACCCACGAGATACGAGCCCTGTTAGTTTGGGGTCAACAGTCAAACCAAATCATTGTAATGTACAATCTTAAGTGTGTTAAACGTGAGCTACTCTCTAACCTTTTGTTTCTTGCCAATAAACCTTTTTGTATTTTTGTAAGTACTTGTCAGATTAAAACCAGCGACATCGTGCTCAAGAAACGTATCCCTGAAGCTCTGGGCCATCACGACGCTATGATAGTGACACATTCAAACCCCGTTTACATAAATGATTGTTTAGCTATAAGCGAACAATCGGGTAGACAGGATGCGTTTTATGATAATTTATAAAAGATAAATAGATCTATGCATCAGCACCAGATGTGAAAAGCACTGATGCGACCGAAGTAAACAATCAAACTGAAACATAATACTGAACAACCTACCGCTATAGTTGTATGTTGTTGTTTGTTGTATGTTAGAGCAGGTTGTTGGCAAACAACGCGTGGATCACACCAGTGTTTGCATTGTTGAGTACTTGTGCATATTGGATGCAACTTTGTTATTTATCCAATAGATGAGTTTGTGCATTAGAATGCACTATTTTAAGCGATACAAGTGTATTATTTATGTATTTTGGCCGCAGCGATATTTTGATCTTCTTCACAGACACGTACACAGATTACTTGCCTCGCTAGGAATGTATGCTCTTTAAAAGAAACTTATTCGTTTATCATAAAAATTATGTCCGATGGCACCTATTTAGATACGTTCCGTTAGTTAGAATTAGAGATTTTCAAGACTACTTTAACTGAAACTTTTCGGAATTTGAGACTTTCTTCGAATTCAATGTTATTTATTAGCTTACCTACTAGGTAAAGGCAAGGTCAACCAAGATATTTGTAACAAAAATAATTTGTAAAACAACAATGTAATTGCTTTAATACTTTCGGCAAATATTGATTGTTGTTAAGCTCCACAATCAGATTAAATTAAAGATAGAGAATTTGTTATCAGGTCTTTTCTAAGTAAAATATTATTTTTTGCTAAATTATGTTTTACTTTAGCAAAACAAAATAATAATATTGTACTTATTTGAGCCGCACGGGTCGATCGATCAGGTTAAGCTACGCTTGCCGCGGTTGGTCCGTGGGTGGGTGACTATCTTCACATACCAAGACCCCTCCGTGCCTCGGTAACCGCCGTGTTACGGGTCGTCAGTAGCCCGAAAGTCTGACAACCAGTCTTACCAAGGGGTATCGTATTACCCAGTAACTGGGTTGTGGAGGTCAGATGGCAGTCGCTCCATGTAAAATACTGGTATTCAGCTGCATCCCGTTAGACTGGAAGCCGACCCCAACATAGTTGGGAAAAGGCTAGGCAGATGATGACTTATTTAAGATTTTTGTGAGGAAATTTTATTTTTCTTATTTTTGCACATACAAATAAAATCAAGAGTTGAAGCCACTTACCATAGTCTCTTTGGTGATACTAGGCGGCAGTGGCTGGAACTTAGGCAGTCCCGTCGACCACCTATGAGTATGCGGCGCAGGAGTCGCCCTGTTCCGGCCGAGCGTCGCACTTCTAACCTCCCCCTTATTCGCCCTGCCCATAAACACCCCCCATCTTCTCCGTTTCTTCTCCTTACTACTCGTTTTACTGGTTTCAGTATCCATGCTAGTATGCGTAGTGACAGTAGTAACCGTTCCAACGGTGCTGGCGCTGACGTCTGCCGCGTTCGGCCGCGAGTCGGTCACTATGATCGACGTCACGTTATCAGCCTTGTTTATAGTGTTGTTATTCGATACCCGGTGTGTCGATAAACTCTGATAGGGGGTTTCGTCGTATTCACGTTCGTCGTGCTGTAAAGATAGCCTGTCGATTGAGAGCGTTACGTTTTCGAATTCGGCGTCTCGATTCACAGACCGATTGGAAACAGTCAGGTCCTTGGGCACGCTGGATTCGCGAACGCCTTTGATAATTTGTGCGTTCACGTAGTGCCCGTCTGGGTTATCAATTTTGACAGGAACATAAGGTACGTTCATGTTCGGTGATAGGTATTTGTTTATAGTTGGGTGACTGCTGTTCCGTTCGTTCAGTCGTGCGATTTCGTCTGTAGTCGTCAGACTTTGCGCGCGATCTCTCATAGTAATCTTCCCCTCGTTTTGCCACGGTAAGGGAACGTTTTCATAAATAGGTTCTTGAGTATCTCCTAGTTTAATTTGTTGTGTTTGTGGTAGTACGACATGCCTTTGATATGGTATCCTATGCATCGGCATCGAGTACATAATATTCCCTCTCTCGTCGTAAACTTTTTGAATATTATCTGATATGTGATGGGGGTCGATAATGATGTGTGGTTTGGGGTCTAAGACTGACGCTAGATTGTTGTATGTTCCGTGTGTTCCCGGCATTATGTTAGGTCTTCCGTAGTTAATGTGACTAGTATTGATATAACCTAAATACTGCCTGTTCAGGGCTGTTCTCGTTGAGACTAAGTCTGGACTGGATCCTGACACATGAGAGTTGATGTAACCTCTGTGGTAGTTTAATGCTTGGCTTGCGACGGCTAAGTCGGGTGTTGAGTTAGAGGCGAGACCATTAGAGGGGTAGGGGGGAGGCGGTTTGTAGACATTCACGTAGTGAAGCTGGTTGAGATCAGTTTGAACGCTGGGGTTGACTGCGAAAGGGTAGTTCGTTCCCATGAATTTCAAGGGATAGGGGTAGTCGTCGGTCGCAGGGGCGGTGAGTGGGGCGAGGGGCGCGAGGGGGGCGAGGGGGGCGGCTCCAGCGTGCCGTGTGACGTCGGGGTACACGCGGTGGATGTCCGGGTGGGACCCGTAGGGCTTTGCCGCGGGCCCTAGCGGTGCCGCATGGTGGTTCTGGTATCGCAGTTGGGCCTCCGCTCTCTGTTGTTGGTATTTTTGTTGGATGGCTGTCTCGTAGTCGGGCGCGGGTCGGTATTGTGGTAGGAGTGCTCTGCAATAAAAAAAAAATCGAGTATAACATACGAGCAACTGTGCGCAACTTGTACAAGGTTTGATCGCAGAGAGAACTATCTATCATCGTTAGCGCGTTTGAATATAATAAAAAAAAAAATAGTTTCAAAAAACAAAAAAAAACACGCTTTAATAGCAAATCGAACTAAACATCAGAAAATAACTTTTAATTCAAAATTCTAACATAAAAATAAAGTTATGAAAAGAAAATTAATTTCATAGTAATAAAGTGTGGGGTGCTTTTTATCATACTACTAATTATATATTTACAACAATCAATATCGAGCACCCCACGTTTTATTACAATTAAATTAATTTTCTAGATAAGAAAATTGCATTTATCTTTACACGCTATTAAAAGTTAGTCATCATTTTGACTAACTTTTCTAAATTCCTTAAAAAAATAAATTGGTGCATCCAAAAAAATGGAGCTCATTTCGAGCAACTAATTAGTTTACTCGTTTTTTTTTGTTCGAATAAAATAAGTTTAGATTACATGGTTTTTGTTTAATTTCATTTACCATGTTTGCTAGTGAGATTTGGTCCTTATGATTGACCCTATTGATTGGTGCCATAAAAGTACAGAATGCTATTTTTTCGGATTTTAGTCGGTTCAATTCCCGGATGTGGCAAGCGTATTTTCAAAAATCTTTAAATGTTGTGTTTCTTTTAACAAATAAACGAATGTTTCCTTTCAGTAAAATTTGCTGTCTTCAGTATTTAGAGTACTTTCCCTCCAGGTACGCTTCAAAAGTTCCAACCTGAATACAACGTGTAACGTTAAATGCGCAAAACCTCAGAGTTCAGACACACCAACTGATTTTTAATTCAATTGGCCTAACTCAGAGAGAAAAAAAGTCATTAAAAAATTGTAAAGGTTTTATGTGCTGTTTTAGTTTTACTGGCCATTCTGATCGTTTCTTGCGTCTGCGATGACGCTTTATCGAGGGAGGAGTCGTCACCGGGCCGCTGCGCCGTGCTGACATTGGCTTGCTTGACCTATTAATAAATAGACACGGCAACGTTTTTAATGAAGATTTTTTGAAAAATGTGATCTATATTTAACCCTTAAACAGGCCTAGCCATTTTTTTTCTTTTGAATACTGATTTTGGTAGATTATAGGGTTATAACAAATATAATTTCTTGTTTTTTTTTTCTGTTTTTGAAAAAAAAAACCCCTGTGGTTTCTATATGACCACTGCCTGCTGCCATGCAGACATGTGGTCTGTATGTGGCCACTGTCCTACATGTTATAATGACATTTTGACAATAATTTACATTTTGTGGTTCCTATACGACATCGGCTCGTCACAAAAAAATAAAAATCCATGTGGTCGCTATGTGACCACTGCCTGGCTAAGGGTTAAAAGTGGTTCAATTAAATCTGCTCGTTATTCTGATCAAACTATTTTCAGGTTTTGCGCATTTAACGTTACACGTTGTATAGTAAATTTTAATGTTCATTTTTCACCCACTCGTACTAGTATGCCCATTTAGATTTGAGCCCAAACGTCCTGTAGTACCACAAAAAAAAAAAAACTGGTATATGTCTCTTTCATGTCGGGCCTGGGTCACAAATTCTTTAAACGCAGATTTCTTCTTTCAAGATGGTTTCCACCGTTTCCTACACTACACATCCTGGATCCAGAAGAAATGCGATATTTCTTTTTTATTCGCCAACCTAGGCATCAGCTTCTCTCACCTGTTCTGTGGCGGCGGCTGGTGCTGCATGTGATGCTGGTCCAGCTCCAGGCAGGACGTGGAGTAGGCTCTGTGCGCCGCTGTCAGGGGCTCCAGGCGCGGCACGCTGCCCAGCTCCCGCGCGTCCAGCTCCTCTCGACTGTCTGATAGACCGTGTTCCTGGACAAACGAGCATAGTGTCTTATTAATCTTGATTTTACAAATGATACAGACGGAATACAAATTCTCACGAAGTCGCTAAGATGAAGAAGAATCTTAACTTCAGTGTCATGGAATTGGAGACTGGTCTGGTCTACATATGTCTAACAGCAGGGTTTAGTGGAAGGAACTATCTTAAGAGAGATGTCAGATAATATTTAACTATGATCTCCTGGAACTGCAATGAGCTGGGATATTTTCACTTGTAGGCCATAGTTTTGGGTCTGACATATTAGTGCTCATACACACGAGCGACAACCATCGACAACAGAGGCAGCTGCAGCCATCGACGCGTCGGCGCTTGCCGTCGACGAGTGTCGACGGATGCAGTTGCCTAAGTCGTCGACATGTGTAGCCCGTGTGTATGCACACTTAGGTTAGATATAAGAATATATATAATAAAGTAATCATAATTTTACTGGTATACCCTGTCAAACTGGAACACTGCTAACCTTAACGACAAATATAGTTGAGCGCACTCTTCCACATGATAATACTTGCACACCACTTTCCTAAAGGAATTTGAACTACATACACAATCAAATTTAAGACTGTAACTAACCAAGAATTCTAAAAGACTGACAAGACTAATTTCTACAAACTAACAAAAATAACAAATATATAACGTATTTGTTTAATTAAATCAGAATAAAATACCACACGCATCGCTACACAAAGAGCACAAACGAAACGCAATCAGCCCAAATATGTGGAACAACACATTAATAAACTGTTGTTAACAAGACAAGACCGATTCGTTGTTCTGGCTAGAGTACTCTAGAGTTTAGTGGTTGAAATCGCTACTGCCAAGTGTTGGGTCCTGGGAATGACGCTCGGGTCGGGCAAAGTGGCAATCAATGTTATTGGGCTTCTTCAATACAAAGTTGTCAATAGCAGTCTAGAGTATGGATTTATGCGAGGTTAATGGAAATAGGCACGCTCTCTATTGAATGGAACTCAAACGTTACTGAAATGTGGCTGTCTATACACCTCTGGCGTGATTACAACACGCTACAACACGACATCACGCTGGATTCATCGATGGGTTCGGCAGAGATCATATATCATCATCTGCCTGCCTTTTCCCAACTAAATAAGATTCGAAGGAGCTCAGCTGTATAATGACCTGCCAAATGACGTAAAAGATTGTAACAACATTAACTCATTCAAAATGAAACTAAAAAATCATATTCATAAAATGTAATCATACCGCATACCTAACAATTAATGTTAGCGACTTCTTACAAACCTAATATTTAATTGTATAACTTCACCAGCACGCACCTGAGGCAAAATGTATTTCATTTAGATTTAAGCAATTACTTTGTATCTCATTGTAAGTGAACCTATAAATTCTTTAAACCTAAATATGTTGAGATCGGCTTCCAGTCTAACCGGATACAGCTGAGTACCAGTATTGGGTTCGGCAGAGATGTAAGAACAAATAATAAAAAAAATGTGTTTATTGGCATTACAGCAAAAAAAGCTACACCTTAAAACTATAAAAAAATGATTATAATGCCAAAAGGGCCTCAGCTCAGCATTATGTCAGATGACAGGGTGTACCACCTGACGCTTATTTTCAGCTGCAACCCACGAGTGCCATCATCATCTGCCTAGCCTTTTCCCAACTATGTTGGGGTCAGCTTCCAGTCTAACCGGATGCAGCTGAATACCAGTATTTTACATGGAGCGACTGCCTATCTGACCTCCACAACCCAGTAACTGGGTAATACGATACCCCTTGGTAAGACTGGTTGTCAGACTTTCGGGCTCCTGACTACCCGTAACGACTGTCAAAGACACGAGTGCCATACGATAGAATAATAGGAAAATGTGTGTCCATTATAATAAATTAAGAGAATAAAAAGTTAAAGGTAGGATAATATAAAAAAGCTCATGAAAAATCAATTAAAATGGTGTGTCAAACGCACACACACACAGTGTGTGTGTGTGTCATAATCTACTTACTTCTAATCTACTTGTTACTGTGTTGTGTTTATGAAAAACTAAAATAAATATCCATAGTACAGCCACATTTCACCGTCACGCTATAATTAACAGATATAACAGTTATGTTATAACTATATCATTTTTTGTGGTAATTAGGAAGCCATCAAAGTCAAAATCCTTAATCTAAATTGATTTACAACAAAACATCAATAAAACACTTTATTAATAAGAAGACCAATAAGCCCGATTTATTGCCCATCAATCAATCTTGCTTGGTATGCAATGATCTCCATTTTCACGATCACAGGCGTATACTTAGTTAAATAACTCAATAAGCGATCGATCGCGGACACAATAAACCGATAGATACAGAAGGTGAGCTCCATACACCGAGCGAAGACGCACGCACACATAAACAAACGTACAGAGAGTGCAACGAAAAAAGGAGCGGAGGGAGGATAATTTTTTTTTTGTCTGCGGCGGCATATTTATCACAAATAAACGTATTTTCTTTTTTTTCTTTCAAGGCTGCTCCTGCAGTTGCTAAAGCTATCACGGATGGAGTCCAGCAGAAAACTAACTAACTTCAAGTCATACACGCTCCAAGTCCTCGCAATGCGCAAGACCCGTTGTACTCGGCAAAGTTTATCTACAGCACGGCGCGCTAGCTGCACCGTAGAATAATTGTGCGACCTTGTATATGACACAGCGAACCACCGGACGACGCATCCGGACCCGGGGCGCCGTGTGTCCGTCAACAAGCTTCCATAGTGATCCGTACAACACTGATGACCGTGCCCTACACACGGCGAATCAAGCGTAGTTTTTCACAGTGCCGTCGCCTTATGCGCACATACAGGCTCACACGATTATTCTGCGGAGCGGCTAGCACACCGTACCGCAAAGCCGTGGACAACGGGTCATTAAATTAAAATAAAATTACTTGTACACATTTTAATATTTCATCTGTTTCAAAATTGTTTTACAATACCTATTCATTTATTATAAATTATTTAATTTCTTAGGTTGCATTTGTGCAGATTTTGGGCCGACAGTTTGTTATTAATTTTGTGGTTAAAATACACAATTTATGTATTGTCTTTAACGTATTTACGTTAAGGGTTTTTCTTTACCTGAAGTAAATGATATCATAATGTTTTATGTTTAAAACCCATATTTTGTTATTAGTGTAAAACCCATATTTGTTTACATATCTGGGAACTTACTTTATCTGTGCATGTGCCTGTTTTCGCTCATTATATGTAGCCGACCTTCTGTATCTATTCATGTTGTGGTTCGGAAGTGTGCTCTGCTCGTCGTGGAGCGTGCGCGTGCGATGATATCTCGGAATCTATAACGCGCGCTGTTCGTGCTGCTACTGATTGCGATCGTTGTTTGTCTTCCGGTCGCGTAGTAGATCATTAATTTTGTTGTTTCACGTACAGTTTGCTCCGGTTTTCATTGTATCTTTATTTGTATACAGTTTACGTTATGATGCTGTAAACATAACCTTGTTAGTATAATTCGATTCAATTAATATCTTTTGCATAGAAATATTGAGCTCATAGGCATAACATCCCGCCTGTATTTCGTGAAGGGGTTGATACACCTTATCAAGTTATCATACACGACCTACGTTTCGCCAGTTAGGTATGTTATAAATCTAGCCTTTTCTTAGCTTTAAAACAGCCTGTGACGTTTTTTTTTTACAATTGGTATATTCATGAAAAACAATAGTATGAAATAATCAATTTTGGCAATATACAGGCCAGATGTATGTACTTAGGTCTAACAAAACGCAATGGGCTGATCCACTGAAAAACTTACAGTCGCCCAATGAATGGTATCCCCAAGTGAGAGATGGCGCGAACACTTTCATAGCGCGCATAACTTACTAATTATTATTTAACGGTAACACCATCTAACGATTTACTAAGCTATGTCGATCGAACGTCGCACAAAAACTATGCAACAACGCTTAGCATAATGTGCGAGGTTTTTGTCCTATTTGTTGTAGAATAGGAAATTATACAGACACTTTTCCAGTAAGAATTTACAATTTGAAGAATTGTAAACAATGGATGGATGAGTTTCTTGCAAGTTATTTGTAGGAACTTAGGTTTTGATGAAAGCGGTAGTAATTGGGGTAAGATCAGTTGTTCAAAGATGTGTTGATGTATTATATCTTATTATATTATATTATTTGATAAGGGATGGTCAAAAAATGCATCTACATTGCTCAACAATTAGGAAAATGTCATGAACCTGTTTGGATAATGCGAACATTTCAGAAAGGAGGAGGGTGCTGTCTTCTTGAATGAATCCTTTAGTTTAGTAGATAACTACGCTCAATTAATCTAGCAATTACATTAAAAAAAAAAAAAAGTTGTATAATTTATTTTCGATTTCAACACGTAGTTAAAGTTTCGCTAGCTAATCCAATTAGACCCTGTAATAGGTTAAAGGGATTTACGAGTGGCGATCGTGTACCGTAACGTACAGCCTTCGCCTTCAAAAGGTGAAGATAAACAAAGACTGAAGAACAGTATCGGGAATACGCTGGATGCTGGCCGTTGCAGCGATTTTGCATGATGATGACCAAATCGAGGTTGCGGGAATTTTCACCTACCTATGTTAGTACTAGTTGATGAGGCCTTACCTGGAACTTAGGCCTATGCTCGTCCCTAGGAGCCTCGCTCAGCGCGCCCTGATTCTTCATGTAGAAGGTGTGCTGCTGCACGCAGGACCACCACACGTACTTGCCGTCCTCGGGGCTCGCCAGCGTGAAGGACGCCGAGCCCGTCTGCTTCTGGCACTCGATGCTGAACGTGCGCTTGTGGTTGATCACGTTCGTGATGTCCATCCATCTGGGGGAAGGGAGAATTTAGGATTAGGAATGAAACACGATACAAGATCAAAAACTTTTCGGCGCTGGTAACGCGCGTTTTCTGTTTAAAAATCTTGAATATGGCACAGCATAGCAACGTTCCCACTGCTGAGGGACACCGGCTTCCTCTCTTTGAGAGGGAGTGGGCAGTAATCCACCACGCGTGCCCAGTGCGGGTTGGTGTGTAATCCACCACATGTCTTCGGATTTTTGGTTCTAGGACATGCCGGCTTTCTCACGATGTTTTCCTTTTTCGTTTTTGAGAGCAGTGTTGATGAAATAAATTCTTCAATTAATTCATGAGTATGGAGAAAACAGCAATATTTACATAAGAATAGTATTTTCTCTGCTACAAGGCAGAGAAAATACTATTCTTATATCGGCGTTAGCGAATCGAGAATAGTTCACGCCGGAGTGTGAAGATTAGTCAGCAAGGTACGTCACGAAACTTACAGTCTGCAGGGAACGCACAGATTGTAGTTCTGGATTTGACTACCGGCCGTTCGTGGATACATTTGCAGAATTCAGAAGGCTGAATTCCCGTAATCAAAAACGTTCGAAACCTATTCGCAAACTCGTCTCAGCGACAATCAATGTCAAAAACTTGCTAAAAATGTAGGGAAATTAGAGGAATTTTTGACAGATTGAGACTAAGATTAGTATGCGAACGGTCCAAAAATACGAGAATCGCCCGTTATTTAAAGAAAGTTTCTTTTTATTGGAAAATGGGATGATGCCTTTTCCTATAGGAGAAGCAGACAGCAAAAGGGATTATTATAAGGTAGAGCTAACTATGCACTCGAACAACAAAAATATAAATTCCTGACATACTGGATGCTTTTTTAACAGGCTCCAAATTTTTATAATGTGTTCAATACCTACTTGACCAAAAGGTATGAAACAGCTGGTTTTTTTTTCATGATCTCAGAGTTGGTCCCATAGTGAAACTTGTTCATATTCATGAGTAGAACACCCTGTAAAAATTTGGAACCAGTTAAATAAAGCATCCAGTATAATATATTGAACAGTTGTAAAGTCGTCAACTAACCAAGCAACTATTTTAGACAAAACTAGAAACTTCTTTCTTCCCTAGAAACAGCCAACTTTCTCCCAATAAAAGCCGTGGCGGTAAATACAATCCTTTACCCAATAAACTACAAGTCGCGATTCAAACACATTTTCATTCTTAGATCAACATGAATATTGATGTGGCAAATTAATGTTTGCACGCCATTCGTGAACGTAATCGATTGTCGGAGCGACAAGTAACTGTGATCACTGCTGTAAGCTGGAATGTGTCTTGTTAGCACGAAGGCCCACTGTTGAACATGACAGGCCAACAACCTACAAACCGTAAATTTCGATGCTATTCTGCTATGCCTCTTGCCACTTTTTTGCCACCATAAATAAACGAAGCCTCCATCGAGTGGTTATATAATACGTTTATATTTGGCGTCTTCCTGGGAAGACGGTCCCGCTACCAACATCATCATATGCCTAGCCTTTTCCCATCTATGTTGGAGTCGGCTTCCAGTCTACCCGGCCGCAGCTGAATACCAGTATTTTCCACGGAGCGACTGCCTATCTGATCTCGGCCCTGCTACCAGTACTGCTAAAAATTGTTGTATGGCTCGTATCGGGAGAAAACAAGAATAAAGTCGATGCTAACACGTGCCCTCTACAGCAATGATCTATTCTTTAGTGAAAAACTGAAATGAAACACCAAATCAGTTTTTTATTTTATTTTTATTGTTATAATTTAGTTGTTGTTTTTCTTGTATTCCTATACGATGTATGCAAATTACCTGCATTGTAGACAAAATAGTTAATAAATTATAATGGAATCAAAAATTCTAAGCGAATCTTAACGATGATGGTTCTGATAATTAAGCCTATAAATATTAGGTCTTTACCTATGAAATTGCCGTTCTGCAGTACTGGCCATTTCAAATCAAAATTATTTTTGTTTGGCTAAGAATTCTAATTTCAAATTAATTTTATTTTAAAAACATGGAATTTTGTTTCCAAAAGTAGTCATTTGTTTATTGATTAGTGTTACATTTTCATCGCATTTCAATCTTTTTCGTCATCATGGATACGTTAAAAATTCGAGTAATTATGGAATATGAGTACCGTCGTGGCAGCAACGCGGCACAAGCGGCACGCAACATCAACGACGTTTACGGAGCTAACACTACAAACCAACGCACCACCTGTTATTGGTTTGCTCGCTTCCGTTCTGGAAATTTCGACCTGAAAAATGAACCTCGCGGTCGTCCGAAGACTGGTCGACAGTGACGAATTAAAGGCGATTGTGGAAGCTGATGATACACAATCTACGGCTGAATTAGCAGCAGCTTTCGACGTTAGCGAAACAAAATTGGTCCATTTGCGTCAAATTGGCAAGGTAAAAATGCTTGACAAATGGGTGCCCCACGAACTCAATGATCGCCAGCGCGAAGTACGCGTCGAGACGTGCCTTGCACTGCTCAACAGACACACAAATGAAGGAATTTTGAACCGCATTGTTACCTGCGATGAAAAATGGATTCTGTTTGATAACCGCAAGCGCTCAGCAAGTTGGTTGGATCCTGGTTCAGCACCTAAACAATGCCCTAAACGAAAACTTACCCCTAGAAAAGTGATGGTTACTGTTTGGTGGTCTAGCGCCGGTGTGATTCATCACAGCTTCTTACCAAACGGGGTGAGCATTACTGCAGATGTGTACTGTGAAGAACTGAACACAATGATGAAGAAGCTGGCACATCTCCAACCAGCATTGGTCAATCGCTCGTCTCCGCTGCTCCTGCGCGACAACGCGCGACCTCATACTGCACAGCAGACGGTCTCCAAGTTGCAAGAACAAATTCAATACCCGAGAGGCAGTACAAAATGCCTTTGAAGAATTTGTTGCCTCCCGTCCAGCTGATTTCTTTAAGAAGGGCATCAATAAACTGCCACTGCGTTGGCAAAGATGCATTGATTGCATGGGTGATTACTTCGATTAATACAAATAAAAAATACATGAAAAAAATTCGTTTAAATTTTTTCATACAAAACGGCAATTTCATAGATAAAGACCTATGATACATATTTAATGATATACCTTTATCAATTGCCGCAAATAGAAATGTTCCGAGAAATTTGTTATATTATTCGTTTAATAAATTTTTTCTTTTAATATTTCTTAGAGGACGTTTATTTCTTTTAGAATATTAATCTATATTCTGCACGTCGTCATCGCATGGTGATCAACGTTACTTAGTTTCTTCAATGCATGAGAAGATCTTACCGTCCTATAGATGATAGAACGACCAGCATAGCTATTCACAACCACTCGATAGACTCGAGTCCTCTAAACGCTGTTCACAAGTCCAAAACCCGAAAATTTTGCCAGTTTAATTCAAATAGACGACCGCTATTCTTCCGACAGCTGTTTGCTTTGTTGGCCAAAGCAAATCGGGTTATCGAAAGTGTAATTTTCGATACGAAAGCCTGTCGGATGGTTGTGTGGTGTGCTGATATCATTTTGTATCTGGTAGAGAAGGAGAATCCGAGCCCTGTCATCACTTAGGCATTGTCATTTGTACGATACTTATCGTGACTAAGGTAACTCTAGTACCAACTAGAGTATGTGTGAGTGCAGTGGTACCGAGTGCATTTTTTTGTAGACCACGTCTTCTCCATGTGCATCAAGTCAGAACTGTCTACAGACAGAACTCGTACGTGAATTCTGAATTGTTCTTCTGAATTGTTTTTTCTATGTATAAACATAATTTTCTTTTTTTTCTGCTGTTTATTATTGTACTTTTTGAGCGTGAGATAATTAATTTTCGTATCTCTTACGTCGCTGTTTTCGTGTATTTGTTAATGTTACTCACAGTGGACTCACTTAGTGGAAGCTTGTAATTGGCCATCGCTTACACATTGTACTAAATAAAATAAAATACCTACGATATGGCCAATGATAAGCACAACCATGCCTGCATCTGCTAGTAATACGAATTCGATGAAAGGCTTTCGATGAAACTAGATGATGCTGAATATCCTAGCTAGAAAAGTACTGATTAAAATACGGGAAACAGTTTCGAAAAGCGAAGCAGCTGTATAAGGCAGTAGACACGGGAAACAGACAACATAGTTTCCGTTATAAATGAATATTATTTCTATTAAACCTACATTGAATATGAACAATGAATATAAACTAAAGGTTTTCAGGTTTCAATCTACAAAGGTAGCCCTTCTTACATTGTATGGGTTAAATCGACCTTATGTTTAACTTTCTACTTCCTTTCGAAAAAACTATATTTAAAATATTTTCAGATGCTTCCTTTCAAATCCAAGCCACGGTGTGTCACGGTCAAAAGTGAACGACAGTGAGATTACTTTTCAAGTTCAACCAACAATTACTGATTAGGACTGATGTTTGTTCAATGTATATACAGGTTCCCATTAAAATTGATGGACAAATTTTAACACAGCGCTCAGTACGTCTAACCAAAGATATCCAAGCAAAAAAAATAAAAACACTGATTAATGTGATTTTATTTTGACCTACAATAATAAATTACCGGCACATTAGTGTATTTTCATTAGCCGATTTTTTTTTTTTTGTAAGTAGGTATCTAATGCGTATTTTTTATATATTTTTTCACCATAGTCCTTATTTTGGTGGTCTGAATGATTTCTAAAAGTTTGTCCATTTATTTTAATGGGACCTTATACAGGTTGAAATTGAAAAATGCGACAAATCGAAATGAGAGATTGTACTCATCATTGAGAACAACTTTTACTATGAGATAAAACCACCCTGTATACAACGTGTAACGTTAAATGCGCAAAACCTCAGACACCCCAACTGATTTTTAATTCAATTGACCTATTTCAGAGAGAAAATAAGTCACTAAGAAAATTGTAAAGGTTTTGTGTGCTGTTTTAGTTTTACTGGCCATTCTGATCGTTTCTTGCGTCTGCGACGACGCTTTATCGAGGGAGGAGTTGTCACCGGGCCGCTGCGCCGCGCTGACATTGGCTTGCTTGAACTATTAATAAATAGACACGGCAACATTTTTAATGAAGATTTTTTGAAAAATGTGACCTATATTAAAAAGTGGTTCAATTAATTCTGCTCGTTTTTCTGATCAAACTATTTTCAGGTTTTGCGCATTTAACGTTACACGTTGTATAAAATACTGCTTCACTAGTTACTGGTAACCTGGTACTAGGATAGCTGAAGCTGCTTTCATAAAATTATCTCGTTAGCAAGGTTTGTAGCGCGACTTACGTCCCGCGTATTTCAATATCATCACTAGTAGAGGTTATTTTAATTCACCACAAAATATACTGCCTCCTGTGATGTCACAGCTTTAGCAGTAGCCTGTGTCAATATGTAAATCAATTCACTGCTCATTATGCACAGTAAAATATTGGTCTTCAGCTGCATCCGGTTAGACTGGAAGCCAACCACGATATAGTTGGGAAAAGGAGTGGCAGATGATAAAATAAAGGTTGGCTAGTTTACATGTAAGTACACGTCTTAGAAACTATTGTTAGTACTAACATCTACCAGAAAACCATCACGAAGTATTTATCACTATGTAGTGGCACGTCGGCCACTGTGGCGTAGTAATTAGCCCCGCCTCTGCGAACATGCCGAAAGCACTGCAGTAGCGCGGCAACCCCATCCACATCCTGCAAGCATTTTTGTATTGTACGCGCAGAGCGCTGTATGCCCTGTGCGTGTAGTGCCCCCAGGCTGTATGAATAGAACGACTGACAGTACGCTGTAAACAGTGTAGCCTTTACTTTTGCAAAAAATCTGCAACATGCCTCTGTAGCCAAGTTTACCTGTAGAAGAGCGGCGTCTCGCTGGTCTCCGTCAACACCCTGATGCCAGTAAGTGAGATGGCGATGGTGACCTCGCTCTGGTTGAGCTGGTCGCGGGCACTGAACATCTCCTGGCCGTAGCCGCGGAGCTGCTGGCACGTCGTGATGAAGCCTTCTTCTGCTTGCGCCTGGAGTTGAGAATGTGGTTTAATTGGGGATATTGATAGTATGGAGTGCAGGTGGGTGGAGTGACGATTTTCGCTGGTTCTTTGGTAAGAGATAGATGAGACTGCTCTCAAAATGGTGAAGGAAAGAACCGAAAATTCGAAGACATTGGACATCTAACAAGCTGCAATGGAACTGCGTGGTGGATTACGGCCTACTCCCTCTCACCCTCTCACAGAGAGGAGGCCTGTGTCCCAGCAGTGAGAACGTCATAGACTGATTATGAGATGAGTCTGGCGAAGTGGCATGTAATTGGAAAAGGCTATGTGTGGAGCGGTCTGTTAAAAATCAAAATCAAAAGTCATTTATTCAAACTAGGCTGAGAATCAGCACTTTTCGAACGTCAAAATTACAAAAGACAGTCCCCCAAAACGCCAAACGTTATATTGTTTAATCGATGGCCGTCGCTCGTGCTCTTGCTGACGGCTGCTGCTTCGATTATGGAGATGCGACGCCTGAGATTGTCCCGGTGACTCTAATTGTTTAGGCTTTTTATTATTCTTATTTATATCAGCTATCTAAATCAAGATAAAATAGATCCATGTTAAAAGATGGTGGCCTTGGTAAGTTCGCTTCTTGCTATTATATCAGCAGCCTTAACCATATTTCCTTCCCAAAATATATTTACTGAAATAACTACATCAGTAATACTTATAACGATAGCTGACAACATACCGGCGACGTGGACACATAACGCTAAACGTAAAGTGTGTCGAATTGATTTCATTCATATTTAGGTACACATAAAATAATAGTACGCAGGCGTACGGAGGACGTACTCATGTGCTCAGTGGTTACGTGTCGACGTGCGGAGCTCATGGCCGCATTACTTTATGTCGTCATCGAATGCAATACATCCTCTTTCTCATAGGCCTTATCATGCCTTTGGTGGACAGCAAGATGGTTTTAGGACATGCCGTTTTCCTTCACCGTTTTCAATGCAGTGGTCATTAAATTATCTACACAAAGTAAAGCGCCTGCCTGGGTTCGAACCCACGAAACGACTCGTAAGTCGGGGCCGCTACCACTGGGCCACCGCTGCTCACAGGAACGGTGGAGGTGTTTTGCTGTCGCATTCCACATGGCAGGCAATGAACTTCAGCAGAAATGGGAAGAGGCACCAGGATCTGCGGTGGATTGTATTGGTAGGTTTCAGTAGCTTTTAACAGGTTTTAGCAAACTACTGATTCCTTCAGTTGTTTCCCTAAATACAGTTAACTATGTTCTAACACCCATTTAAGTTAACAGGCAAGACAATTCATGTGTCCTATTAACTGTATCAAATTCAACATACAAGTTATGAGTTACAAAGCCTACATGTTTAGAAAGATCGCCTATTACAGTTCATATTTGTAAAATAGACTGATATCGTGTTAATGAGGCGATATTTTAAAGCGTGTACTTGAGGCGTCGACGGACGTGTCTTATCAAATATACATAATGATTACATGAGAGATAACGGCGAAAACTTTGAAACGCATTTACTTTCATTAAGTTGACATGGTTTCAATTGCAACGAAATAACAACCGAGTTTTATTGTATCGTTTTGATGACAAAGTATGTTAGTTCAGTGCTGCTCTGCTCATGAGTCATGAGCCATGGTAACATACATCTCCAATCTCAGTAGACGTGTACAAGTCAAATGCTGGCTTGGCCATAAAAGATCAGTTGAGCAACTAAGCATTCGCAGTCAACAGCTAGACAAATGTGCAGGTTTTCCCCAACTTGCACAGCAACACAAGACTGCTTTCTGAATTAAGTAACGCATGCAGCCGCTTCATTTCTTTCGCGGACATTCTTTTAGCTTCCGGTCTCGTCTTCTTTCGTGGAGAAAAGAAATCGTGTCTGTTCTGGGAAAGATGAAGAGTTTCTACGACGCTCTTTTTTTCGGAGAATAGTTTTCCCAGGCTCGGCATCGTCTGAGCTTCGCCCGAAAAGGCAAAAGTCTACTTGCTGTCTAAAAAGCGAAGGCTGACTACCGCTGCATCACATAGAGGGAACCGTCTGACTTTGTAGTAGCATTACTGAAGGAAATTGATCGACAGACGACCCAGTACTGTAAGACTTAGGGTGCGTTTCCACAGAAGCGGAGCTGGGCGAAGCGGAGCAGAGACGTGCAGGAATCGACTAATCACAATGGTTGAAATCCTCATCGCGTCACTCGTCTCGTCTGTGATTAGACGATTCCTACACGTCTCCGCTCCGCTCCGCCCAGCTCCGCTTCTGTGTGTGTGTTAATCTCAATAAAAAAGAAACTGGTTTTTGACTGACCAAAGGCTTAAAAAGCATGTCATAAGACTTTCCTAGCTATTTTTAATTTTGCAGTTTAATAAATACTCTTTGAGGAATGCTGAATTAACAAGTCGTCAATGCATATGTGGCGTACATTACTAGTCCATTACCACAATATTGCGAAATAGTAACAAGTGCTGTGTATACCATAGTAACTATACTAATATTTATTGTTATAACTGACTTGAGTTATTTTTATATGATTACAATTCCTTGATAACCTAACCCTGAGCCTGCCAATAAAATATCTCATTCTCAAATAAATCTGTCTGTAACAGTAAAATTCTACACAGACGGAACAAAACAGTTGATTATATTAGCACAGTTACAGTTATAAATAATGTATGCTCAGTGGCACTTCATGACAGTTTTACTAACTAACTTAATAGGATTATAATTTAAAATGGACTGTATTGTTTATGTTATGATCATTATCTGTGACACCTCAGTGTTTCTGTAATTTAATATTAGTGTAACTGCTTGTAAGAGTGGGAAAATAATCTAAGCAGTGGTAGACTTAACAAAGTGATTTGCTTTTGTTGGAAATTATTTGATTGAACTTTTATTTAAAACAGTTTTATTAAATAGCTATTTCTAGCCTGTACTGTTTCTCTGTAAGCAAATATGTCTATTTTGTTTAACTATTTTTGAGCATGCCTTAAAAAAATATTAATTTTAAGTAGTATTTTAACTAAAATAAAATATTAATAGGTATATCTTCTACATAAAAGTCTATTTACTGTTTCAAAATATAGTTAGTTATGGGAATAAAGACTAAAGCAGTATAAACAGGTCACTTACTATTTTAAATGATTGTACTGATGAATGAATGAAATTAACTACCTATTTTAAGTTATGTGTAGTGTGTACACTCATTTCTTACAAGAAAGCTTTTTAACATTTATTAATTAATAGGTACAACAAAAGATTTATTATTACGTTACCATCAGATAGATGTTTAACATGGCAGCAGTGAGATGACAAGTGGATATAACAGAAGACATTACAGAAACTTTCCCAGAGAATGATTCATATGGGAACAAACTTGTCCCACAATCATAAGCAGATCAGATTGGTCGCACTAAGGCACCTATTGACATACATACATACCAATTTTTTTTTATTACACACATATTAAACATATTTTGTGAAAGTTAGTTAAGGTCAAGTTTGTTAGATTTCAAATGAGAATCATGTTTATAAATAAGATGGACTGGTCTATACAGTTATTTATAGCAGCCACACATGTTCCAGTTATACTTGCTGATTGAATTAATATTCAGCTGAATAAATGCTTGAATTAAATTTGTACCGACTACAGTTGGATTTATGAGTTTATAGATATTCTCACCTGAGACATGTTGTGCAGTGCCATGTGATGCTGTATGACAGCCTCCGTGAGCCACTCCAGCCGCCCAGTTTCAGCCAAAGTACTTCCATCTATGATCTGGCCCCCATCCAGCATTTGTTTAGGGAAAGTCAGCAAGTTCTTCAAGTACTCAACTGTATGTCTTTCCCGGTCATGGTTACCATACTCTGCTTGCCTACTGTAGGATGCTAGCACCACAGCCTGCTGGCAGTCACAGATGATCCTGCCTTCTATCAAATCATTCTTGAGTTGCAAGAAGTAATGGTACCTTGTGACCTCATCAGTGATCAAGCTGGTTCCAGATATGACATAGTACATAACTCGCAGGTACAGCTGGTGGGAAGACGCGTACTTCTCGAGCTGGCGCTTGAGCGGGCGCTCGAGCTGCACCCAGCGCGGCTGCTGGCTGCGGTTCACGTAGCGTAGCCCGAACAGGTCCGGCTGCATGACGGCCTGCCGCTGGCACACGTTGTCCAGGCACTCCTGGCCCGTGCTGTCCACCGACAGCGTGCAGTCCGCCACCCCGCCATCCAGCAGCTCCACACTTATCACAAACAAACTCTTCGATGCAACATTGTACTGCCGCGTCTTCTTCAGCTTCAACTTGAAAGGCATCTTCCTAAGCTACCCGCCACCACTTTGCAATAACATCACATAGGAAACAAACGTTACGTTTCGTTTATGGCGAAGGAATGTAGGAAACGATGCATCCGTTACGCGCGCCACATATTTATGACATTTCGTCTTAAATTCGCGACGTAATACCAGTCACTTGAACGAATTTATGTTACGATGGCGATGACGTAGGTTTATCGGCGGAAAGCAATAAAAGTTGTCGAGTAAACACATATGTATTATGATAATAAGAAATTCACGTTCACAACATTGAAGCCATCGAGAAAGTGACAATTTGGTTTGACAGTTGTATTTTGGTATTGCCATTTTGAATTTAAAAGTTCCACTATTTTATCAGGTTGGCAAGAAAGTAATGAAACACTTGAAACAATTTTAATTTTCTTTTTTTATTTAATAATTAATCACGTTTAATCTACAATGTAGTCACCTTGTGTATCAATGACTTGTGACCACCTTAAGGGCAGAGGCTGAATGCCATCGGACCAAAACTTTTGAGTCTGAGAGTTGAAAAATAGATCGAGGTTACGTTTAATATCATTAAAATCGCGGAGTTTTTTTTGCGTAGACAATACTTTAGAGCTCGGAAGAGATGGTAGTCCGACGGAGCTAGGTCTGGAGAATATGATGGGTGTGGTACTACGTCCCAGCCTAGTTGTTCCAGTTGACAAAGAGAAACAGAAGCAACATGCGGCCGGGCGTTGTCGTGTAGTAAAAAAATTTTAATTTCGGAAGTCGGTGTCGTTGGTTCCGCATTTTGGTTTTTTGACACCGACTTCCGAAATTAAAATTATTTTTCACTTTGTAGTGTTTTTTTGGAAGTCGGTTGTTTTTTTTTTATATAAAATTTTTTATTTTTCACTTTTTAGTTATATCTACCCCAATCAAATTCATATAAACACTACTTGCTATGTAAATATCAGTGACAGGAAGCTGCATCTGCGTTTATAGGGTACAGACGTGATGTTATGTTGTGCGATTGCGTAATTATTATTATCATAAAAAAAAATTATAACCTTTGTAGTGAGTACAGGCGTGATATTATGTTGTGTGGTGGTGTAAACAATGCTTAGATATGCTATAACAACAATCGCGGTTAATCTGCTGTTATTTATTGAAGAGTTCCCCCGATTTCTACAAGATCCCATCATCAGATATTGAAATGGTGACAATGGGACCACACGGGAAGCACCAGCTTTCAAATAAAAAAAGAATCATGAAAATCGGTTCACCCAGTCGGTTATTATGAGGTAACAAACATAAAAAAAAAAAAAAAAAAAAAAAAAAATACAATCGAATTGATAACCTCCTCCTTTTTTTGAAGTCGGTTAATGAACCTCGATGCGTCTTCGCTGCTTCTCTTGGATAGCAGTGGCAAGGCGACGCAGTTGTTCGGCGTATAGCTCGGCGGTGACAGTTTGCTTGTCGTGGAGCAGCTCCCAGAAGAGCATGCCTTGTGCATCCCCAAAACAGCTAAGAAGAATTTTACGGCAATGGGAGTTCGGCTTTGACTGAACTGGCGGGTCATCCCCACGAGGAATCCAAAAAGCGTGCCGCGTATCGTTCTCGTAAAGAATGTAACTCTCATCTCCGGTCACCAAATGTGCTAAAAAATTTTTGCGATGGGAACGCAAGAGGAGAGATTGACATATTGATACCCGGGCCGTTCGGATAGCCTCGGTCAGAACATGGGGGATCCATCGCGCCATAACTTTTCTATAGCCAAGCGCATGAAGATGATTTTCAATAGTTGTGTGGCTACAATTTAGTCGCTCAGCCAATTCTCGTGTGGTTGCACCTGGATACAATTACAGTTCGTTACGCAGGGTGTCATCGTCGAGCTCACACGGTCGGCCACTGCGAGCTCGATCTTCAAAGCACAACGCAAAGCAAAGCGTCAGCAAAGCGTTTGTACCAACGGCTTACAGTCACGTGGCTAGTGGTGCCCTGGCCGAATGCAGCGTTGATGTTTTCAGCTGCCTGGCGTGCGCTGTTGTTTTTTTAAAACTCGTATAACATTATCAGACGAATTTGTTTTTCCTCCATTTTGATGACTATTGCTTTAGTGCGGAACCGTGCGCATTTATATACCCCTCAGCCGATACGTTCCAGAACGTTCTACAATTTACTAGTATTTTCTTGTAGTTAAATATTTCAGAAATTTCAAAATATAAAAGTGTTTCAGTATTTATTTGCCAACCCAATAGTAGAAAATAACAATAAATATAAAGAAGTAGTAGTTTAAGTAAATATATAATTTACATTCGTAGTTTTTCTTTCTCTTAATAAGAGAAAGAAAAACTGCGTGTGTAAATTTTTAATCATAGTACCTATGATTAAAATCTTACATTCGTTATTTATAATATGTATACCTAACTAAAATATTTACATATTATGTATTTATTAAAAATTTTAATTCGTAATATCTTTTGAATGGAATGACTGATTTGAATGATTCAAAAAGGAATCTAAGGTACTTATTGAAACAAACTTGAATCTCTTTGATCAGTCTTGAAGCTCGGAAGTTTTAGCACACCGCCTTGTGTAAGGAAGGTTTTGTTTCGAATAGTCATATATAAATAGGAATTACTTTGTTCACGTAGAAAGTTACAAAATGTAGGCAGCTAGAGCGAGCGAAGCTACACCAAAAATGTCTTCCACTCCTGGATTTATATGTATGGGGCCTCCAACTCCAAACTGCTTCTTATTTAATATATTTTGATCGTGATTAGTATTTGATTAAAAAGTACTTCTTAACATTTCCCCCATGACCGGTGACCCGCGGCGGTTTGTCTTGACACTATTCCGGAGCATTTCATTTCCACGTCTAGTTGCTCAGCTACTTCTTTTGCCTCTTCAAAAACTGTCGGTAAAGCTGTCGTAGGACACGATAACGGGTCTTTCGATTATGATAAACTTTTAATATAAACTAAACTCCTTTACTCTTTCACACGCGGTCTACATCTCTCTATCTAATGTCCTATCGCAGGTATGCTGGAAGAGATTTCTTAAGAAATAAGCATCACCTTTGTACCTATTTTTCTGTTCTGTTTTTTCTTCTGTTTATATGTGTGTATGTACAGACGCCAGCACATCATCCTACTACAATCTGTCAGATTCTTTAATAGATTTTCAACTTTATCGCAAAAACATAAGGTTGAAAGTTGATTCGGAAAATCTGACAGTTTCGGGTAGCTTGATGTGCTGGCGTCTGTACATAAATGGAAAAAAAATAAACCCGAAGTTTGCGGGCATTGAAAGAGGTGTGGTAACTTCAAATACTTTTAAAAAGGTTATGGCTGTGCTCCCTGTCTCTTATATGCAAACATATTCTTCCCGGTTCTCACATTGTACAGACGCCAGCACATCAAGCTGGCCGAAACTCATCCCAATCAACCTTGAACCTAATGCTGTACCGATAAAATTGAAAATCTATTAAAGAAATGTATTATACAATGACGACAACGTAAATTGAACTAGATCCTCAAATTGACGAGAATGTTAATTTAATCGCGTTTTTATAAATAGCAAAAGACCGTCGACACCGGCCCATCGGGTAGCTTAAGAAACTTCCTGCGAAAGGAGAAATGCAAAAAAAATATTTTTTGTGTGAAATTTAAATTAATGTATGACTTGTTGATTATTAAATTAATACAAAAAACTGAGCTGTGAATGCTGTGATTGTTACAAACGCAGGGAGCCTACCAGGAGACTACGCATCAGCGGAAGCAGTGACGTCACCGCCAATCTAATAATATATTTTTCCTGAATATTTAATTAAGTACTGTACAGACTGTTTCCTCGGATTGATTTCTGGCTAATGTTTGGTTAATTATTAATTAGTTATTGATGTTATTGTTGCTTATAATTATTTTGATTAACGTTTAAATCATATCGATGTATCGAGTTGTATTTTTTTTAAGTTAGCAACATTGATTGTACGCGCTTATAAAATACCTTGTAACCGCCATTCGGGCCCCTGTTCGCTGTGAAACGCTGAATAAACTACAAGTATTTTGACCACCCGTGTTATTTCTACATTGCACCTACGCCCAGCCTCAGGAGAGCCCACATAGAAGACACTACTGATACCCTCACACATCCCCTTCGTTACACTTCAGAAGTGGGATAGAAGAATGCCACCATATTTTAGTGGTTTGAGGAAACGAAGATCCAGCGAAACCTCTGCTGATACGACCAGTGAAAACGAAAATGTAAGAATTTTTTTTTCTCAATCTCAAGAAGAAGAACCGCCATTGCATTGCAGTACAAAAAAGAAAATGAGGGTAACGCATTTAGACGCCGAAATTATCCCCAAGTTTGACCCTGGACAAAAAAGCACTAATATAAAAGGGTGGTTGCACAAAATTGATCAGCTGGGAGACCTGTACGAATGGGATGAGCGCGACAAGATCTTTGCCATGCAAATTCGTCTTCGGGGAGCAGCACGGGAATGGTACGACGATCTTGAAGATTATGGCACTTCCTGGACTAATTGGAAAGATAGGTTAACAAAAGCGTTTCCCCGTTCAACCGATTTTGTTGACCGCCTCGAAGAAATGTTAGCACGAAAAAAAAATAACCAAGAAACTATGACCAAATATTTCCACGACAAAATGTCCTTGCTGAAAAAATGTAGTTTGGAAGGAGAAGCAGCTATTTCATGCGTGATCCGAGGATTACCAATAGAGCTACAAGCAAACGCAAAGGCCTACAGTTGCGATACGGCAGAAGAACTGTACTACGGATTTTTATCATCTCTTGAAAATTATAAGAAGGTAGAAGCGAAATCGAGCTGGCAACGAGGGACAGCAGTAAGCGCCGCGCCGAAGATTTGTTACAACTGCCGCAAGACGGGGCATGAAGCACGAGACTGCAGGTCCACGCGCTGCCAAGTTTGTCAACGGCTGGGCCACACCGCTGCTGCCTGCTGGTATGCTGCCGGGACTCCGCAGCCCACCTCTAGAGTCGCGCAGTACACCACTTCTCAGCAAAGTGGATCACAGACGCCTCAGCGGGCACCACAGGTACGGAATGTATATTTTACTTCATACGAAATTCTATCTGAATTGTTCATGAAATTTGTCTCCATTAATAATCACACAGCTTTGGCTTATATCGATACGGGTAGCAGAGTAAATATTATAACTTTAGAAATTACGAAAAAAATGCAACTAAACATCTTACCATCAAATGTTATAATGCGAGGCTTCGGTGGTTTACACACACTGTCACTTGGCAAAGTACAATTTAAACTTAATGTTGATGATTTATGTATTGAAAGCGATGCAGAAATTACTGATGTTAATCTAAACAATATAAACTTAATTATCGGACAACCAATACTTAGCCATCCAAATGTTAGCCTTGTAGCTACTTCTCAGGCGGTAACTTTGTTTACATCCGACACTACGAGAGTTTTATCAACCATCACATTAAGCAGTAGCGATTTTATAACAAAAGTACCCCTATTAGCATGTTATGACGTTATATTATCCCCAGGCGGTAGTTGCGATGTTTACGTTTACACAGAACACGATACACCCTTGAATAGTTTGCTAGTTACGAGACCAGTATTATTTTGTCTAGGCAAAACTTCATATTTAATACCTCAAACTATTTTGACACAGAAACCGTACCAATTACGAGTAATAAACGTTGGCAATACAGATATACGGTGGACATCGAATAGATTACTCACTCGCGCAGATGTTTATTTACACGAACACGTATTGACTATTTCTGGTGAACCATATTTAGATATACCCTCACAAGAAAATAAAAACATACTTTTTTCAAATATTGATGTTGGTGAAATAGATGAGTGTAATGCGTCTCGTTTAAAAGATTTGTTACATAGATACAGAAATACCTTTTCCGAATGTAATAGTGATCTTGGTACTACTGATTTGATAGAAATGAATATAGAGACAACAACGTCGAATCCGGTTTACTGTAGGCCGTATCGACTATCATATAAAGAAAGCGAGATCGTTCAAACAAAAATAGACGAACTTATTTCGGCTGGTATAGTCCGTGAGTCCGTATCACAATACGCCAGTCCCGTAATTTTAGTTAGGAAAAAAGCAGGTGATTATAGGCTTTGCATAGACTATAGAGCACTGAATGCCCGCACAGTCAAGGATCGTTACCCAATGCCTCACATCGATGACCAAATCAATCGACTTTCAGGAAAAACATTCTTCACGGCCCTAGATTTAACGCAAAGTTACTACCAGGTCAGTGTTTCTGACGACTCGATTTCTAAGACGGCTTTTGTTACGCCTAGTGGCCAGTATGAATTCCTGAAAATGCCGTTTGGTTTGGCCAATGCCCCCGCTGTTTTCTCACGCCTAATTCGTAGAGCTCTAGGGTCGCTAGATAATAAAATAGCAATTTTTCTTGACGATTTAACTATTCCGTCTTCTACGATAGAAGAAGGCATAGAATTATTAGAAGAAGTTTTATATCTGTTGTCTAAAGCAAACCTAAAGCTTAACCTCAAAAAATGCTCATTTTTGAAAACTAGCGTGAATTACCTTGGTCATGAAGTCACGGCAGGAAGTATTAGACCTGGCCAGGCAAAAATTTGTGCCGTCTCTGATTTCAAGCGACCTCAAAACGTTCATGAGGTACGACAATTTGTAGGATTAGCCTCATACTTCCGTAAATTTGTCAGAGGATTCGCAGAAATAGCTAGACCTCTTACTTATCTAACTAAGAATAACGTAAACTGGGTTTGGGGACGTGAACAAGAACATGCATTTATTGCCTTGAAGTCTATTCTAACGTCCCGTCCCGTACTGGCCATTTATGATCCACACGCTAGGACTGAAGTACATACCGATGCCAGTAAATTAGGGTTAGGTGGTATTCTACTGCAGTATCAAGCGAATAGTCTATTAAAACCAATCGCTTACTTCAGTCGAGTCACCAGCCAAGAGGAGCAGTACTACCATAGCTATGAATTAGAAACTTTAGCTGTAGTCGAGTCCTTGAAACGTTTTCGTATTTATATTACCGGTATCCCAGTTAAAGTAGTCACAGACTGCGCTGCTTTGCGAACCACATTGAGTAAAAGAGATTTGATACCACGGATTGCCCGATGGTGGCTTACTATTCAAGATTTCGACATAGAAATAGAGTATCGTCCTGGAACCCGTATGCAACATGTCGATGCCCTCAGTCGTAATCCCGTAATAACGGTTCCAGTTTTACAAATTGATGAGGCGGATTGGCGTTTAACATTACAATTACAAGACGAACACATTCAGGCTATTATTCGTCAACTGAAAGAAGGTACAACTAATCCAGACATTGTTAATAGTTATGAAATAATGAATGATTGTTTATTTCGTAAAACACTAAACGGTAGTAGGTTTGTTATTCCAAAGCTTTCCAAATGGACTTTGCTCCAAAAATATCACGATCAAGTAGGTCATATTGGCTTCGATAAATGCGAAAAAACTATTAAATCTCAGTTTTGGTTCCCTGGTATGACGAGATTTATACGAAAATACATAAAAGCCTGTTTAACTTGTGCGTACGCAAAGGGTAACTATGGGAAACCTGAAGGGGAACTACACCCAATCACAAAGGTAGATATTCCAATGCATACACTACATGCAGATCACTTGGGTCCTTTTCTAAAAACCAGAAACGGAAATTGTTATATATTAGTGGTAATAGATTCTTTTACTAAATTTGTGTTCGCAAGAGCGGTACGGGGAGTGAGTTCCGTTGAAACAATTAAGCACCTACATGAAATTATTTCTGTTTTCGGAAATCCACATCGAATTATAACTGATCGTGGTGTAGCCTTCACTAGTAGATATTTCAAAGATTTCGCGCTACAAAAACAGTTTAAGCATGTCCTAAATGCAATCGCTTGTCCCCGATCAAATGGCCAAGTTGAACGAATAAATCGTACTATAGTCAATGGTCTTAACACCACCGCGGAGAGCGAATGCACTTGGGATAATAAACTAGCAGACGTGATCTGGGGTATAAACAATACTCCGCATGCAGTTACGGGTGTAGCTCCATTCAATTTGATGTTCGCACATAATAATTCCCTACTCCCCGCATATCCAACAATACCAAATAGCGAAACAACTCCAACAGAACAATTAGAGGAACGTAGAAGATCAGCTAAATTACGTATAGACAGACAAATGACCGTCATGAAAAATCAGTATGACAAACGGCATAAATGTTGTAGAAAATACAAAATAGGGGAGCTAGTTCTCTGGAAGGGAGGCATTTCTAGGGACAATAGTACTAGAATCACGAAAAAGCTAGGAAGCCTATATACGGGACCTTATAAAGTTACTCATGCTAATCATAACATAGACCGGTACACAATAAATAGTATAAAGGGAGTAAAAGGGTATAGGAAATTTAGTGCGGTTGTAGCGGGTGATTCTCTTCGGCCCTATAAGCCTAGTGTTTCAGATAGTTCGTCAGAAGCTTCGGACCGCGAGGTAGATAGAGATGACCTTATTGATTTATTGGAGAGTTAGCGTTTTGATGGCTATATATATACTTACAATTATATTAATCCATGTCAATTTTCGTTATTTACTTTAAATAAATGTTTAAGCTTATGAGTTCATATACTTGCTTTGCTCACTTATTTCCCATGTATTTATACGAAAATAAAATATAATCTATTCTACTAAGCTGTGTGATACTGTAGTCTAGATCTGTGTGAGACAATAATAACACAAACATACATGATATATAATAATATACATAAATTTTAAATCTATTGTACTGAGCTGTCTGATACTGTAATCTAGATATTCTGTGTGAAACCACAATGATAAAAATATAAACACACATGAGTCATAATAAAATACATAAATATAATACCTATTCTACTAAGCTGCGTGAAACTGTAGTCTAGATCTGTGCAAAACAGTAATAACATAAACATACATAAAGAGAAGATACATAATAAAATAATATACATAAGTCTTATATCTATTCTACTAAGCTATGTGATACTGTAGTCTAGATCTGTGTGAAACAACAAAAATAATAATATAAACATACACGACTCATAATAAAATACATAAATATAATATCTATTCTACTAAGCTGTGTGATACTGTAGTCTAGATCTGTGTGAAACAACAATAATAATAATAATATAAACATACATGATTCATAACAAAAATACATAAATATAATATCTATTCTACTAAGCTGTGTGATACTGTAGTCTAGATCTGTGTGAAACAACAATAATATAAGATCAAACGAACTTCTTGAAGTGAAGTTCGATCATTATTATATGAGTCGCTTCATTCGAAGATACAAATAACCATGTAGTGCCTTTATTCTACAAGGCTCTATTCGCACGTTTAAAGAATCGACTTTTAGTCGATAATCATTTTTTTTTTTTTTTTTTCTACCTCACTAGCGTGGTGTGGTGTTCGTGCTGTGAACTTCATTCGTTTAGAGATCAGTTTTCTACGATGGGTCTGGGTGGGTGAGGACTTTGTATCTTCGAATGAAGCGACTCATATAATAATGATCGAACTTCACTTCAAGAAGTTCGTTTGATCTTATATTATATTTCGTCGCTTCATTCTTCAGATACAAATAACCATGTAGATGTTTAGAGATAGATTCTGAGATTTGTAAATAAAACTTTACTTTACTATCAGTAGAAAACTTTAATTTTAATAATAGAAAAACAGACATTTGTTCTTAATTATAAATTGAGTAATCATTATTAGAACAACAGAAAAGAACAATAAATACCTAAATGTATTTTGATTTGATTAGTTTTCAACTTATACAATATAGTAATTTATTACTCTAGATCTAAATTACTGATGGCGCAGACAGATCGAGCAAAAATTTCATCATCAATTAATGGTCGGTTGTAGAACCGAGCAAACGTCTGAGACGAGTTAGCCCAGCCAGCCGTCTTCCTGATGGTGTCAACGCAGACTCCAGCGGAGGCCGCCGCTGAGGTGGAGGCGTGGCGCGTGCTGTGCGCACTGAATACTGTGACGTCGACGCCGCTCTCCGCTAGGGTCTGCTTGATCCATCTACTAATAGTTTGTGACGATGCTTTTTTATATGGTCTTTTAACGGTTAGCAAAAGACTATCGGTTCCTTCGGGTCGTGAAGCAGATGTTACCTCGAGGTAATCATCTAGAGTCTTTGCAGGGCATATCCTCGGGTTTTCTACGAAATACGGTAAATATAAAACAGGTTGTTCTCGATTTGCTGCGGAAGTCTTTATCATGTCAGTTATGTTTATCTTAATACTATTGGGGGATCTAATGATATTTTGCACTCTAATAAGGGAGAAGGTTTGTACTCGGTGGGAAGTACATAACGCTAATAAAATTGACAATTTTTTTGTTAGTTTAGTAAGGTCAAGATTGATATTGGGGTACCAATGGGAAACGTAGTTCAATATTACTTTTGGGTCCCAAGTGGTATTATATTTGGGACGCGATGGCTTTTGCCTGTAAATACCTTTGAGTAAACGTTTTATTCTCTCGTCTGATCCAATGTTACTCCCGATGAGTAATGAAAGGGCAGATCGATGGCTATTGATAGCACCGTATGATGCTCCCTTATGAAATAGATCCACCAGAAAGGTTATGACTGATGATACCGAAGCTTCAAAGGTATTAAGATTATTTTCGAGGCAAAATTGCCACCAATATTTGTAAGTGACGGAATATTGTTTCATAGTATTATCCGAGATGGAGCCTAGCATTAAATCTAGCGCTACGTCCGGGGTATTCAGTCTCGTAAATGCTGCCCTGAGAGCGTCGCGGCCCCCAGTGTAAGGCTGCGGTGAAGCGGGTGACGAGATCTGTAATTTGAATGCAAAAGGTCCTCATTAGGATCCAAAAAAACAATATCTGACATGAGCATTCTTTTCAGCAATGGAAACCAAGGTTGGCCAGGCCAATAAGGAAAGACTAAGATACCGGTGGCTGAGTCGTCAATGATTTTTCTCAAACATTTTAGGATTAAAGCAAACGGTGGAAAAGCGTAGAAAAAAGTTGATTGCCAACTAACTGTAAAAGCGTCAACTGATATAGAATCAGGGTCCGGTCTCCATGAAATGTACTGGCTACATTTGGCATTGGTGCGGGAAGCGAATAGATCGATATTTGGTTCACCTAACGTCTGAACTATCGTTTGGAAAGCCCAATCCGATAGTTCCCATTCTGTGTCTACATTAATTTTCCGAGATTCTTGATCGGCTTCTATATTGTCATGTGTATTAATGTACGACGTAAATAGAAATATATTTCGCTTCTCACACCATTGCCAAATTGTTTTGGTCAGATCATTTAAATGTGGAAACCGAACTCCTCCCATACGGTTAATATAGCTGATAGCAGTTGTATTATCCACGCGCAGCAGTATGGAACAGTTAGAATGCGAGCTAGCAAAGCACTTCAAACCTAGAAAAATTGCTAGTAGTTCAAGGTAATTGATGTGGAAAGATAATTCCTGATTTTTCCAACCACCGTTTGCTCGATTACCGTTACAGACTGCTCCCCAGCCGGTCCTAGAAGCGTCCGTGTAGATTTCTAAATCGAACTGTTCATCTCTTCTCAACGCATTGTATGTTAAGTTGATGTTCCGTCTCCACCATTCTAGGTCAGGTAGGATGACTTCCGAAAGTCTTATTTTTGCTTCAAAGTCGCCATGCTTTTGAAGGGCTAAATATTTCTGACGTTCGAGAGTTTTGGTGTATAACCAACCATATCTAACTGCAGGGCAGGCTGCAGTCAGTACTCCGACTAACTGTGATAGTTCCCTAATGGAACATTTAGGAAGAGAAGAGAACTTAATGACCAATTGCATAATCCCTGTTCGTTTCTCATCTGGCAGGCCTAGTGACATATCGATGCTATTAAATATAAAACCTAAAAACTTACAAATTTGTCGAGGTTCAAGGCAACTTTTTTCGTAATTAATGACAAAACCCAAGCATTTGAGCAATGTTAGTGTTTCATTAACGTTGTCACGACACTCATCGAAAGTATTGCCGATGCATAAAATGTCATCGAGAAATATTACCGACCTATAACCCCTGTGTCTTAGATGGTTAATAACCTCCTTCATTAACTTCGTGAAAACCCTAGGAGCAACGGATAAACCATAGGGCATTGCGTTGAACTCGTATGTTTGATCAAACTGGAAACGTAAGTATTTACGATGCTCTTTGCAAATAGGGACTAAAAGGTATGCTTCCTTTAGGTCGATACTTGCCATGAAACCGTCTTTAGGTACAAGTCTAGCTGCAGTCCTATGGTCCTCCATTTTAAAGTGAGCAGTGGAAACAAACTTATTTAAAGCTTTTAAATTTAAAATAAACCTTTTGCCTCCATTCGGTTTAGGAGTTAAAAATATATTAGAAACGAAATCATTTTTGGATCTATGACATGGGGATATAGCTCCTAACTCTAATAATTTTTTGATAGCTTCTAACATATGCGGTTGGTCGCTCGAGGATACAGAATTACGTATGGCTGATACTTGTATCACTTTTTTTATAAATGGAATGGAATATCCTTCAGATATCCACTTAAGAATTAATGGATTACCAGTAATCTTAAGCCAACAATTATAAAAATGCTGGATTCTCCCAGCATGTACCTCTACTGTTGAGCTGCTGCACGCTGTTTGCTGTGGGCAGATGACTTCTGTTGAGCTGCGCCTGTCTGGAGCTTGCGAGGTGCCGGGGCAGTCCTCCTTGGCCCTCCCCTTCCTCCCCTGTTCGACGGAAAGCGAGGGCCTCCCCAGTTTCCCTGGGAGCGCGGCCGGTTCGTTGATGGTTGATAGGATGAAGTAGAAGGCGTTTTGGAAATTGGCGCGGGCTTCTTGATTTGCAAGCCCTGTTTTTCAATTACTTTCGTGGCCTTTATTTTTTCCGAAAGTTTGCTACCAAAAAGCATTTCATCGCGATCGATGTCTTGTATGATATTTAAAAAGGATTTATCTAGGCCTGGAGTGACAAACTTCTTTCTCGCCTCCGTTTCTTCGAAGTGCAGATCGCACAGCAAGCGACAGCTGTCGCTTAAAAATTTAATGGCCTGAACTTTGTCTTTGCCATCGTCAAGAAGCAAGTCTAACCCTTTATTTAAAGCGGCTATTCCGTGACCTAATTGCTGCTGTACTCCTTCTACTCTTTTGTCGCGAACACGGGTACCTTCATTTACTGCGGCCGAAATTTCTGGGTTTAATTTTGGCGCTTGTAATAATGGGCAATTCTCTGGAATTAGGTACTCTTTGTGAAGCCTCTCCTTTGTCTCCTTATTCATCCCTTTTCGGAGAATAGGTAGCCAGAGCCGCGACAGGTTTTCATGAATTTTAGGTCCAAACTTTGGCGTCTCTTCCGTGGTCTCACCTAAAGCGGAGAGAATATCAGGATCCAATTCCGGTACTGGAGTTGGTTCCTGTTCGCCATTAGGTTGGTTTTCCTCATCGGGTGACGTGTCGTTCATGTCAGTCTGATCTATTAACCCGATGGTGTCTAGATTGGCGTCATTACGACGTGTGTCATCTAAAACAATAAAAAATAAAAGTAAAAAAAAATTTAGGGTAGACGTAATTTTTATTTTTTACCTTGTATTAACACGCGGTTAATCTCTCAGGCTTAGGCGGTACTATAAATAACCGCCGTGAGGATCCACGATCCATCTACAGGCATTTTTTATTTTTTATTTTTTTTGTTTTGTTTTAACGTAATCGTCCTTTTAACAATTACGGGACTACCTTTGTGTTAACACTCAGTTAACCTCTAGGTATAGTAAGTTACCTTCGTGATGACACACGGTCAACCTCCAGGCATTATAAGTAATCGAGATAATATTTCTCATAAATATTTCACCAACGCACTTAACATTTAATAAATAACGATTTACTAACCTGTATTTTCATCGGAGTCTTCCGATGACGAATAAACTATTCTTTTATATTTTCTTTGTTGATTTTCTAGTTTTTGAATTTTACGTAGATAACGTTCAATTTTATCCTGATTTCTTTTCGGCATTGTAATGGTGATTGCTGAGCAAGAAATATTCACTAAGGCACGTGCGAACGATGCCTCGCAAGAAAAAGGAATGAAGTTCACAGCACGAACACCACACCACGCTAGTGAGGTAGAAAAAAAAAAAAAAAAAATGATTATCGACTAAAAGTCGATTCTTTAAACGTGCGAATAGAGCCTTGTAGAATAAAGGCACTACATGGTTATTTGTATCTGAAGAATGAAGCGACGAAATATAATAATAATAATATAAACATACATGATTCATAACAAAAATACATAAATATAATATCTATTCTACTAAGCTGTGTGATACTGTAGTCTAGATCTGTGTGAAACAACAATAATAATAATAATATAAACATACATGATTCATAACAAAAATACATAAATATAATATCTATTCTACTAAGCTGTGTGATACTGTAGTCTAGATCTATGTGGAACAAGAATAATAATAATATATACATACAAGATTCACAATAAAATATATAAATATAATATCTATTCTACTAAACTGTGTGATACTGTAGTCTAGATCTATGTGAAACAATAATAATAATAATATAAAAATACATGATGCATAATAAAATACATAAATATAATATCTATTCTACTAAGCTGTGTGATACTGTAGTCTAGATCTGTGTGAAACAACAATAATAATAATAATATAAACATACATGATTCATAACAAAAATACATAAATATAATATCTATTCTACTAAGGTGACTGTAGTTTAGATCTGTATGAATCAACAATACATAAAATTTAAAAAAAAAAAACCTCGGTGTATGAAATACTTACAATTTTGTTATTAGGTATTTATCGTAGTTTTATATATACACTTTGTGCTCCTGTAATTTACAAAAAAAAAAAAAAAAAGAGATTGTACATGAAGCTGAATGAATGCCCTACATCTGTGTGAAACTGCAATATATTTTGAGTCTCTTCGACACATCCAAATTTTAATAAGTCTAAGAGCACAAACTGCGTGATATCTTTTATTTGTTTCAGTTCCAAAAAAACGATGACAACCCGAGACTGATCGATCGCCGTGAGCCACGGCAGATGCAGGATGGCCGAATGTTACAAACGCAGGGAGCCTACCAGGAGACTACGCATCAGCGGAAGCAGTGACGTCACCGCCAATCTAATAATATATTTTTCCTGAATATTTAATTAAGTACTGTACAGACTGTTTCCTCGGATTGATTTCTGGCTAATGTTTGGTTAATTATTAATTAGTTATTGATGTTATTGTTGCTTATAATTATTTTGATTAACGTTTAAATCATATCGATGTATCGAGTTGTATTTTTTTTAAGTTAGCAACATTGATTGTACGCGCTTATAAAATACCTTGTAACCGCCATTCGGGCCCCTGTTCGCTGTGAAACGCTGAATAAACTACAAGTATTTTGACCACCCGTGTTATTTCTACATTGCACCTACGCCCAGCCTCAGGAGAGCCCACATAGAAGACACTACTGATACCCTCACACATCCCCTTCGTTACATGATAGTGATTATCGATATTTCAGGCGTTTAATTTAATGTATCAAAAGAGAAGGAAAAAGTCGATTATTTTTATTTAAAAAAATCAATTATTTTTTAATTTATTTTATAACTAGGAAAAACAATCGATTCATTAATAATCGTTTTTTTATGTATACTGCCCATGGGGCCGAAAGGTTCAGGTGGTGATCGTTTTCCGGAAGACATAGCTTTGGAAAGCCCTCCATAAAGTGGATAGATGAAGGCCGTAGGAAACCGCGGGATGCGAGAAGCACAGATGACAGAACCGGCTGAAGTGGCGGTGCTTGGGGAAGCTCTACGTCCAGCAGTCGACGTCTTTCGGCTGAAATGATGAACCTTCCTTTGTTTCAGTATTATCGAATGAAAGATACCGAATGGAATCCGTAGGAATGTCGAAATCTAACATCGTTGAATCATGGTTGTATTCATCATCTGCCTAGCCTTTTCCCAACTATGTTGGGGTAGGCTTCCAGTCTAACCGGATGCAGCTGAATACCAGTATTTTACATGGAGCGACTGCCTATCTGACCTCCACAACCCAGTTACTGGGTAATACGATACCCCTAGGTAAGACTGGTTGTCAGACTTTCGGGCTACTGACGACCCGTAACGACTGTCAAAGATCTACGAATGACGGCCGGGACCAACGGCTTAACGTGCTTTCCGAGACACGGAGGGTCTCGGTATGTAAAGATGGTCACCCATCCACAGACCAACCGCGGCAAGCTTAGCTTAACCTGATCGATCGACCTGTGTGACTGTTATTATTCATCATTTAGCCACGGGCCCCTCAGAATCATGGTTGTATTACAGAAAATAAATAAAAAGTGGAGCATTTGATATACACTAGATAAAACAAGAAATAAAGACTGCTGTGTGACTGTTTTTGTTGCACTTGCTTTTGTGGTGTTTGTTACGTTGCCTGTTTTTTTGCAAGATTATTTTCGGTCTTTATTTGCGCTCATCTATTATATTCAAAGAATTACAAACAAAGTTCAAATTCCAAAGGGAAAAGGCAAAAAAAAAACGAAATATCAAAAACGGTTAAAAAAATATAATTTAACATTATTTATAAATATCTAAGTTACATAATGCGTTTTTAACACTGTGTTTCTTGAAATTATCAACCATAAATGTTAATTTTTCAAGCAGCAGACCGCTGCTGTTGTTTATTTAAATTCAGCCAATCGAGGGGCTCTTTCAGGACTCGCAGTAGCTTTTCTTCAGGTGAATTTTGTTTGGGTACGTTCATGTACTCCCATTTCTGAAACAAAAAAAAAAAAACAATAAAAAATAAATTACGTGTATCTACTATAAAAAAATCATCGGAATAAAATCATCAGATGCGTGAGTAATCGGCGGTTTGTCTTTGTTGGGTTTCGAGTTTACTGTAGTTTCATTTCATGCGTTAAATGATAGACCAAGGTACAACGATCGGTACATTAAGGGCGAATTCTAGTGTTAACATTGTGAATATAACTGTTTTTACTGAACAAGTATATATATATTGCCTAATATATAGGGTGACTGGGAATTAGTGACCGATACTTAAACCAAAGATAATCCACCCCCCTTGGGGGGGGAAATTATCTTTGCTTAAACACATGATTCTACTCATGACAACAAACAAGTTTTATAATGGGACAAAAAATGATATGAAGAAAAAAAAATCAGCTGTTCCCTACATTTGGACGACTCGTACGAACATAAATGTTGGGAACAGCTCAATTTTTTTTTCGCAATTTCGGATTTGGTCCGATAGTAAAAGTTGTTTGTTGTCATGTGTTTAAGTATCGGTCACTAATTACCAGTCACCCTATATAAGATGTTGGTGAATTGTGATGCAACCGTGAGAATACCAATATCTTTAAAAACATCTCTTGGAGAAACTGGCACCTTGCTGGTAAATTGCTCGAACAGCTCGTTTTTGAAGGACAAATATATTTTGTTTATCAGTGGCTTTGCCCCACAGCAGAATACCGTAGGACATAACGCTGTGAAAACAACTAAAATAGACTAAACGAGCCGTATCAACGTCAGTGTATTGTCTCAGTTTCCTGACGGCGTAGGCAGCCGAACTGAGCCTTCCTGCTAGGCTTGATATAAGTGGTCCCCACTTATGTTTAGCATCTTCTGTTATTCCCAGAAAAACTGTCGAGCCCACAGTTTCAAGCATCTCTTTATCTAAGACGATGTTGTGTTTGATATTTGTTCTAAAATTCGTTGTGTTTCAAAAAATCGCAAAGAATGTGCGTAATATGGAAGGAGTGATGGGGCTATGGAGAAATTTCTTGAGGATGCGTAAGCGTGCGTGATCTATCGCCGCCCGTTCGATGTCCACCGCGCACAGGAGGGATGGAAACCAGCACATGAAGTTTTTTTTTGCTCCGCTGGTGTAATTGCTGAATGGCGTTCTAGTGTGAGGATAAATAAATAAATAAATGTTTGGTCCTAGATTTCTAACATTCGGTAAGGCGAAACTTTACACATTTCATTTTCTTGGCATTAAGTACGGACGTAATCCAATCCGTAACTTTTGATAGTGCACTGTTTACGTCGTCAAAATCTTGTCTATTCCTGTCTACTTTAAAAATAAGAGATGTATCATCAGCAAACATTACAACGTCATAGATTCCCTTTAAATAGAATGGTAAATCATTGATATATACTAAGAACAAGAATGGTCCCAGTATTGAGCCTTGCGGTACACCTAACTGAACTGGTAACCTTACCTAACTGGGAATTTATTACGTTGAGAGCTTCGTTTTGGACACGGTAATGACGTAGTTTACGCAAAAGCGTGTCATGGTGCACGCAATCAAAAGCTTTGGAAAGATCACAGAACACTCCGATAGCATTTTGCGAGCTCTCCCATGCGTTAAATATGTGTTTCAGCAAAGCAACACCCGCATCTGTAGCTGAAAGACCTTTTGTAAAGCCATTTTGTTCATTATGAAGGCGGCTAATTAAATTAAAATGTCTTAACAACTGCTTGACTATTCATTTTTCAAATATTTTGCTAAATGCAGGTACGATAGAAATTGGCCTGAAATTGCCAACGTCATTTTTGTTACGTGATTTCAATAATGGACTTTACTACTCTTCATGAGGTCAGGAAAAAATCCCTAAATCAACACATTTATCAAAAGTTTATTAGAAGGGGGCTACGATGTCTATTATATTATTTAAAAGTTTAATGGAGATTCCCCAGTAATCACCGGTGTTTTTAGACTAAAGTGTATTAAAAACATTAACTACATCACGCGGGGTTACATGTTCGAAGCTAAATAAGCGACTACATTTAGGTACACTACTATGTAAAAGGTTTTCAGCTTTAGATGGGGTCGAATTTAAGGAGCGAGTCGTAGTTATAGGTATTTTGGCAAAACACTCATTAAATGCCTCTGCTAGGTCAGCGGCTTTATTAACTAATTTGCTGTCGACCATAATCTAAAGTTGTTTTTCTTGTTTAACTGATTTACTCGTTTCATCCTTAATCATTTTCCAAATGGTTTTTACTTTATTATTATTACATTTTTTAATTGTATCGCATCAACATTTTGATTTAGCAAAAGCACTAATCTTTTTAAATAATTTTGACAACACTACTTCATGTTCTTTCAACCAGTGTTCAGTCAAACATAACACCTGAACATCATAGTTCTCCGTAAATAAACTTAACTCTAGCTCTTTGCCGGACAGACCCTGCATATTTTGATGTACAACATTCAACATATGCGGCTGACCCGTTGTCGCACCTAAATGTTTAAACTACATGGCGTATCAAAAGTAGTGTTAGTACCAATACTTAAGTAATCGATGGTACACTACAGGTACCGGTGTCACTTGTATATTGTATGCTAAAAGATTAGCAATTTGTCTCCTACAACTAGGTGGCAAACACATAGTAATAATTTGTAAGTTTGTAATCAGTAATGAATTAATTACAATCAAAATATAAAATACCGTCACTGTGACGATATGTCCTATTATACATTAATATATTTAAATTATAAATGTGCCTATTTTGGTCATCAGACAAATAATAAGGCAAGACACAGAAAATAAATTTACAATTATTGGCCTCATTCAGATGTAACATCAAATAGACACATTCAATTATGACCTTTTTCATACAAAATAGAATAGAATACTCATTATTAAGTACATGATATAAATTACGGACATAAATATAGAAATTTTACAAAGGGTTACACAATGGACGGCCTTATCGCTAAGAACGATCTTTTACAGTTAAATTATCCTCGCATAATAATATTATAACAGTTTAACTGCGGTTTATTTTAATTGGCTAATACTGGCACCGGGTAAGCAATTATTAATTGCACATTGTTGCGAACACTGATTAAATATACTACCAAAGTGTAAGTAGTAATAAAAATTCTGAGTTTGTTTCGGCCTTTCTTCTCAGAGTAGTCAGATAGGAAACGCCGACCTCATCTAGTTTAAAAAAAAATATTATTGGCATGTAAAAGTGTTTGTACAAACCTACTTACAGAAAATAAATCATTTATCATTTATCAAAGTCTTGACCAAATTTGTCAGAAAATACATAAGTAGTGTTAATCAAATTATTCATATTATTTTTACCATCATTAATACAGCTACCTACTGACTGAGCTACTGAGGGTGTGGGTGTAATAAGTTGAGGCTGGAGTTCCTGGGAGCAGGTACAGCTAAAAGAGAGGTTATTTGTCAGAGACTCGTACCTCTCCGCATTGTACTTGACCAGGTCTGCCAACTCATTAGCTTCCTGCATGCACTTACTCAGGTCTTGTTGATCCGATATTATCGACAGATAGTAACGCGCCTGTGGGGGAGAGCCTTTTCCCTTAATACTCACAGCGTTAAGAGGTAGCGACATGAGTATGGACTCGTAGCGCGCCTGAGGCGTGTGCAAGCCGAACTTGGTGCCGCGGTCGTACATGAGGTTGAACTCCACGTAGCGACCTCTTCGGATCAGCTGCCACTGGCGCTCGTAGTAGCCGTACGCGTCGTCCTTGTGCTTTTGAACTGGAACATTAAGAAATAATTCTTCGAATACACCATTTAGAAAAAAACAGCAGGACTTACCTGTTATTCAAAGAGAGTTAACTACTTTGTCTGCCTCGTTGATGTAGTGATCACAAGCGCTATTGCTGAGTATGAGGTCCTGGGTTCGATTCCCAGGTCGGGCAACGTGTTGTTGGGTTTTTCCATAAAGAATTTCTCAGTAGCAGCCAGGAGTCTGGATTTGTGTTCAGTTGATAGCAACAGGGGCTAGTCTATTAATTACTTGGGACTTAAACATATGTATATGGCGAAATTTGGGTGTACAGAATAAAGCTGAGCAGCCTCATTCTTCGATGATTACAGGCGTTATGTTATGTGTATAGCAAATAATTTAATTTAGTGTTCTGTGTCTTGAAATGTTTATTACTTTGCATACCTTGTATTTTATTAAATCAAGTATTTTCTGACTGAACAGACAGCTGTGCTGCTGAGGAGTTTGTTGCGCCACTTCTTCTTCCCAGCGAAAGCACTAGGAAGTGGTGAAGGGCGGGCGTTTTAGGGGACTGTCTTTTGTAATTTTGACGTTCGAAAAGTGCTGATTCTCAGCCTAGTTTGAATAAACGACTTTTGATTCGATTTCATTTGTATGTTAAGTATAAACTCCTTACCAATAGGTATATAACTGGGAATGACGGCTTCAGCGCATGACGTGACGAACTTGAAAGCTTTCTCCTGACTCGGCGAGTCGATGTCATCAAAGAAGATGCCGCCGACGCCGCGGCGCTCGCCTCGGTGGGGAATGTAGAAATAATCGTCGCACCATTTCTTGAACCTGGTCAGTGTTTGTCATTAATAAAAGAGAATACAATATTGCTGTACGAGGTTAACAAATAAAGATGGTCAAAATAAAATAAAAAGTATCTCTACAATAATATTATCAAAATAGGAAATTGGGTCAAAAATAGTGACAAGCTGTTCATAAAGCATTTTTGTGATTTCAAACAAAGCCAATATGTATGATCCTCTATCAATTAACATAATAGAATAATTAATTGATAATTGAAACGGTATGTTAATGTGCTAAACAAATTAATGGCCGTAAAATTGATTGATCGGCATTTTAATGTTGCCAGTGAAATAATAATATTCTACCATTACGTTGAAAAATATAATCTGAATCACATTATGGTAGAAAATTACTTGTGTGTACAATTTTTATCTGGCAATGTGGCATTCTTGTTATTGGACGCGAATACAAATCTCGAGGAGGTAAACTTTGAGTAAGTTTTTTCTATAAAACTCACTTCTCATAATATGTTTCGTCGTGTTTATCGCATGCATTTTTTAGCGTGAGATGGAAGTATACTGCGTCCTCTTCATTCAAGTAGTAAGGCGTTAAGTCGGTGCCGCCGCCGAACCACCACTGGACACCTGAAAGAGGATAAGATTTGTTTTTTATTACACGGAAGAGTGAACATAAACTCGAAACATTATCTTAGCGGTGCTTAAATTATAAGCCGACCAAGATAATGAAACAACTGTTTGGAACACGGCATCCCAACCATTTATCGTTTCAGGTCCCCCTCGACTCAGTTCCGTATCTATAACAAAAATCTATATAGACGATCAATGCAACTGCCAGTTGTATCGAACTAACTTGATCGGCTAGTCATTTTACAGAAAAAGGGATGATGCTATTCGTCCTGTATAGCTCCATCTCTCTCCTGAAGTAGAACAATGCTCCTACTATGGGTTTCGAATACCGGATTTTTTCAATACCGATATTAATACCGCATAGAAAATGTCCGATACCGGGATCCCGGTATTAGAATATTTTTTTTCCTTAATTGTTTTTTTATTAAATAAGTTTCACTACAAAACAATAAAATACCGTTTTTAAGGTTCCGTAACTCAAAAGGAAAAACGGAACCATTTTAAGATCACTTCGTTGTCCGTCTGTCAAGCAAGAGCCCGTTTCTCAGGAATGGGTAGAGTCAAGTTGAAATTAATATCAAATACTCAGGGCTGCAATCCCTTGAAGCAGTGAAAAAAATCAAACTTTGAAGTCAACGCAATAAAAAAATACGGGCGTTTGTGTTCCGCTTATGCCGCATATTTTGAGACTCGCAAGGGAATCAAAATCTACTATAGGTGTACTTCCCGTAGACCTAGAATCATGAAATTTGGCAAGAATCAATGCCATGTAGCACAATTAAAGGATAAAATCCGAAAACCGTATATTTGTAGTTACATACCTACAATTTTTTTTTGCATATTTGTGCTACATATTTGTGTGTTTTTACATATTTGTATTTTTTGTGATAACTGCGTGGTGCTCGAAAAACCTCGAAATTGTTGAACTTCTTTCAGTTGTTGAGTTATAACTTCTAAAAGGAAACGGAAAGTTTTTAAAAACTATGCAGTTAGCACAGGTCTTTCGAAGATGTAATAGTACATTATGATATAAGTGCGGTAAGTTGAAAATTACAGCTGAGGCGATATTGCTAGCCCGAGCCGTAGGTGAGGGCTATAAGAAAGCAGAGGCTGTAATTATCAAACCGCACGTATGTCATACGACGTTTTATAACACATTTGTGAGGAAATAAATAAAACTCGGACTTTCTTAAACGAATAAATCTTATTTAAAACAGTTATTAAAATTCATGTTTTGTTAAGTAATTGTTTTGTGGTTGTTTTTTTGGAATAATTTTTACTTTTTCACAAATTAGCGATGCGCGCGCATCAGCGTCTTTTGTTTATGGCAAAGGCACAAAAAACAGCCAGTATTACTAATAAAGTAAATTAATACTTTTGTGTTTTTGTTACAGATAAATGGTTGTAATTAATTGTCAAAATTAATTAAATTAAAGAGTTAAATGTTTATTTAACTATTATATTTTAACTCCCAAAGTTAATTTTATTCATAAAATGTTGACCACTTTTCTGACATAAAAACTCTTTGCTAAGATTTTAAAAAGTACCGTTCGTTTTAGACGGAGCATCTTGATAAACCGTGCGCTTTACATTACAATTACGCACAAGTACGTAATGAGATACATTATGATATTGAAATTGGTGCAGTAAGAGACCTTTTACGAGCAAATGTGTTATAAACTTGATTTTACACCATTGGTATCTACACTGGCCTGCAAAACTCTTTTAAAATTGGAATAACTTTTTTTTCTATATTGCCTTTTTACACAGTGCCTACGTCTCCCATCCAACTTTTTTGTCGCAGGTCTGTTGGAAGAAATTGCTAACGAAATGAGCAGTGCGGCGCGCGGCGTGTGTGTTCTTCTATCTTTATATATTTTTTGTATGTGTTTTGTGTCTACATAAATAAATAAATGATCATGCGGCTTACCATCTTTATCTCTGACTTCAAAGTATCGGTAGTTGAAGTGAATGGTGGGCACCATGGGGTTACGCGGATGGATCACGGCGCTCACTCCCGCCGCGAAGAATGGAAGCTCGGAGTTCTCAAGCTTTTTACCCCTAAGAATGGCACAGGCATTAGAAATCGTTGGTTTAATATGTAAAAGGACTGAAAGAAATAGAATAGTGGTCTAGTAAATATTTGTCCTCCAGTGTAAGAACACACAAATAAGTAAATATGATTTTAGTGTGAAATTCGTACAAGATTCAGGGCACAACCTCGCCACTATTCCCGCATAGGTTTCCTATACCTGTAGAGGTCCCTTTCAGTTCAGTCACCAGACGGGAAATCAGGGCTCGGAAACCGGTTGAAATTCTTAACCGGTTACGGTCATTGACCCCAAACCGAAATCGATTTAGGTTAAGGTTTGCACTTTACCGGTTTTTACCGGTTTTTGCGGAAAACCGGTTTTTCATGAATTTTGGTTTTGAAAGTGAAAATTAACCGGTTAAACACCCCCCGCCCCCTAACTAAGCAAGTCGCAACATGAATCTACCCGCACCATTTAAGTTCTCCGGTTGTATTTGACGTCCTCAGATCAAACATTTTTTTTCCTAATGTTTTCTGGGGTACTAAATGTACTAATGTCACTATAACTTGTTGGAAGTGTTAAAAAAGTAGATGAAAAATATTTACGACTTACGGAATTAACCGGTTAATTTGGGTGTCAAAACCGTTTGTGCTTATGTAACCGGTAACCTTTGTCATTTGGGTTACATATGAACAGTTCACTTGTTTAACCGGTTAATGAGGGAACGATATATTTACCGGTATTTCATCGAAATTAATCGCTCTTTTTAAACCGGTTCAGAGCCCTGCGGGAAATCACGATAGTATGCACGTGAGTAAAGACGATATTAGTCAGATTACCATTTTACTATAAAGTAAGAAGAAGCGGGGCAAGATGTGAAAAAATAAACATTTTAATTGAATTTATTTTTGGTTTTTGACCTTTGTGGACTTGATAACATTTCGGGTCATATCAATCTTTGGATAGCTCCAAAATTCCAAGTTCTCGCTTCGATAAAATAGTTTGGAAGAAAAACAATATGAGCGTTCACAATAGGATAATACCGATAAAACGTTATTCAAAATAGAAGCAAGGGCATTATGTTATGAAGGGCTGATGTTTCCAATGCCAGATAATTTTGTCGGAGGAATAATGTTGAATTTTTGACAGTTCTTCCATACAACAACTTTGTTCCACGAATAACAATTGTATGTCGATTGAAAAATCAGCCCTTAGGGGAATAAACAGCCATCTCGGTTTACGTTGCGAACGCTGTTTGCACAGATGTGACATGTTACCTGCATAGGAACTGCGCATTTATATATTCCCCTATTATATATCACTACATAGTATAAAACAAAGTCGCTTCCGTCTGTCTGTCCCTATATATGCTTAGATCTTTAAAACTCCGCAACGAATTTTGATGCGGTTTTTTTTAATAGATAAAGTGATTCAAGAGGAAGGTTTATATGTATAATACATGCATAATATAGTAGAGAAACACTGATTATTTTAGAGGTTTCTAATGTGATGTAAATAAACACATTTTCTGCGCTTACATTGTAAACGCTGGCTGAACCATTCAAGATAGATCAAAATAATGTACTACAGTATTGTACACCTTAAAAAGTTCTACAAAAAAGTCCGCAATGGTATATGTCTATCTCTTAGGGATAACCCACAATAACCATTTTTAATCGTTCCGTTCCATTTCGAACCGTTTATGCTAAATTTAATTTACTTCAAATATTTTAATTATTTTTATTAATGAATTGTATTGTTCTGTCAAATCCTTTTTTTTTTTTGTGATAATAAGGAACAATCCCTTAATCTTATCCAAATATTAATCTATATATAGATATTCATTTTTTTTTTTAATAATTATTTTATTATATTGTTTTAATAATCAATTAGTTTAAATCAAAATCAAAATCAAAATCAAAAGTCATTTATTCAAACTAGGCTGAGAATCAGCACTTTTCGAACGTCAAAATTACAAAAGACAGTCCCCCAAAACGCCCGCCCTTCACCACTTCCTAGTGCTTTCGCTGGGAAGAAGAAGTGGCGCAACAAACTCCCCAGCAGCACAGCTGTCTGTTCAGTTAGAAAATATACTTGACTGAATACAATACAAGGTATGCAAAGCAATTAACATTACAAGACACAGAACGCTAAATTAAATTATTTGCCATATGTCAGCTAGCAACGCCAATATACCAAGAAATACAATAAAAAACTATACGTACTCAAGCAAAACTTAATAAATGGAAATTAAATAAAAGCCTCCAGGTATAAAGGGCGTGACCGCTAACATATTTATGCAATGCTGGGTTCAGTTTACATAGCTGTCGCTTGAAGTCATAAATGATAAACTAGGACCATAAGGAAACTAAATAAACAAGTTATTAATAATGATAACAATGATAAAACCATGGTCAGCAAGACGACCAGTCACCACAAGCAGCACCCGTTCACGAGCATAACGCAAAGGTCAGCCATTACCCCCCTCGCCATATTTGAGGGAAGGAGACAACCCGACCCCCGACGCTACCGCAAGCAGTGACATCTAAGGGAGCATGACGAACTTGCTGCCGGTTGCTCAGGTAAGAATAATATGATCAATTGTCGAGGTCACTAGCTAACCACATATTGCAATCAACTCATTAGAAAACATTGCAATGGGTTGATTATGTCAATAATAAAATTAAAATTAAATTAAACTGATTTGACTTATATAGCCCAATAAAAAAACAATTGTATAATGAGCTCATATAACCTATCAGTAATTCTTTGTAAATTAATTCTGGAGAAAGAACATAAACATTGTCTTGAGTTAATCAGGGCGACCAACTATTCTTATCGCTTAAGTAGTCGTTGATAGAATAGTATGCCTTTGAACAAAGGTTAGATTTTACTTGAGCTTTAAATGCATTAAAAGGCAAATCTAGCAAAGAAGAGGGTAGCTTGTTATAAAATGCTATACCAAGACCAACAAATGAGTTATGAACCTTATGAAGCCGGTGAAAGGGAGCACGTAGTTTGTCCTTATTTCTGGTGTTAACATTGTGAATATCACTGTTTTTAGTATACAAGTGTATATTTTGCCTAATATATAAGATGTTGGCAAAGATGAATTGTGATGCAACCGTGAGAATACCAATATCTTTAAAAAAATCTCTTAGAGAAACTCTAGCACCTAGCTGGTAAATTGCTCGAACAGCTCGTTTTTGAAGGACAAATATATTTTGTATATCAGCTGCTTTGCCCCACAGCAGAATACCGTAGGACATAACGCTGTGAAAATAACTAAAATATACTAAACGAGCTGTATCAACGTCAGTGTACTGTCTTACTTTCCTGACGGCGTAGGCAGCCGAACTGAGCCTTCCTGCTAGGCTCGATATATGTGGTCCCCACTGAAGTTTGGCATCTACTGTTATTCCCAGAAAAACTGCCGAACTCACAGTTTCAAGCACCTCTTTATCTAAGACGATGTTGGGTCCTAGATTTCTAACATTCGGTAAGGCGAACTTTACACATTTCGTTTTCTTGGCATTGAGAACTAGGTTATTTGACGTAAACCAATCCGTAACTATTGAGAGTGCACTGTTTACGTCGTCAAAATCTTGTCTATTCCTATCTACTTTAAAAATAAGAGATGTATCATCAGCAAACAGTACAACGTCACAGATTCCCTTTAAATGGAATGGTAAATCATTAATATACACTAAGAACAAGAATGGACCCAGTATTGAGCCTTGCGGTACACCTAACTGAACTGGTAGCGCGGAAGATTTCACACCATTAACATCTACACATTGGAACCTATTATGTAAATAACAATTTATTACGTTGAGAGCTTCGTTTTGGACACCGTAATGACTTAGTTTACGCAAAAGCGTGTCATGGTGCACGCAATCAAAGGCTTTGGAAAGATCACAGAAAACTCCGATAGCATTTTGCGAGCTCTCCCATGCGTTAAATATGTGTTTCAGCAAAGCAACACCCGCATCTGTAGTCGAACGACCTTTTGTAAAGCCATACTGTTCATTATGAAGGAGGCTATTTAAATTAAAATGTCTTAGCAACTGCTTGAGTATTAATTTTTCAAATATTTTGCTAAATGCAGGTAAGATGGAAATAGGTCTAAAATTACCAACGTCGTTTTTATTACCTGATTTAAATAAAGGTATGACTTTACTACTCTTCATGAGATCAGGAAAAAATCCTAAATCAACACATTTATTAAAAGTAACAGCTAGATAGGGGGCTACGATGTCTATTATATTACTTAAAAGTTTAATGGAGATGCCCCAGTAGTCACCGGTGTTTTTAGACTTTAGTAGGTTAAAAACATTAACTACATCATGTGGGGTTACATGTTCGAAACTAAATAAACGAATACATTTAGGTACACTACTATGCAAAAGGGTTTCAGCTTTAGACGGGGACGAATTTAAGGAGCGAGTCGTAGTTATAGGTATGTTGGCAAAAAACTCATTAAAAGCTTCAGCTACGTCAGCGGCTTTATTAACTAATTTATTATCTACAATAATCTCAAGTAGTTTTTCTTGTTTAACCGATTTACCAGTTTCATTGTTAATAATTTTCCAAGTCGTTTTTACTTTATTATTAGAATTTTTAATAGCATCGCTTAAAAATTTCGATTTAGCAAAAGCACTAATCTTTTTAAATAATTTTGAATAATTTTTGACATACTCTAGGAAAGGAGTGTCAAACCTGTATTTTTTCAAACCATATAACTCGTATAGTCTCGCTCTACTTTTATAAATACCCGGAGTAGCCCATTGGTTAAAGCCAACGGAGGATCCATTAATATTAATAGTTTTGGTCTTGAAAGTAGATTGGTACTCTTTTTGCACAACATCAAAAAGGGCACCATAAATTTCATTAGGATTCTCGTGTTCTACTACAGATGGTGTAATTCTATGAGCTATATTATTTTTAAACATTTTGCAACGGGCAGCTGTATAAGGCCTGCATTCAATTTTACGCGACTGTTTATGTAATGGCATGGGGAAGCTAGCTAATAAACCACAGTGGTCGGACGTTAAGTCAGTTAAGACTAATTTGTTTTTGGCATCAAAAACACTAAATATATTATCAAGACAGGTTGACGAAGATGCCGTGATTCTAGTAGGTTCAAAAAACAAGTTAATTAAATTATAAGACTTAAACAAATTGAGGAGTCTAATACTTAATGGAGTAACATCTAAAATATTAATATTGAAATCTCCGCATAAAATAATACTTTTGTTACTTGATTTCAACCTATTGAGAGAATCCTCCATTACCGATTCAAAACTAATAAAATCCCCAGAGGGGGGTCGATAAACGCAAATTATAATGTATCGCTCAAGTTCAACACAAGACAACTCTATAGTGCGCTCGATTGAAAGATTAACTAAATCTAAACGTTGCTTACATTTCAACTTGTTTGAAACAAGAACTAAAGAGCCACCGCGAATAGCACTTTTTCTCACAAATGCACTCTGTACGGTAAAGTTATCATCATTGATAAACACTACTTCATGTTCTTTCAACCAGTGTTCAGTCAAACATAACACCTGAACATCATAGTTCTCCATAAATAAACTTAACTCTAGCTCTTTGCCGGACAGACCCTGCATATTTTGATGTACAACATTCAACATATGTGGCTGACCCGTTGTCGCACCTAATAGTTTAAACTACAAGGTGTATCAAAAGTAGTGTTAGTACCACTACTAACAGTAATCGAAGGTACCCTACAGGTACCGGTGTCACTGTGTATGTTGTATGCTAAAAGATTAGCAATTTGTCTCCTACAACTAGGTGGCAAATACATAGTATAATTTGTCAGTTTGTAATCAGTAATAAATTGATTACAATCAAAATATAAAATAGCATCACTGTGATGACATGTCCTATTATAAATTAACATATTTAAATTATAAATGTGCCTATTTTGCTCATCAGACAAATAATGAGAATACGGCAAGGCACAAAAAATAAATTTACAATTATTGGACTCATTGAGATGTAACATCAACTGGACAGATTCAATTATGTCCTTTTTTCGTACAGTTAAACTATCCCCATATAATAATATAACAGTTGAATTGGGATTTATTTTTGTCAATCTAATATTACTAATTAATTGGCTAATACTGGCACCGGGTAAACAACGATTAATTACATATTGTGGCGAACACTGATTAAATATACTACCAAAACCTTGACCAAATTTGTCAGAAAATACATAAGTAGTGTTCATACTATTGCTATCATTATTAATACAGCTGCCTACTGACTGAGCTACTGAGGGTGTGGGTGGAATAACTTGAGGCTGGGGTTCCCGGGAGCAGGTACAGCTAAAAGAGAGGTTATTAGTCAGAGACTCATACCTCTCCGCATTGTACTTGACCAACCAAAATATCTAAGTAATGCTAATCTAGTGGCACTTTTTACGTTATCCTAATTTTGTTAACATGCGGATAATGTAGTGGGCTGCAATATTGTTAATACTACTTATGTGTCTAATTGTTATTTGTAAACATTTTATATTGTAGCTGTTTATTGTCCCATAATAAAATAAAATAAAAAATAAAATAATCCTTAACTTTTTACGAGAAATAATGGCTTATTTAAGAAGCAATTTTAGGCAATACAGCATTAATCCTTATCCAATTAAGTACCTTAAAAACACTGTGCATTTCATGTAGATCATTATGGCCCTTTACAGCATGTAATTTAAGTGAATATTTTCGAAGATATTACAGTTTTAAAATGCGGGCGTTACCGGCCGTGCAGTCGGCCGGTGGCGCTTGAAACTACCCAACTGATTTTCAACTTTATCACTAAAGCATAAGGTTCAAAGTTGATTGGGAAATTTCGACAGTTTCGGGTAGCTTGATGTGCTGGCGTCTGTACTACAGTATTGTACACCTTAAAAAGGTCTACAAAAAAATCCACAATGGTATATGTCTATCTCTTAGGGATAACCCACAATAACGATTTTTTATCCTATACTTTTTACGAGAAATAATGGCTCTAAAATTATCAGTGTTTCTCTACTATATTATGCATGTATTATACATATAAACCTTCCTCTTGAATAACTCTTTATCTATAAAAAAAAACCGCATCAAAATCCGTAGCGTAGTTTTCAAGATCTAAGCATACATAGAGACAGACAGACAGCGGGAAACGACTTTGTTTTATACTATGTAGTGATCAGCATTGCACCCGTGCGAAGCCGGGGCGGGTCGCTAGTCCGGTATAAATGAACGCCCATTCTCAGAATTTTGACGGGAAATTAGTTACAGATAGATAAGAAAGCATGCAAGAAATTGTAGCTGTAAGGTAACTGAAATATCTACATAGTCCAGCTTAAATCTTGCACTATAAAAAGCAATCGGAATCGGAAATACGAGCGATAAGGCGTTTCTGAAGCAACTCATTGAGTGCCTTCTTGCACGAAGACATTTGGGGGAGGGGGGGGGGGGGGGCGGTGGTCAGGCAGGGTCGTGGGGGCACGACCCTCCTCCCCAAGCCGTTGAGAGTGAATAAATGACTTGTCTTACTAACATAAAACTGTACAGAGACCCCTTTGGGCTTATACAAAAATATTAAGAACACACTTTTTTTTCGTCGGTAGGATAGGTATATTAGCGGTATTTACCTAATTTTGAACGTACGCATTGCCAACTTGCTTCATGTTGTGAACTACTGAACTCTGCGATTAGATTGCATATCGGCTTCACGCTAAAATTGACACTTTAATTTCCTTATTTGTTTTGATAAAAAAAAAAACCGAACCGACGATTATTCGTGTCTACTTGAACTTGGTTTGCACTATCTAAGACAATAATTACAATGAATGAAATGACAATTTATAATGATTATGTAGGAGTTACTGCACCTACTATTTTGATTTGGCGCAAGTTTTCAATTTCATCCTGTAGAATCTAGGATGCAAGATCCAGCAAGGCAAGCATACGTAAGGTACATAGTTATGATAAAAAAGCACTTCCTCTCTCCTTAAACTAAACATCATCATTATATTTTCTATCTAAGCGTTGGCCATCGGCTTCGCCCGCGTTGCAGTTAAAAATTATCCCACGGGAACGTACCTACTACGGGGATAAAAGGTATCCTATGTCCCAACCCAAGTCATGGGCTACCTGTGTCACCTGTGTGCCTGTAACATAAGTATGGAATGTCTGACCTGCTCCTCATTTGCTGGACTGCGGCCGGCGGTAAGGTGCCAGATACGACAGAGATGTTGACGCCTGCCTTCTCGAAGACTCGGCCATCTTGCAACACGCACGTGATACCGCCGCCTCCTTCCTTGCGTTGCCATCTGTCCACTAGGAATTTGGCTTCCTGATGCATGCAAATGAATGATGGTGCTTGAATAGAATGGACGGGGGCAAAGCTTTTTTGAAAAATTATAAAAGCAGTTAAACGGAAGTTTGACCTGGGAAAGGGAATGGCGCATCAACCCCCTAGGGTAATTGAATATCATTACATCACGCTTCTATTCCCTAAAGCGTTAAGCAGAGGAGTACCTGCACACCCACATTTCACTAATGTGGGTGTACAGATGACAGTAAAGCTACCCGAAACTGTCAAATTTTCCCAATCAACTTTGAACCTTATGCTTTAGCGATAAAGTTGAAAACCTATTAAAGAAATTTGACAGATTATAGTAGTATGTATTATTAATTTCTAGTGTGGGGTAACTATATAAAAATAAAAAATACATGTGAAGTCATGGAAATACATGTGCTTGGCTTTCTTGCACTGCACATTGCAGGATGTTGATTCCCCTTTGACTCCTACTGAATAAATATTAGTCCTATGGAGTAGGCACTCTTTATGTGGTATGGTGTGGTATTTTATAGTTTACTTAGCATTATTAAGTTTTAGTACAGTCATTCTCTTTAAATTTAAAAATTTGTAAGCTATTGTTACGCGAGAACAACTGCAGACAAACTGTTATGCAGTTTGGCAGACTATGTATGCTACTGGCAATACAGATTTTGAATAAACAAATAATAAATGTTGTGGAAGTATTTATAACTATGTTGTTATTAACATTTTAATCCTGTTAAGCAACTATAATAATTTTAATAGCTTCGTACCGGCGATATTATGAAAACATCGTTTTCGATATCATATTCATCAGCTGTTTTCTCATCCTCCCAAGCCTACAAGAAAATAATTCATATGTATGTATTTGTTCAAAGAGATAGCAATATGAAAATTGTATCACTTTAAAACAAAATACAGATTGATGTACAATTTCAAATGACCTACAACATACTATTTAGAATTTATTATGTGAAAAATAGAGTTAGTGCTATTCCATATGCACCATTCAGAAATGGAGGTTTGATAAAAAAAAATAGCAGCTAAGAACAACTCCTTACCTGGTCCTCCTCTGCTTCCAGAGCCCTACAGAACTCTGCCTGTATCCTCATGATGAGTAGTTCCATTTGTGTCTTCATATCATCCATGTTTTTCTCTAGGTCCGCCACTGGTGTTATGGGCTCAGCCATATAATTCTTAAGCTGCATTATTTCCTTCATCTCTGCCTTGTTTTTTTTCAGCTGGTTGTATGCTGTATAGCCTGTGCCTAGCAATGCTGCACAGTATAATCTGAAAACCACAATGATGATAGTCTATTTATGCAGTCTGTGGCAGTTTTACAGGCTTTAAAGAATAGATAAGGAAAAATTGGATTTTAATTTTCTGAAATGAATTTGATGATAAGTTATTATTAAACCTCAGGAATTATTTGCTAAATGTTGTGATTATGATGTAATATGTCAGCATTTTTATATGTTTTCATTATTTTATTTAATTAAAAGCTGATTAGATAATATTTTTTTCAGTTTTTCTTTTTGATATGTTTATTTTAAAATGGTTCTGATCATAACAATTATACAATGAACTTTACTTAACTCTGGTTGGTTACACTTTGTCATAAGCAATGAGTGATATCATTTTATTGTTCCCGAATTATTGATTTATTGGATAAACCAAATATTGGTAATTAAACTTAGTTATAGGAAACAGGTTTTAGAACAGCTTGTTTTTATTATTTTACTGTGTTGCTGAGCTACAAGTGGTGTTGACCTACTTTTCATATCTTTCACAGTAAGATTGGAAATCGATTACTGCCATATAACTGCAGTTTTTATTTACTTAACCTTCTGAGTCCCTGTCATTATAACGGACAAATTATCGTATGTCATAAAGCCCTGATAAATATAAGTCCTGACAAACATTAGTAATAACCAGACAGACTTCCTAACACACATTAGTTTTTTGTTTAAAAATCGACACTGCTACACCTGATTTAGTCAACCAATGAGAATTCAAACATTGTATGATCTCAGGACTTAGGGCCATCTCCCATTTTGTTCATTATTAAGGACCACCGGTCTTTCCGACATCTTGAGGTATAAATATGGTGGACTCAGGAGGTTAACTAGGTGAAGTGCAGTAGTAAACTTTAGATACTAACTAAATTAACAAATTTAATCACAACTTGTAAGCCTGCATATTTGCTATTGTACTTGTTGCCGTTGGAATGAACACGTTCATACAATCTATTCAAAAGATCAATGAATCCTTCAGTTAAGTGTCTGTTCTTCACAATATACTCATTATTTACCAGACCAATGACTCGACAACCATTCAATCGCGTAAGCCAATTTCACACATAATTCAATTCAAATTCTTTATTGCAAACTAAGTGTACAGAATTTTGAAGATGTTAACAATAGATAGGTTCTTAGAACTAAGTTCCCTGTTAAAGCATTGCAATTTAAATGGTTATAAATATATAAAAAAGTATAACTACTCAATATTACAGTTATACAATTTACATTATATTATATTAATTGTCATTATTTATAGATACAGTAGTAATACCCAATAAATATAAAACACCCGCATAAAACACGTTCTTATCAAACCGAGATAACAATGCTTTCTTAACCTTTTTATCGAACACTATTTAATTTTAGTGTTTATAAATACACAAATTCCAAAGGTAAATACTCCACCTGTAAGCGGGTCTGTCCCTGATCTTCTTGTAGGTCTCCACATAACTCAGCGTGTTAAAACACCTCGTTATCACTTTATACGACATTTTTTGTATATTTTAACCCAAAAATCACCAATATTATGAAGATAATATTGCAGAAAATTCCAAAGACCAAACTATATTGAATCAATTGAATGACAGACAGGTGGGCTAGCAAAGCCGGTTTGACACTTGAGTTTGACAGATATGAAATGTCACACGTTGTTATCGTGCGCGCGCCACCCTGCGGCGGCATGCGGAACTATTTGGTTATCAGCTGTGAAATTTTTCTTCCGCAAGACGCGCCTACATGCGCAATATGTGTTCATCTCTTTCCCGAGCGCGGATGAGCGCATCGATCGGTCGTGTCGTGCTCTTTCCGGCCAGTCCGCGGCGGCCTCTCTGACAGCGTGTCGCCAGTGCGCGTGTGTACTCCGTTGTCCCGGCTATCGATCCGTCAGTGAAGCCGCATTGCCGTACATTCCGGAGGCAGTGCCTCGCCTAGTTTTCGTCGATCGTCGGCGTGGCGGGCGCGTGTCGGCGTCGGCGGCGGCCCCGGGCGGCCCTGCGCAGTAGCGACCAAGTGTAGCGCGGGAGCGACCGACCTTCCTTCCGCCAAAACCGGCTCGCTGTCCGCGGCGGACGGCTGTGATGTAGCCGCGGCCGGCGCGAGCGGCCTTCGGACAAAGGACCCGCTACTCGGTTATTCGCAATGAAGAAGTTCACGTTCAAGGGGGTGCTCGACGGGTTCCGCAGCTCGGTGCAGGCGGCACCGCGAGGCACCGAGCAGGAGATCCAGGAGACTCTGCGCCCCGACCACTTCCAAATAAAAAAGGTGAGTGGTTTTATCGCGCGGTGCGGCCCAAGGTCCCGCAGATAATGGCGATGAGCGGCACGCGAGCAGGCAGCTGCGGGCATGGGGAGAGGGGCGACCACGCTCCAGTGCCGGTGCCGTATTTATAACAGCACTCTCCTGAGCCGCGAGCGACGGCTGCGAGCGTGCAGCCTCTGTTGTGTAAACTGTACGCACGCCGCAGCCGCTCGGCGGCGACAGGCGACACCCACGGCCTGCGACGGCGACGTGCACATCAAAACAATCACAACAGATCGCCTCGCTCGCCGCTGCACCAACAGATCGTCTGTGACTCAACTTTGTTGACATTTCTTTAGCCAAGAACTTGTTTTTGTCTGTTCTCTTGTCGTATTTCGTATTCGTTTACTGCAAAATTTTCGTGATTCCGTTATTCACTTACACTAGTGAGCAGCCTTGACCATCTACTTGGTCTATTGGCGTTATTACAGTGAATGTAATCTGCTGACTGAGTAAGCAGCCTGCATGTGCGTGGAAGCACGAGTAGGCAATTTTAATATAACGTAGCGTATAAAATATGCAGATATTATTTTTCGTTAGATTACTGAACAGCACCTGTAGGTGAATAGCGATCAAAATATTGAGCTGATAAAAGATTAGATAATGGCTGCACCTAATAATGCCTTTGCCCTTTGTCGTGTCACTTTTGCTACAAAAAATGCACAACAGCTCTTATTAGGTAGTACTGTAACAAACAATAAAATTGCATGTTCCTGGATGACAATGGCAAACATTGATAAGTCCGTCGAAAGTTAAAAACAACTTCAAATACTTACTATAATAATAACTAAAAGGAAAATGACAAAAGCGAGGGTATAAGTTGCTGCTCATGTTCTGGGCTTACCCTCGCTACCCACTCATAAAATGGCGTTACAAAAATACTTTCTCGTTATAACGTAAACTTCCTAAAATCAGGAAAATGAACATTTCCATGTCAAGGTCTAAAAACCTAACACGGCTAATGCTAATCATCGTTTGCGTAAAAGTGGAAAAAACATAATAACCGACATTCGGCCTTGCGTAACCAAACTTAGCCGGGATCGTTGCTATTTCCCTTTCAAAGCTCTACTTATTGTGAAAAGTTGCGTCTTAAGCACCTCGGGTCCTCGGCCCATCTGGTTCCGCGTGCGAATTCTGCCAGCCGCCGGCAAAGTTAATGAGCAAACTCTTAAATAGTAAATTACGTCGCGGTCGTGACAGAAGATGGAAAACAAACATTTATTTGTGATCCTTCTCCATTGAAAATACCGAATTTGAACAAAGGTATGCTTTTAAACTTTTCCCTAACTTTCCCCAAATTTGCGGAGCGAGCCAATTTTCGTTCTATCCGCGACTATCCACAAAAGAAACAATTTTTATTTAGCTAATTCTTTTCTGATCTGTGTGAGAATTCCACGAATTTGTGTCCGAAAGTTGAATGAGTCTCTGAACTGAATTGGGGGTGTACTTTAGTCACCCTCTCCATATTTATGTGGTTAGTTACGGTTTTTTCGTCTTTTCGTCAATGTCCTGTGAGAAATAAGACGTACGAAAGCCTACATTATACGGTAGAAGCATTGTTCCTTTTTAAGCGGCAATCGCTCGGGTGGCCGGGTTACTGCCTCTACGGAAGAAAACGTGAAAAAAGTTGAGAAGCTTAGGAATACTGGAGTATGCCCGAATGAAGATCAAAATGATAGCAGAGATGACCCACCTCTCTGTTGGTTCCATGCACACTACCTATTCTTCGTGACCTTCTTTACCTTTCAAGTCAGTGCAAGATGGGTGCCGCGAATGCTCACGGCCCCTCAAAAGCAAGTGCGAACCGAGTGCTGTAGAGAGTTTTTATAGAAGTCCATCGAAGTTTGTGGTGAAGTTCCATCAAGTATTTTCGATCGAATTGTTACGGGAGATGAAACGTGGGTTCATCATTATGACCCTGAAAGTAAGCAAGAGGCCCGCCCCCTAAGAAATTCAAAGTCGTTCCGTCTGCCGGAAAAATCATGGCCACAGTGTTTTGGGAATTTTGTTGATTGAGTACACAAAAAGGTGAAACCATAAACGCACCATCCTACGCATCCACTTTACGAAATTTACGGGAAGCAATTAAAGAAAAAAGACGGGGTAAACCGACCACCACCGGTGTGTTGCTTCTTCACGACAACGCCCCGGTCCACACGGCGCGTGTTTCCAAGGCTGCTGTGCGAGGTTGTGGTTTCGAAGAAATTAACCACTCGCCCTATAGCCCGGACCTAACCCCGAGTGATTATTATTTGTTCCCTAATTTGAAAAAAAGACCTTCGTGGGAAACGATTTTCCAACGATGAAGAGCTCAAGGCGGCAATAAATGCGCATTTTTCAGAGAAAGAAGAAAGTTACTTTTTACAGGGTATTGAAAAGTTAATTTCGAGATGTAATAAATGCATTAGGGTAATGGGGGATTACATAGAAAAATAAAAATTATTTTAAATGAATTAACGTCTTTTTTCATGCCGATACCGAGAATTCATTGAACGCCCCTTATATGTGTTCTATATAATACTTAGTAGCAAATAGAGCATCGGCCCGATGTTTAGTAACAAAGATAAAAGCAAAACAGTGTCATTCCAAACACGTCGCTATTTATTTTTAATACGGTATGATGTAACCAAACATGAGTTCACAGCTGGATCCTACCGACTACAACCTCAGGGCAACGGTGACTCATAACAATAGGATTTATCGGCAGAATTATCGATTAAAAGGGGTTTTTACTATAACTATTTCAATAATTTTCGTTCGTTATGACACGGATTACATCGATTTTTAGCTTCTGACTCATTGAAAATTCTAAAATTAAACGCTATTCGAATATATAAAATTCGAAGTAGAAATTTCGACTCTGTATCACTCTAACGTGAATTCCTCCTTTTCGGTCTTTTTGTAGCTTGCATTAATGTTAGGAAGATGATTATTTTATGTCTGCAAGAATATTCCATAACAATGAAAATTGCAAAAAAAAAGGATGTGAAAAAGCCTTGTAAAAATAAAGATATAATTTTTTTAAGCGTTTCCCATAACATTTTCAAGAAATAAAAAATTAAAATTATAACTCGAAAACTATCAAGAATCGCTGAAGATACATGGGGTATTTTCCGAAACCCCTGGGCACAAGGAATCAATTTTTTTATGACATCACTGGTTGGACCATCCTGTATTTTGATAAGCAGCCATTTGAAAATCCTAATTAAACAAGGCATCTTGTGGGAACCAAGTCTGGACAAAATCCCGCGACAGCGGTAAAATGACATCTTTGTACAGACGCCAGCACATCAAGCTACTACAATCTGTCAGATTTCTTTAATAGATTTTCAACTTTATCGCTAAAGCATAAAGTTGAAAATCTATTAGCTGAAACTAATAATAGCTAAGCAGGTTCAGAGTTGATTGGGAAAATCTGACAGTTTCGGGTAGCTTGATGTGCTGGCGTCTGTACATAGCCATGTTAAGTAAGCTGCATTCTGCAAGGTTTTGCCAATATGTAGTAAATTGAGCGCGATAACAGTTCCCCGTATATCGCAGTTATCTTCCACCGCTGCACAGCGCTGATAAATATTATAGCCACACATCTTCTGAATACATCCTTTTATGTTGTGGGCTAAACCCACGGGAAAATCAATGATTGATGCGTTATTTTCACTTTACTAAACATTCGCTGTATTCGAAAGGAAATTGAAACGATAATGTTTATGCAGTTTCTGTTAATGTAGCGGTACTTATAAATGATTTATTATGGATATCATTGATCACTTGAACATTATTAAAAGAGCGTTCACAATCCATCAGTAGTCTAACTTCAGGCTGATTGCTGACTGTGTAACAAAATGGATTAACCCTTAAATGCATGATTTATTTCATCGAATTGCCAAAAAAATGCTATTGTATAGGTATTTATCTATAGAATTAAAAAGAATATATATTATAATGACATAAAATTATTAATATTCATAGAGTATATATATTGTTTTGACAAAAAGAGGTGCGTTCAGAAGCTCACAGCTATCACATTCTTAAAAAAATTAAATGACGTAGTTTGTTGCCATATGGCAACATTATGCATTTAAGGGTTAAGAAAAAAAAGCTAATAATTAATTACGAGTGTTGTAACAGTTGCAAGGCACAAATACAAAAAAATAAAACCCGTAAAATTACCAATGGCAAAGAAAACATAAAACATTGCACTTACATTGTCCAATAGTGCTGTGCTCTACGCAACACAAATAACAGTTCATAAACAGTTCCACGATCATATACCACAGTGACTGTCATTCGCGTAGTGATGTGCGCACGGATGAGCAGTCATTATTTTCTACTCGCATAAGTAATTACAGGGGGAATTGGATTTGTCCATTGTTATCTCGGACTTGTGCTAGTGATTCATTAAGGCCCGACACCCAGTTACTTTCGCTTTTAGTTCATCATTTTATGAAAGTTTTTTGGTTCACGTAATTATTACGTTGTGTTTGCCAAAGATTCCATGTTCCACAATACGTTGCGTTGAGGAAATTTGTTGTATTATATCCGTTATTTAGTTAGCAACTGCAAAGAAAACCTGGTTATAATACCTTAAGTATATTGTTTTTTTTTTCTTTTTTTTTATGTCCTTATGCGCTGAATTGCGTTGAATCCGATTTCTTCTTGTATCCATTGACGATGGCAGTTGCGGTAGTATTTCAGGATAAAGAAAATTACCAGGAGAGTTATGACAGCGAGAATAATGATAGTGATCGTGCTCAGCCGCTCCATGTGACCTCCGATGTCCTTCTGAAGGGCGTCATTGTTTCCGTCAGCAGCATTTTGATTGAGGAATACCTCGTCCTTTTCTACCTTGGAGTTACACATTTTGAAAATCGCTGCGCTACAAAAACTTTGCTTAATCTGCCCCTTGGCAGACCCTAAGGCAGGGTCGCCATGAAATGTTGGGGGTCCTAGGGTCTTTTAAATCAGACAACCAACTCTATCGAATGTACTTTAATCAATGGTAAAAAGGAATATATTCTATAATGCGCATTAAAGTAAAGTGCTTACATAGCTTAAACTTACACTTATATTCTAAAGGAGCGTACTTACTACGTTATGCACTATTAGGGAGCATACATACCTACACTTCACATCGCTTTTCTTTTAGTAATGACGTATGTAAACATTTATAAACAATAATGACGGCAAAGGTTCTTTAAGAAACAATTTTAAAGAGTAATAAAGATGAAAAGCGCATCAAAAGCTACTGAGCGGTTTTTGAGACTAAAATGCGATCACTTTTATCATCCAAATGGCTTATGGTGGTCCTTTATAACATTATTATCTTTTCATTTTCAGCCATTACTCATCGAAACACGAGATTAATAGATCAGCCGGTCGATTCTGTAAAAATCTCACAGTGAAATCATAAGTGAAGTGAGCAGTGTCAATAGTGTTAATCCCTAATGACAGCTCACTTCCCGCTCACTTCACCTAAGTTCTCACGGTGAGATTTTTACAGAATAGCACTGCAGAACGCCAATTCTCGTAATTTAAAACGTTCAAAATCTAGTCGCAGTCTCATCTCGGCGACAAACAAATGTCAAAAACTTGTCAAAAATGTAGGGAAATTAGAGGTATTTTTGACAGATTGAGACTGAGATCAGACTGTGAACGTTCTTACAATTACGAGAATTGCCCTCAGAAATATTTAATTACTTACTACATTAACGCTTTGTCGACTAATTGTACGTAATTGGACTGGTATTAGTTGTTCGAAATTCCATAGACTAGAGATAATTATCTATAGAAGCTTTAATTAAACGTACACCTGGTATGTCAGCTACAAATTCAATTTGGAATAGTGATAAATCAGGTACTATAATTCGTTTTTTAATCCCAGAGACTAAACTGACGTTTAAGTCTTTTGTTTTGGCGTTTTTTTAGTATAGAAGTTTGACATTACACCTATCAGATTAGTCTCTGGGTTTAAAAACGAATTTTAGACTAGGACTACGGATTTGGGAGACAAGCGATTTTTCATCGCTCTATACGCGTGTGTCGGTAAGTCCAGTGCCAACCTACCCTAAGCCAGTCATCAAGAAACTACGTCAGTTTCTGTATCATAATTAATCTGGCTGTTCTGGTCACTGTCCGAGAGGATTTGTAGACTTGGCGAGTGTTACCGGGATTCTGCGTTGAATTACAATTGTTTCGGTAGGGATGTGGCAGCAACTGGTCTCGACATTCCGCCATGTTATTTAACATAATCTGTTTTTGAAATATCATGTTTTTTTTTTAAATAAATAAAGGTTTATATTACTTACTCTTTATTTTTGTAGGGGAAAAGTATGACGTTGTAGTAGAACAAAGTTTATGTCGAAAGCTTATGCTGTTCAACTGAATTAATCGACTGTTCAGAAACTTTTTGACTTTAAAGAAGGGATTATACTTCTGAATCATAATCAGCCTGTAAACTTCCACTGCTGAAAACAAGTCTCCAAAACATTAGGTATTATTTTGACAGTATAGCTCGGTGTTTGCAGTTTGACGCAAGAACTGAGTTTCGCATCAAAGAAAATCTTCCTTTTTAGTTTTAACTACGTTGAATCTCTTTTATTTAATCTATCATAGTGATGAAAAATATTGCACCATTTAAATACTCAATGATCTAAATCGATAGAAGGTATTTATTATTATATAACTACATCATAAGGAAAGAATGAATAAAAATAATTGAATACTATGGTAGTTTACCGTATGCTGATTACGACATTTATAACGATAAGACTCGTTCATTGACGACAGTTATATGTAATATATGTATTGTATATTACAGTTATTTTCATGCTACACATATTTTGTCTCGCATCGCAAATCACCGTCGAACGTGATCGCAATTATGATAGCTTGATTATAGCGAAGGCGGGTCATTCGATTTGCTCCGTGAAATACTCGGTTCCAAGAACATTCATGAAGAAAATTCTCCTAACTGCCAGCCTTCCGAATATAATAATGATAGACGTCGAAAATTTACAGTCATTTTCGTGGCGCCTTTAAGTACAAGACAAAAGTAAACTCGTTTCTCTTAATAAATCCGGTAAATGCCTTTATAATTCAGAAGATTTAGAATATAGTCATTAGGCAACGGTCTGGAAAAATAACGCGTAAAAGGTAGCAGCTATTATTTATTTTATTACGGAGGTCTTCGTTGAAGTGTCTTAACACTCCGAGTTTATTAATAAGAAGATGTCGTGTCACTGACTCTGGCAGGGCCACCATCACGGATGTTAATTTTGAAAACGCAAAAAATTAGTCGCTAATTAGTCGAAATTAGTCGCCAAATATCAGAATTAGTCGGTCACTGGTTCAAAAGATATAAGGGTTTATAGGTGGCCCTGCTGGAGAGAGTCTCCCCAGCAGGGCCACATTTATATCTCAAAAACTAGGACACCTAGCGAAGATCTGTTTTCTCCCATATTTAGTCGCCAATTAGTCGGAATTAGTCGCCAAATATCAGAATTAGTCGGTCACTGGTTCAAAAGATATAAGGGTTTATAGGTGGCCCTGCTGGAGAGAGTCTCCCCAGCAGGGACACATTTATATCTCAAAAACTAGGACACCTAGCTAAGATCTGTTTTCTCCCATATTTAGTCGCCAATTCGTCGGAATCAGTCGCCAAGTTACAGATTTAGTCGGTGTGTAGTTAAAAAGATATTAAAGAATTCAATTTCCCCATACAGTGGTACAAGCGAGTACAAAATACTTTATGTATTTTCTAGATAGTATCTATGACGTCTTATGGAGGAATGTTTGTTTCGAATTAAATAAATATAAACTTAGTCTATAATTTCAACCCACCATAGGAAAGCTGTATTCATTACTTATAAACAAATCTACAATAATGTACGATTTAATGTGTATGTGTGTGTGTAATGTGTGTATGTGTATGTGTAATTATTTATCCAACACAATGTGCACTTACCACTTAGTCGCTGGCAGATAGATCGTTGCGCTCCGTTTCATTTACGGTAAGTAAGAAAGAGATAGATGCGCGTGTACAGACGAGCTGCTTAGAACGAGTTGCCCGTTACGTAAAGGGTCAGCGCAGACAGAGAGGAATTAAAAATTTACCTAAATATTACAGCAATAATAGTAGGTACGATGACTGTAACTTCATATAATTATGCGTATATAAAACAACGTAATTGGACTTTATTGATTTTCAAACATCAAAACTCACAAACTGTATCTGTTCATAATATTGAATAAATAGGTATTTGTAACATTTTCTGAAAGTAGGTACAATAATTTTAAGGTAATAAATCATTTTATATTTCGACAACAGAAGTTTTATTATTCTAACCTAAATTAAGATAAAATAAAAACTCAAACCGTCCATACCCACGTACTCACAATCATGTCAAAATACACACAAACACAACACACATCAAACGAACTTTTTGAAAATTCATTTTTATAACATAAAATTTGATTACAATTGACAATACGTTTTCAACGTTTTAGTATTTTAAACATTTTACTAAAGGTACGATATTTTTTTATTTAGAATAATAAAAAAATATCGTACCTTTAGTAAAACGTTAATTTGAGGTTAACATTGTAAACTGGTAAAACAGTTGCATGCGACTGTACATCTTGACACCAAATAGACCAAGAGCAAGGTTTAATGTTTTCAAAGAAGTTTAAACCACTCTAAACTAGTAATTAAAAACATAAAAACATGAATTTAATTGAGAATTTATCTCTCTCGGACATTTCTAAAGACTTTAGACCGATAAAACTAAAAGTATATTACACATAATAATAGAATTATTTTTTCTTGGTAATTTTTCGTGAACTCTTCGATCTAGCTCTTGGACTATACCTTACTAATTGAACTCATTATATCTCCGAAACTAGGACCCGACTAAATCTGTAACTTGGCGACTGATTCCGATTAATTGGCGACTAAATATGGGAGAAAACAGATCTTCGCTAGGTGTCCTAGTTTTTGAGATATAAATGTGGCCCTGCTGGGGAGACTCTCTCCAGCAGGGCCACCTATAAACCCTTATATCTTTTGAACCAGTGACCGACTAAATCTGATATTTGGCGACTAATTCCGACTAATTGGCGACTAAATATGGGAGAAAACAGATCTTCGCTAGGTGCCCTAGTTTTTGAGATATAAATTTGGCCCTGCTGGGGAGTCTCTCCAGCAGGGCCACCTATAAACCCTTATATCTTTTGAACCAGTGACCGACTAATTCTGATATTTGGCGACTAATTTCGACTAATTAGCGACTAATTTTTTGCGTTTTCAAAATTAAAATCCCTGATGGTGGCCCTGCCAGAGTCAGTGACACGAAGATGTCTTAGGGGTAACGAAATATTTCTGAAAAGGTTTATTCTGGTGTAATTACTTATTCCTGAAATAGCCCACCTACATTTTGGGAAATCCAATTAGATTATTTTACAATTTTCTATTGCCTGGGGAACTTCACGGGAGATGTACGGTAATTAATTTTGCCTTTAATTTTTGTTATAAAATAATTAAAGATTTTAATAAGCCAAAGTCTGTAATGAGGCAGAGTAAATGACTGTTACCTACCTCAAATTGAGCAAACATTACCTTACAGGCATTTATTAAATTTAAAATACGCAGGCTATCTGCTTGTCTCCATACTTCATACAACAATTTATCAACAGACAGCGAATCTGTTTCACATCCTAATTGTTCCTAATTAATACAGTTAACGATGCGAAACTGCTATTTTATTAAATCAAAATCACATATCGCAACCGCTAGTCACGAATTAACAAGCGGGTGACGTCACTAGTGATTCATTCGCATTTCGAACGGCAGCCGTTATGAATTTGCTTTAAGTATGTACAGACGCCAGCACATCAAGCTACTACAATCTGTCAGATTTCTTTAATAGATTTTCAACTTTATTACTAAAGCATAAGGTTCAAAGTTGATTGAGAAAATCTGACAGTTTCGGGTAGCTTGATGTGCTGGCGTCTGTACATAACATACAACATTGCTTTCGGCCTAAAATGGAAACAATATTCCATCATAGCCATTCCATACTGTATTTTGCAGATTCAGTTTTATAAGATCAATGTGAATGTTTTTACACTAACGTATACGTAGTGCTTACCTACGGCACTGTCAATAATGAAACTTATCTATGCAGACGTTCCACTTTAGCGCTACAGCAGAACTAACAAACATTCTCCGTACAAAAGAAAATAATTTGTGTGAAAGGCGAAACGCAATTTATATCTTCATTATGGTTTTGGACTTAAAATATTAAAACATAATTTTTCGTACTGTGTGAAATATCGAATTGACAGAGTTCAAAGTTGATTCGTATTCGGACGGAACGTGTATTTTTTAAAAGGCCGGTTGCTTTGTGCGGATCACAGACAATGCTGCTCGGCTATTATTAAAACAAGATCCGATTTATAGCTGGACCGTGCCTACTCATCTTTTTCATATTCGAAATACGAAGCGCTTTGTCGGATAAATTAATACTTTTATATCTGAGTTATTAATATAGCTTTCTTATTTATCTGGAGTATTAATATGGCGTGCGTGAAACGATCTTACTGTTAGTCCTAAAATAATTACGTAAATACTTATTATATCTAATAGTGACAGAATTCATTATACTTACGTTTATATTTGCACAAGAGGACCAATAATAAATGTAGTTATAATTCAATACACACAGAACATGTACTGAACTACTGACGTAACAATAGGAGGCAATAAAATTATTGTGGGGCTTGAAGCCAATGAACAATCACGGTATATCTACACACATATCACTGATTTTGAACGATTTGTTCTAAACAAGCCATTATGATGTGACGGAATTTGAATCCGATTACATTGGTGTTATTTGATCGTTACGGATCGAGGATCACTGCCATAATACCAATGACGTAATAAACATCAATACAACTCAATTTATTGTGACTATATTATTATGAGGCTTCATTGAAAAAATGATAGAAGTAAAGTAGGTACTACGAAAGGCGAGAATGAAAAGAGACCTTTACCACGGTGATGTCATCTAATTACCGTGCCTTTACATACTTTATCCATCTGTGAAGGTGTGTAGTTGAAATACCACAGATTGTAAACATGACACCCACGTCACGAGCAGTTAGCAGCTGACTAAACAAATATTACTTAACTACCCAATCGACAATAGTAATATGTTATACTGTGGTAATAGTAGCTTTGTTTAACAAATAGGTTTGTTAGTAGCAATTGCAGTTACTGATTGAAAACGATTAGTGTGATGTGATAGTACCAAAGTGGAGACATATCGACTTCAAAAGTACTCCAAAATTTAATGGGCTGTTATACATACATTTGTGATCAAAATCATCATCATCATCTTAAGGGGTCTAACTCTACAAGCTTACAAGTTCTGTGCAATTTTTATATAATCTCAGCTAGTTACTTGAAGTATTGAAGCTTTCTGAAAATATTAACAAACAATCCTAAAAGGATCTAAATACTAATTGTGAATTAACAATAAAACATTTCATAAAATAACATGCCCAATATTTACGTTCGACCAACATGAAACCTGTTGAACAAATATTGATTTTCCCAACAACACACATAAAAACGTTGATCACAATTCACAACAGACTGACGGTGCCAGACAATGCGTTATCTGAATTTGTGCAAAGATTAGCACATATCCGCAGGGCACGGTCACGTGTGTTGATAAACGCGCCGTTTCTAATACACAACACTATTCACAAGTATAGTGTGCCCAGTATATCTTTGCATAATATGGCGGCGTTGCATGCAAATGAATATGATAGAAACGGCAAATGTCCTGGTACATTTGAATTTAGCTTCATTTTCCGCCGAAAGTCGACTTATACTGGATATGTAGTGTTGTTTATTGGATTGGAGCAAGTATTTGAACAAATATTTGCTTTTAATATCGAATTCGGCTGGAAGCCGTACAAATAAATAGTAGTTGTTAGCTCTGTGCATATCAGGAACATGCATAACGTTGGTTTGGACATTTTAGTTGCAGATATTGTACGTTGCCCGATGAAATTGTTTATTTTTATCGTTGCGCATGAATACGACCTGTTTGCAAAACTTCCAATTAAAATGTATCTGTAGCAATATTGATAGGCACCGAAATTTAGCCTCGATTTAAAATGTACCTATAATTCAAATCTGGAATCTGCTGTCAAACTAATGTCATGTGTTAATAACAGTCATGGTATTCGTATGTACTCTATAATAGTTGTTGGTTGTCTACCTTATTGTTATTTTAATCAACCAATCAACAGCTAACTAAATATTGAGAGCAGAGGCTTTCAATACAGAAAATAGTGATGCGTATTTGCGAAATGCTAATAGTCGATGCAATTGAAGCGATAATTCAAACTGTCTTCACTGAACTGGGTTATTCTCAATCTGGATAAAGTTCATATGTAACGGATAGTGTCGGGTAGATGACATATCTTAGAACTTAGTAAGTAGAACAGGCAAGTGTTCCTCAAGTTAGGTTATGTAGGTAAAGTTTGGTATCAAGCATCGCGCACCAACCCAACTTTGCCCGGACTGCAAAATGCAATATCCAATATCCCAAGTTTTCTTTTACCATCTTTGTTTTAATATCGCTTCTGGAACCTTCACTTCTTTGGCTGTTTTAAATGCGGACACTTATCGATTATTCGTCCCAAGTTTACATGATACGCTTTTGTGGGTTTCAGGCGAAAATAAAGAGGCCTTTCGCCTTGTTTAGGCTATAGATAGAATGAACGAAACACCTAAGTAGGCTGGCTGAAGATTGAGTACTTTGTAAAATAAATTACTTCGGACGGAAATAAGGCAATAGTTTAACACTAACTTGATTTATCTCCAAACTGATTCCATCATCTGTATACAAGTACATTCATAAATCTTAGTCTGACAGTAAAAATTTAGGTATCGCTTACTAAAAAAACACCGAAACAATCCTGACATAATATTTCTCAACGTAATTAATAACAACTTCAACAATATTACGACTTCATCCGTCTTCTGACATAAGAACTAAATTCAGGAGCCGAGTGTACCCGCACAATTGAGTTGTCAGAATATTCCTGCGACCTACATTACTATGTGGAAAGGGGACGGAAGATGTCTTCACCTCGTTTACACAGGGTGGAAGGAAATTTTTGATGTAGAAGTGAATTGGTAAGGCAGTGTGGGCCCCGTTAGGGTATTTACGTTTCTGTGTGCGGTACTCTCTGGTCGTTTGTGTTCGGATTATTCGGGGTTCGTGTCTTGTCTTGCCGTATGTTGCGCTTTTGCGAATCGCTTTTGTTGGCAGTCTGTATTTTCAAAGGGTTTCTTTGGTGTGAGTGCAAATACATACTGAAAGGATTTTCTTACGGACTGGGATACCTACACTTTGACATTGTTTGACTGAGCTCAAAGTCGGCTCAGTATATCGTTTAGCCATAACATTTGATGGTTTGACGTTCGAAAAGTGCTGATTCTCAGCCTAGTTTGAATAAATGACTTTTGATTTTGATTTTTTGATTTGATTTTGTTTTAAAGTTTTTGAGAAATTATCTGCCCCTGAAACCATTCAAGTAAAAGTTTAAAGTTAGAGATTACAAGAATCGTCAGTTCTTTAAACCACTCGTATTACCAAAATCCTTTCAGTGCCAAACTAATGCAGATGGATCAGCCTGTATTATTGTCACTGTTCCAGTGAACCCAAGTAAACCAAGGCGCCTTGCTAGTTAATATTTTAGTAGCTACACTAATTTTATGAACCAGTGGCCGTATATGTTAGTGATTAATAAATTGGCCAAGTGTTATGACCTCATAAATGACACGACGCTTAAGGAACATGCAGGAACTATTAGCTATTAGGAAAATGAGAACATACATCATTGTGACAACTAATAACACTAGCACTGCTAATGGTTGAGATTGACTTTTCACGTAGGCAATTGGATTTGTGACAGTTTATTTCTTACGGCTTGTAACAAGTTAGTACGTTTGTAGTTCCACACGCGTGGAAATACGAGTACATACTTATCATGATTTTTTCCAAAAGCCCATTCCTATTTTAGTATTTGTAAGATAACTGTTGAATAATATTAAGACAACAAACCTTTAGAAATTAGATTCAATAAAACCTCTTGCGTCATCCATCATTTAATTCTCAAGCTTACAGCTTTGGGGACAGACATCTCCATCATTTGCAATGACACTAACCTACAAGAAGCAATTAAGTTGTATCGATGTAGCCTCTAGCCTGCATCCCATAAACAGTATCCAGAATCTAGCTCAAGGCTAAGTCTAGTTGGCATCCCTCCACCATCTATGAGGCTATGTTCTGCGTCCCAGGATTTACTAACCTTGGCATATTAACCAACTTTTCCTTTGTTATGTTTTGGCACATCAGCATGTGGTTTTTTGAGTGTGAAAACTAAAACCTTCATGCTGGATTTTCTTTTTTCTTACATATTTTTCATAAACTGTATGTTCTCTGCTTACGTCTGATGTAATGATTATTGATAACAGAATTTTGATAACACTTAACTACTATAAATCTTAAGGAAGATACAGTTCCCCATCCGTTTGGCTTGCTTCCCTGGCTTAAATAGTAATTGTAATATTTATTTTAACACAAAAAAGTACGGCGATTCAGGGTGACACTTAATTTTAGTGTGCAAATAGCCTGGTACAAAATAAACGGTAAATGCACCAAGCTAGAAAAAAAAATGTGACAGGCATCAACCACCCGTCCATTAATTGTGGGATTGATATGTCTAGGAGATAATGAACTGCCAATGTATATTGGACACACTACTTATTAGTTGATTTATTGGTAGCCAACCTTTTTTCTTTCAATCTTTCTTTTACAACCGTACGTCCGTATTTATCGTACTGCGAACGTGTTGCTATTATGAATGCAATCATAAGAATTGGTAACTTATCGCTTTATTGTTACTTCGGAGTTGGAAAAGATTATTACGTTCGCGTATTACTGGCGCCGTGTTTACAAACATTCCCGTATTAAGGATACAGTAACCTAAGATATTTGTATTAGATCGAGGGAAATAGTTAGCAGACTGTAAGAAGAACTAGTATGGGGGACTGGGAGTATTGGGGATACTGACAACTGTGATTGGACCAGTGGGAACGGTCGCGACTTACGAGTTGTAGGTGGTATGTGCGAACCCAGGCAGGCGCTTTCATTTGTGTAAATTATTTCATCAGTCATGTGCCAGCTACCAACCCGCACCGGGCCCGCGTGGTGGATTATGGCCCACTCCCTATCACTGAGAGGAGGTCTGTGTCTTAGCAGTGAGAACATTATAGGCTGATTATAAATCAACAACTATTGCATCGTTTTGAATCTAAAAAATTGTCTTTTTAAATGGTGTAAGGTTTGAAATGGTGTAGAGTCGTCCGTTTTCGGTTTGCGTTTTGCTACTGGTGTAGTTTCAACAACGGACTCTGAAACTGCGTCGTAAATATTTCACCAAACTGTCCTTTGCGGAGCATATTAACGCAGGCTTTCGGCCAATTCTCATTCATCTGACCAACAACCGGCAACTATAAAAACGGCTACAATTTCGTCGGCACTGCTCTTTGTGTGGCAGCCGGCAGAGGGCGCAAATGCGAGAGGGCCGTCAAAGGGACCCTCCACTCGCTAAATACAAGGGCCCTCCGCAGAATACCTGCCTCATTAGCGTGGATTTGTGGAGTCTTTCCAACCACTCCGGGATTCGTTTGAACGTTCAATTATATGGTACCTAATGTTTGTTTTGCTTTTGGTATAAATTTCGGTGCATATTGTTGTTTATTTATTTTGGAAGTAGCTTGTGCCAATCGTTCAAATCAAATCAAATCAAAAATATTTATTTGTAAGAATACGTTACAATAGATGGTTAACATTTTTGGTACCAACATATCCTGCCATACTATGGCGTACAAATATTTATAATGAAATACAATTCAAAAATTAAACATTTGTTATATTATTAAACATTTAAATTGTATTAAATTAATAATAAGTCATATTCAATAAATTCTGTCTTCATTGTAATACCACTAAGTACATTGTAATACCACTTCATTCATAACCACTAAGTACAATGGTCCCCCTCCCCTTTCTTCAATAAAGGTTAAGGCTGTTCTTAAATTCGTCCTTAAATCCCTGAGGCCCAGATCTATAAACATTACTTAGCACGTGCTTTCACTTAGACATGTTCCCGTCGCTGTCTTGCAATTGTGGTCTGTCAAGTGTGCGACAGTGACAGAAATAAGGCTTAGCCAAAGTACGTGCTGAGTAACGTACTCAGGTTTCTTACTAAAAGCCTCTAACAAAGCCTATCTTCTTGCTGGCGGAAGTCAGCTCATTCACTATTCCGATACTCTATTCACCACAAGCTGCACAGCTCGAAGACTGGCAAGCAAGAATATTTAATTAAGTACACGTTATCGGCGAAGAGTGGGTGGTCGGGTGCACAGAGCACTAGGCTTAACCTGTTGATAACCTAACAATTAAATACGTGACAACAATTTGAATGATTTATTGCGGTTGAACATTTTATTTCAACTACTTCCTCCTCTTTGGAGAGCGTCGTCATGTGCTCGCCTAAACGTGTTGACGATCTCTCTCGCTTTGTTCCATCTTTGGTTTGTTGTAATTCATCGGAGGTCCTTCAACTATGTACCCACTTCGATAATACAACTTGCTGCATTTCAACGGCGACTTGTAACTCAGCAACAATATCAACCAGTAGTGATTCTTCCCCGAGCATATCGACAAGTGGCGAACCTATTGCCGACAACCGGGCCAAGGTTCTGGGCTGCTACTAAGAATTTCCCAAATGAAAAACCTAATATACTGTATGACCGGGTATCAAAACTAGGACCCTACGCCAAGGAGTCACGCTCTCTAACATTAGACAAACGAAGCCGTATAGACATAACCGAGATTTCAATTTCCTCTCCATAAAGAAGGCAGCTTCCTCCCACGCCACGTAAACAGCTCATTACGAAGCACGTGCCTCTAATCCCCAGACAGGAATCCGACATGTTCACGTCGCAATGAGGATCAACCTTGTGTCACTAATTGGACAACCTCCTTGAAGACAGGGTCGATACTTGCGACTTTAAGTTGGAAACTCTTCCATTACACGTGCTTGACTTTAATTAGGAGGTTAAGGAGAAGAGCACGACACGTCATGCCGAAAATGTTACGAAGCCATGAGTTCATGAAGATATTCAAATTTCATCCATATAAAAGTCGACATACATAATATATATATATCATATATTTTTGGCAGTCTGATTTGAGTTTAAACGCATTTCATTGCAGTCCACTTCCGGATATAGTGTCGTCCAGTCGCGTATGCGCTGGCACTTCCAACTTGAGAACACAGGCAAACAACTAAGTACTAAGTAGTCTCTTCAGAGTTTTAACCAGTCCAACTCATAACAGCTAAGTTCACTCCCAAATAAAACAGAAACAAATGACGAACTACCAAAAGTACTTAGCTATTCTGTTGCTAAAATGAACCCCAACTTAAAGCTAAACTACCTGCACAAACCATGCTAATAGCTGGTAAAACACTGCACCACCCGCGTTCAAACTCTTGATGGTCTGAAGATAGTGGCTCGCGTGTGTGAATGCATTGGCCCACTTCACTCCGTGTGCCTGCAGATAGCTTGCTACTTGAGTGGAAACATTGTTTATCATCACATTAGCTTGTAGCAGTTCTTTGATTAACATAAGCTATTGAATATCCTGCAATGCTGAATGGAGGAAAGGTGGTCTCAATCTATAGTAATTGGTAAGATAGCAGGACGCCTGTGACTGTCTTTTTGACATAATGTTTTTTTTTTAATCAGTTTCTTTTACACCAACGTTCTTCTAACAAAGCTATATAAAGCTAGCCTTTCCTAAAGAATGTAGTCTGGTATCCGCATATCAGTTACTACAGTGATATGTAGTTGTAGCTCTAAATGGTACCTCGTCTCTCTGTATGGTCGAGTCTTAAAATGGAGAGGTTACGTTTTGCCTATACACTTTCGCTTTCGTAATTTCTGACGTAATTAAAGTACAGCACCTACAAGCTACATAAATGGCGTGCAAAAAGGGTAAGAATATTGTGTTTTTGAAACAACGTAGGAACGGTAAAGAACATACACAATAACGAAACGGGTAAAGTTACATTTGAAAGCAATCTAAACTTATCTCAGTCATAAGGTTTTCGATTTTCCGTTTCAGCTATTACATACATAATCTCACATCTATTCTTCCAAATGATCTGCAACTTACTTTAAGTCTGAGATTGAATACATCAAGTTCCGCTATTCACCTTTACCGACAGCACGTCATATCTTCATATTTCAAATAGTACGACTTTGGCCCCGCCGCCTTAGATTACATGTACAATCCTCTTCCAGACAGGATTACATCCAAAATTCCGTAGCATAGCGGCTTGCGAACAACTTCGGCCTTGTAAAATAATATAACCAAATCTGACTCGAATAACAATCGTAGGAAAATACTGAAACCAAACCTGAATTGGAGAAACGTCGAAATGTGAAAAAACTAAAAGGAAACGTAGGTAGGCACTTTAACAGACCCTTTTTTAGATTCTATTATTGATAGCTTCTGATAATATATGATAGAGATGTTAGCAGTAGACCTTTACGAACGCTGTCAAAATAGTAGGAAATAGGATCTTGCATTAGAATAGCAATCATATGTAAAGTATCCAAGCGCTACTGATGTTTCTTTATGTACTTTTGTAAATGCTGAGTTATGTCTATGAAAATAAAAACTTTGGTCGGATGCAATCTTTTAAAATTTCGCTTTGGAGTAGATCTATGAACTTTAAGGGTACTTATATAAAATCGTCAGTCTGTATGAATAGCTGTAAGAATTTGATTAGATATCTTGTTGATCTTCCCTTTGCAAATTAGTCTTTCAATTTAAACTTTATTTAACTTAAGTCCTGTTTAAACTTACATAGTTCAGCGTAATACAAATCGCTCTATTTCCCTTAGCCGACATTTTTACGCGCGTACGACTTTTAATTTCCGTATCAGCATGGGTGACGTCCGGCTTCCAAGGACACAATTACTTACCATACGTCATTGCCGACGTTTCACTGAACTCTTTAACCGTACAGGATGTAGGTAAAAGAAATATTCGTTGCCGACCTGACTGAAAATACGTATTATAATAATACACTCACGCCTTTCGCCCCATGGAGTAGGCAGAAACTACAGAACCTTCGATACTCCTATTGCTTCGTTTACGTTCAAACAGCTGTATTACTTTTCTGAAAAAATCTCACCCTGTTTTTAAGGGTAGATTTTTTAGGTGAAGTGAGTTGAACACAATTGACAGCTCACTTCACCTAAGTTTTCACGCTGCAATTTTGACAGAAAATACCGTCTGGCCATAAACTCACGCCGACTTTGAAAATAATTTAGACGATATCCTATTTAGACCTGCTACAGTAGGAGATTCCAGATTATAAAATGAAATTATATTCTACGAATACGATGCGGAAAATGGAGGTTCAATATCTTTTGCTCGCTTTCGTCCCAGAATCCCTGCAAATGTGTACTTCACAACTAAACCTTTACCTATGTGAATCCTCGGAGGTCGAATTCAAAGGTCAAACTAACAAACAAAAACTACAGGTTTTCTTCTCCAGTCTTGGAAAACAAGAAAAACTTCTTTTACTTTGAGCAGCGCTGCATTTTTATTATTTCTGCACAGTTCACGTAATTTCACAGCTTGTTGGAAGCCTTATTTCTTGTTCTTCAACTACTGTCTTTTTTTCTTCCACCATTCACATGTTCACTTTTGCTAGGTACTTAAGTCTGTTCTTCCGTCTTCACCTTTTCTTACTAAATCTTCAGCCTGTATTTCGTGTAATAAAACAGGTTTCAAATATTGATATTCTAACAAGCAGGAAATGTGTAATGTCGTCGATAATAACAGCGTTTGATCTGTTATTAGTTACTTGATTATATAGCTGTTGTTGTGCTGTTTGGGGGCCGTTGATTGCCCTGGTGATGGATACTGTTTATATTTCAAACGATACATGATTTATGAACTATGCGATATCTTTTACATGGCCACTTAGCTACACATTGCATGGGTACAGATACAGGGTCGCCCGTTTACAGTGGTCCGAAACGATTCTTAGAAGCCAACGGAAGTCTTACTCGTTCTTTCACACTCCTTTGATTTCATTTTGTAAGGTCTGAAAATCTGGAATTATTTTTTTATATTTCCCTTTGAGCTTAGTTTTCGCTTAAACTATAATTAATCGTTGAATCGTTATTTCGGAAACCCCTTGAAGAGAGGCTTCTGAAATCATTTTAGATCATGGCAGACTGTTCACCCTGTATAATAGACCAAATAGTGTGTTTATATGGTCTCGATAAAGAATCCGGACCTACCTATCTCTTCTAGGAAGTGGTGAAGGGCGGGCGTGTCGGGGGACTGTCTTATGGAATATTGACGTTCGAAAAGTGCTGATTGCTAGAATGAATTCATTTTCTGCTCAGACACTTAATCATGCATATCAATACGATCGGATACTGTTACAGGGCAACCGCTACCAGGGCCCTATACCACAACCGCTACCAGGGCCCTATACCACAACCGCTACCAGGGCCCTATACCACACCCGCTACCAGGGCCCTATACCACAACCGCTACCAGGGCCCTATACCACAACCGCTGCCAGGGCCCTATACCACACCCGCTACCAGGGCCCTATACCACAACCGCTACCAGGGCCCTACACCACAAAATTATAATTACTATTTACAAATTTGTAAATCTTACAAGTGTCCCCGTGAAACCTTACAAATATGTAAATTGTACACAGTGACAAGTCTACAATTTATGTATTTGTACTTTCTGTGTTTCGCAAGTTTGCTACAATTTAACAATTTTGATGTAATTTAGATTTGTAAGGTTTTTTGGTATTCCAGACAGACGGTTCTAAAAATATTTTAAACCTTCAATTTGGTAACTTCAAAGAAAAATTAGAAGTGGAATAACCTACAAAGTAACACCACAACGAAGCCCTTTGATGTTCTGGACATAGAGTGGGCGTCCCTCGAACGTTCACTTAAATTGACAAATATTTTATTGCCGACCATAGGTCTTTTGCATATCATATTGTTGATCGGAAATATACTAAAATTAAACAAAACCGACGATCTTGTGATCTACGATCTGTACTGCAGTAGGATGCACGTTTCGTAACAATTGTTAAGGTTGTTAAACCCATTAAATTGATTGTTATTAATTGTTCTGCATTGGCGGAGTTCAGTTTCAAGTGCATCAGAATCAATAAGGTGAGTTAGGATTCCAATAGGTTCCCAACATCATCATAAAGGTACCTACTGCTTTAATTTTATCAAGAAGTAAGTAAGTTCGTTGCTACCTTGTAGGAAACTAAATTTGAAAAAATACGAAAGAAAAACTCTAAATATACTCGTAAATATATGTATAGGTTAATATGCTTAAAGTTATGAACGAACGAAGAATGCAGCTGTCTCAGTTTCCTCTGTCGTTCCAAATCCAAGGTCAGGCAAGGTGTAGGTACCTACATATGTTTATACATAATTATACCTGCATCTTGCCTGACCTGAGGAAGTAATTCCTCATCATCATCGGGCGAGTAATCATTGCTCTAATCGTCTCATCATTGAAGACATCCTATCTACTACTAACTACTTTTCCGATGTTTCATCTAAGCTGTTCTACAAACACGTATGCATCTCAATTTCACTATCACCGTGGTGCATGGCTCGCATAAAGTTGGCAGGCCGGACGCGGCCCGCTGGCAAGCTCTCAACGCGGCTGAGCCGACCTTCACCTCATGATCTGCATTCACGATTCATACGCAAGAGTTCATTGCAACACTTAGCCTAAAGGTGCAGCGGTGCAGCGGTGGATGTTACCTTCGAATATGTCAGAATATTTTGATATTTTTCACGTTTATTGTTCGTCGAGCCTCATAGCAAGAAAGTTGGAATAGTTTTAAAAATATATTGTTGAAGTATCCAATCTCCAGAAGACCAGTAATTAGAAAGACTGACAATTTCATTTGTTTCCACTATTGAATATGATGGAGAACGAATAATGAGTGGTCCATGGAATTCCGGAGCAGACAAAGATTCGGTGAAATCTTGAGTTTACTATAATAATAATGTAACTGGTTTGCCAAACCACATCGTTTCGTAGAAAAGTTGGGCTATTTGTAACAACTAGCACAGTTATTTTATGTAAATGAGTTTCGAATATCCTGGACAACGGTGGAAAGATCAAATGGTTCCGACTAGTAGCGAGATTTATTTGGGTCTACGTGTCGGTAATTAAGTGGATTTGCATTTAGTTAATCGGTTGATTTTCAGCTCATTACGAGGTTTAGACGCGAGTTAGGGCTTGTTTATATAAACTTTTGGTGCGTATTTGATTTGGAGCTAATTAGCGGACCGTGTGAGCTTTGTTAGTTAATCAGAAGTTTGTGTGGTTTGTGGTCTTCATGAACAAGAAAGGAAGGAAATGAATGAGGAAGTAATAAGGAATTAGAATGTGCAAAATTGTGGGTGAATGTGCGGAATATGAATTTAAAGGAATTAGAAGAAATTGCACAATCTGACTGCTGTGAATAAAAAATAGTAGACGAATGTGTTATTTGCTGCAGAATCAAAGTAGTATTATTTGAAACGTGCGATCGATATGCTTGATCAACAATAAAACAAGTGTCTTATCAAGACCGAAAATAAACATCTGTGACTCTGCTCATCTCGGCTGGACTTAACTCGTCGACACATCGGTCTGACGCGTCGGAGCCATGACGTCAGGGCTTATCTCATCTTGCGGTGGATGAGTGGTGGAGTTTAATTTTTTCTTTTTTTTGGGAACTTGCATTGGGTGCTCTTCTGTCGTTTTGACTGAAGTAAGCATCTACAAGTTCTAAAGCTTTTACGAGGTCAAAACCGTTCTAAATCTGTCTTTCTCGTTACAATAGACATCATTGATTTACTGTCGTGTATTAATCACACAGAAGAGAAAAAAACAGGTTCATTGAAGAACTGTTTTTTCTCTTCTGTGTTTTGTGTTTCTAGCGCTGTGTTTTAAGCGCTGTTATCGTCTTATGCTTGGCATCTTCACCTCACCCTGCAGACTGTTGGGTTCGGTGGGAACGTCACAGACTCATAAATAAACCAGTTTATTGTCTTACACGAAGTTACGTTACATTTACGAATGCCGTTAGATGTCGAATTCAACTAGTTTGTCAAACTCAATACTATTGCGTCCAGTCAGTGAGCTGAGCCAAAACTTTATGTCTTTGCGTGACTGCGCCGCATTCCCGGAATTAGCTTTATTGATAGCAGCCGAAGTTAAGGTTATTACAAGCACTTGTTCTGGGTCAACGTGAACGATGTTGGGCGTAGTAAATGTGTGCGTGGTTGTCAAAGTAATGGCGTGTATTTCCGTCTTTTATTAGGAGCGAGCAAATTGCTTTGGTTTATAGGTGGTGTTCTTGCATTCTGTAGTTTCGAAAGGATTGATTGATTTCCTCACTTAGCGCATGTGTTATCCAGTTACTGGACTTGATAGAAGCCTGCAGGACCCAGGAGAACTCTACAATAGCTTACAAGCGTTTCCCTTTCAAATGACTATCATTATAAGCTTATGTTGTCTCACTGCAGGGACAACTTTCCCGGTCTTATCCACTACATATCGAGACCCCTCCCCGCCGTGCCTCGGAGCCTCGTATTTGTAGATTTTTGACAGTGGGTAGGGTAGCCCGAATGTCTGACGACCAGTCTTACTAAGAGGTATCATATTACCCAGTAATTGTTTGTGGCGGTCAGGTAGGCAGTCGGTCCATGTAAAATATTGGTATTCAGGTGCATCCGGTTAGACTGGAAGTCGACCCCAACTTAGTTGGGAATTGGGCAGATGATGAGTCTCTTGTGGGCCAATCTTTTAAAAATGAGGTTTGCTCATCCCACCATCTCCTTTCAAAGGCCTTGATAAACGTTTCTTAAAACTCTGTTTGTTTATTGAACGAGAGGTTTTTCGACTTTCAGGAACTTGGAAATACAGAAGAACCGAAGAAATGAACTGGCAAATACTGAGTAGGAACTAGCTTAAAATTACCATGGTAACACACTAACCCAATAAAACGCAGCTAAAAAAATGTATTTCCTGAATAAAACATAGATTATTAAATCTGCCAACAGGAACCAAGATAAGTGTTATCAAAGCGGTATTAACAATATTATGTTACGAAGTAACGAAACAAAACGTGCATGCTTATTGTGTTATAACTGTTTATTTAATGACTGTTATCGATTTTCGTAATGAGTCATTATCAGAGAAAGGTAATTAATACTAAAAATAATGCATTGATAAATGGTAAGTTTGACGTTTTAATAAATAATATACATTGGCTTATGAGGGCTATAGTATAATCAGCCTATAAATATTCCCACAGCTGGGACACCGGCCTCCTCTCCGTGGGAGGGAGTGGGCTGTAATGCACCACGCGGGCCCAGTGCGGAATGGTGGATATCACATGTCTTCGATTTTTTCTAGAACATGCTGATTTCCTCACGATGTTTTCCTTGACCGTCTTGAGAGTGGTGATGAAATAAATTACACAAAGTAATGTGTATGCCTGGGTTCGAACTCACGACTATGCAACCATGTTATGTCAAATTCTTAACTCATTCCGGAAACATTTACATAAAGCTGTTATCTCCCAACACCCACTACTCACCTGACCAATAACTAAGTTACACCCAATAACCTAATAATTTGAACCCAATCGTTTGGAAAGGTCAGCTGGAGTAGTTTCCGGCGGTGGATGCTCTAATCAAAATCAAAATCAAATCAAAATCAAAAGTCATTTATTCAAACTAGGCTGAGAATCAGCACTTTTCGAACGTCAAAATTACAAAAGACAGTCCCCCAAAACGCCCGCCCTTCACCACTTCCTAGTGCTTTCGCTGGGAAGAAGAAGTGGCGCAACAAACTCCCCAGCAGCACAGCTGTCTGTTCAGTTAGAAAATACTTGACTGAATACAATACAAGGTATGCAAAGCAATTAACATTACAAGACACAGGACACTAAATTCAATTATCTGCCATATGTCAGCTAGCAACGCCAATATACCAAGAAATACAATAAAAAACTATACGTAGGTACTCAAGCAAAAATACATTACTTTACAATTAATACTAAGTCTATTAAGTTATGTCGTGTATCGTTTGAGATAGTGCACAATTTCCGGCTTCCCTGAGCGCGTTGGCACGTGTTCTCTCCGCCACTGACCACTGCCGTGTGATTCTGTAACAATTCTGTAACAAGTCAATGCCTAGCATCAGCATGACTCACAGCTCACTCTAAGCTCACTTCACCTTAGTTATCGCGGTGAGATTTTTCCAGAATCGACCGACTGGTGTACAATGTTAGTACTTAGTACTTTGTGAACTCATCACATTTAAAACATCGTTTAAAATTAAAATCAAAATCTATATTGTTGATATTAACTTGATGCTATTAGTGAATTCAGGGAATTTATTGAAATTAAGGCTCATTTTCATCGTTTGGCCTGATTAAGTTTCATTGATATTAGGTAGAAAAACCCGCCGTATTTATTTACCGCACATATTGTAAGGTTGGGTATTGGAGGAGGGTAAAACGCTCTGACTGCTCGTTGATAACTAATAAGGATTCGTATTTATGTACACGAGTAACATACATAGGTATATGCAAACTTAGAACACAGGTTATACTCGTAGGTAGGTACACTATACCTTCCCCGGAACGATAAAATAAAATATTATGATACCTAGTATTAGTTTATTTTTATGAATTAACATTTAATAAACATTTTAGTAAAGTGTGTTTACATTTTTGTTTATTTTAAAAACACGTTTTTTTGTATGGGGACCCCCTTTAATTTTGAACTTAATTTTATTTTATTATTGGTTGATAGCGGTCATAGTACACAGTCTGTGAAAATTTCAAGTGTCTACCATTACGGTTCAAAAGATACAGTTCAGTGACAGAGATACGGACGGACGGACGGACGGCGGAACCTTTGTAATAGGGTCCCGTTGGCACCCTTTGGATACGAAACTAAAAGTCATGGAAGTGACCGTGACTTCGAGAGGACAACTTGATAAAGATCCAGTAACACCAACCGCCGCGTTCTCAGCCTTCCGCACTTTACCGCAGTCTTCCCCTTTTCCGCAATTTCCTTCGTCAGTCGATCTTCCCGTAGGTCCATTCCATTTCGATAGTCACTCAACCTTTGATATTGAACATGCCACAAAAATAAGCATCCATCTTCAAGTTCATTCACCCCGACCTTGTCATAGATATGTTGTAAAAAAGGGAGAAAGTAACGCATATTGGGCATGTTCCAAACATGTCAAGGCCGCTCATATTTACAACTATGCTTCACTTGTCATTGGACGCGCCAAGTTTCGGTTTTCATTTGTTTGGGTATATTTTATGGGATTCTAGCGACATGTTCCGATTTCATTTGTTTTTTTTCTGTTCTGCGTTCAAGAAAATTGGCAGTCTAAATATTTTTATTTGAGTTTGAGACATTCTCTCACAGAACTGGATTAGAGCTTTCATACGCGGAAATCAGACATCATATTCTTAGAGCCAGCGCAGACGACGGACATTTGTCCGCGGACTTTTTTGTCCGCCAAAATAGAGCGCTTACAACTGCATCAAGTAACGCACACGAGGCGGACTTTTTGTCCGTGGTATTTTTAGTCCCTCGTGTTGTTTAGACGAAAAAGTCCGCGGAAAAATGTCCGTCGTCTGCGCTGGCTCTTATTCTGTTGGGTAACAGTTCTTAAACAGATCTGCTTATTTACCACTTAGATAGCTGTATATTACCAAAGAATACGTAGGTGTTACTTATACTTAATTAGCATAAGCATAATCGCCCTATAACGTGCCCAATGCTGGGACACAGGCTCACTCTCGGTGAGAGCGTGTGGGCTGTAATGCACCACACCGGCTCAGTGTATGTTGGTGGATGTCACCATGTCCTCGATTATTGTTTTTGGTTCTAGTACATGCCGGTTTTCTTACGATGTTTTCCTTCAAAGTTTTGAGAATAATTTACGTAAAGTGTTTGGCTGGGTTCGAACCTACGACACGACTCATAGTCGCGGTCGTTTCCAACTGACCACTACTGCTCCGTATTGCTAGGTATTGGTACGGTTGTTATGTAAATACTATCTTAGGAAGCCTAGCACAGCGTCCATTGGCAGGGCCAGATAAGAAGCCTAGCCAATAGACGTTCGATAAACAGTTCCGCTTGTGAGATAAGGATGCCACTCGTCTTTCCATTGAAATGTAGATTATTCTTCATCAACTTCTTCGTATCTTTTTTCACTTCTACTGTATATTAAAGAAATTTTCGCACTTTCATGTGGAATGCTCCTTCAGTCCGTGAATCATAGCGTAGAGTAGGACACCGCTGAAGGTCCGGGAGCTTGTTCAGCTTCTGATTGACGTCTCGTACATATTTCAGCAGAACCAGCCCACACACTGATTGTTGACTGACTGACAATTTTATTACGTACTAGCGCTTGTCTCTGCGGAAGTAAGCTACCGGGATGAACAGGGAACAGACAGACGGTTACTTTCGCAATTATAATATTAAGTAGGTATAATAAACCGGGACATTCGCTTCTTACAACGGGTACTTGTAGGAAAATTATTTTTAAGGTCCCTGCAGTCTGCAGATTTTCTATCGGCCGATAGAAAGTCTGTAATCTGCAGGGGCTCTTAATCTACTCGTAACGACACCCTTGGGGTGAGACCCTGAGCTTATTTATAGCTTAAAGTTAAGGCTTTTTTTACCCAATTTGTCAATATTACCTACACTAACGTCCTTTTCATCATAATGCTTTTCATTCCTTAGATAAACTTTCTAACGTTTACCGAAGTTATAAACTCGTTGATTGATTAGATCAGACTAAGTTAGAATTTGCGTAGCACAATTTGCGTAGCACAATTTGCGTAGCACAATTTGCGTAGCACAATTTGCGTAGCACAATTTGCGTAGCACAATTTGCGTAGCACAATTTGCGTAGCACAATTTCGATTAGCTAAATTGACTGAATTGTGTTTTCTCAATCAATAGATTAAAAATATTTCACGTTGAATAATTCTCTGTTGAATTATATTTTGGTAGGTAGTCAATTTGTCAGAATGAGGTATCATATTGTGAAGCTTAATAACTGTTACGAGAACTACTTATATAAATATACGATAAGCGTAGGTCATTTTTGCCGATTATATACATGAAGTAAAAATATTTTAAAAAAATCCTATACTTTACATGTGTTTTAGGATAGTTTATTTTTACTAACATAATGATAAGTCAAAGACTAATAATAATGTACTTACCTACTTTTAAATTTAAACGTACTGTTTCAATACTCATTCCAAGGAACGTTTAACTGTATGTACCCAGTGTTTCTGGTTTTCGAGAGAAATATGTCTTAAACCATAATATTTTCTAATAGTTGTAAGCTGTGCCTTTCCCATCCTATAAATTTCGTAATACTGTCAAATCTGTAATCTATAGTTATCCTTCATACATAAGGCCCTCACCCAGATAACTAATTTCTTGGGAAAATTGACTTATGTCTATTATGTTTATTTTGTTATTTAGAAACTGGAACTTTTCTGTCTTACTTGCCTATTTGTGTTCCAACAATCATGGAGATACCCTTCACAATTTATTGGTTCCTTCTCATTAAGATGGTAACAATGGCTGTTTACACTTCAGAATACAAGAAACAAAAACCTCCATACCTCCCTAAACGTTTTGCGGTTTATCTCAGTGCTACCCAAATTATGTTGAACCCTTGTAACGACGGCTTTACATCGAATTAATCAACGGTTTCGATAACTGTCTGTTTTGTTACAGGTAAGCTGTGTGCTGCTAATCTCGGCTCCACGATGATTTATAGTGAGTCATGTAATCTTATTTAATGTTCGGCCTAACTCTGATTAAATGAGAATGTTTAAAGTGGGATTATGTTGGGAAAAGCAGCGGTTGGAATTGGAATGGAAATGCGTTTTGTTGAAAGCTTTTAGAGAAAGGAGAATATTTACTCAGAAGTTTGACTGCATCTTGAATTGACATCTTGACGGAAATGATCATAGGAAGTATTCATTTTGGTTTAAAAAGGTAGATTTCCAACATTTTTGACACAATGGTCTAAATTGGGCCTTCCATTCCAGAGATAGAAATAAAACTCAAGAAAGTAAATAGACTAGTTTTCTTCTTTCGTCTCATCACCAACAAGCGATGTTCATAAATATCAAAGCACCTCCCACTTTTCTCGAGGCGGTTAGTACCCAAAACTTCTGACAACTAACAACCGCAACGCCTTTTATTTACAACTTTCCAACAAGATGTATCACTTTATATTGTACATAATATTCTCCTTTGAGTAAAAACTTGGTCCTTTTCTCAAAGAAACTCGTTGCTCTAAAGTTTATCGTAAATTATGTTCCGGTCCTAATTCAAATTTGGGTCTTTCGGGACAAAATTACAAGATGGCGTACTTTCGCGCCAAAGTTTGACAACTATTTTCTTGGTAAGCTCTAATTAGGGGTATCACGCTGTCATTACTATATGAATGTCGTACTTATAACTCTATTTGTCGCGGAAAATGTTAGATGGATGAATGAATTTTTTGCATATTTTAGTGGGAAGTGTTTTTCTGAGAGTAATTCCTGCTTTCATGTATTACATCTCTTAGTGCATTAACTGCTTATACTAACTATGATAGGTTTTATGTATCCAATGTCAATAACAACATCGCTCAAAATAATTTAATAAACATGTGTTGATTGTATTCTAAGATAAAAATGTAAGTATTCAATATTATAATTTTAATCAAATTTCAAAAACACATGGGCCTCCCAAACTCGTTGTACTTCCTTAAGTACTTAAAGACCTGCTGTTTTATTCGAACAAATTATTCTCAAACTTTGTCAGCGTCAGTTAAAACTTCAGTTACAGCTGAATTCAAAGGCTTCAAAGGCGTCTCCTGTAATTATCGTAACAATTACCGCGGGATGATTGTCTGTTATTACTATCTACATCAGGAGAAACGGGAGATACCGGTGCCTCTTCAGAAATTAAGAGGGATTTAGTGTGTAATTTCCATGATTTTGCTTGTTTTGGAGAGCAGTGGCCACATGGTAACGGCCACGACTTACGAGTAGACGGTCGTAGGTCCAAACCCAGGCAGGCCCTTTATTTTGTGTCAATTATTTCAACACCACCGCTCTCAAAACGGTGAAGGAAAACGTTGTAAGGAAACCGGCATGTACTAGATAGAACCCAGAATTCTAAGACATGTGACATCTACCAACCCGCACTGGGTCCGCGTGGATTATTACGGCCATTTCCCAATCGCCGAGATCGAGGAAGACTGTGTCCCAGCAGTGGGAACGTTATAGGCAGCTTATGCTTGTTTTGAATATTGTGTAACGAGACTTTTTGGTATACGGAATACCCATGACTATTGACCTTATTTTTATCATCACGCCAGCTAAAAGACGCCCAGTACCGGAAATAGCTACTGGTCCACCCATGGACAAGAATGGCCAACCAACCACCACCATTAAAATTGCTAATTTAAATCCTTTTTAAAGCTTTTTTCCATACGAACATCACACATAATTAAAAGAGAGCTAGAGTAATGGCTGTTTGCTGTCTCCAAGCTAAAATACAACAAAGTAATTGTGTCTCATTAGTGACATTTGAGCTAATAAAACGTATCTACGTTAATAGACATTATAATCTTGACGTAGTATCTTGGAGGGAGCTAATTCATTACTTCATTGACTACGAGCTAGAATGGGAACGTAAAAACTTATGTTTCTATTGTGTTAGCCTGTGTCATTCATTATATTGTGGGAATGGTAGTGTAATGGAAGATTTTCTTATCGAGAAATTGGATTTTTTTATTCAGATTTTTTTTTCTAAACTGTTTCATAATTTCATGATTACTGATAATCTAATATGACGTCATGTAGGCTTTGCCTTGTGGTTTATGGGTACAGAAAGGCATCGTTTTGCTAAAGGTGTGTTTCGTTAGGGTGACTTAGGCGCATATTGTTAGCAGTACATTCTTTTTTTTTGTTACTTTACAATATTTCTGAGATCAGCAAAACGTTTTCAAGCATCTTTCAAGTCTAGTGTTTATGACAATATCCTATGACTTTTCTACAGCATGTATGACAATGGTGGGCTACAATACGGGCGATCAAACTTAACAACTTTCTCCGTAAGATCAACAATGTAATCGCGAAAAAAATATCAGCCATCCCATACAATTTGATCCAAGTACTTATTGAAGTTTTGTATGGAGGATTACGTGTTGGTCCCACGGAGAAAGTTGCTCAGTTTGACGGTCTTTACCACATCCTTAGTTAAATATGACCACACTTTACATGTTATATATAATATCATTGCATAACTCTTATCCAGCAGTGGTATGTGGGCTTTAATTTGTTGTACTGTAAAACATTATGTCAATGCATCAATACATAATGATAAGTACAGTGAACTGTCGCGTGTCAACAAAAATAACAAAACACAGTTTGCTGTGTCGTTAATCGTTAATTATGACGGTTAATGGGCAGTTTCGATGTTAATTTGTAAGTTAGTTTCAGTTTATAAGGTCAAACATTGATAACGAAATGTTTTATCGAATAGTTTTTAGTGACATGGTACAAAACATATTTAAATGGATATCGATGGACTAATAATATGAAAGTGGAACAGGAAACGTGATTTCTATTTGTTTTATTCAAAGTTGAAAGTTATAGTAAAGATTAATTTTCAGTCCGAAAATAACATAGGCTCCATGGGCTACTTCGGGCCAGTATAGGCTTATTTTCCCTAAACGATCGGTAAAGACTGGTCTACTATTTTCTGGAAACTCAATGAAAAGCGGAAGATTAAGGATCCTTGGGGTCTTCGTAGAAACTGAGACTATAAAGAAACATAGACTAACATTTGTTAAGAAGGCTTCTGATAACACACACACGCATCAAAACCGCCACAATCCATCTATACAAGATCATACCCTTGGGATCAGCACACCATGCGCCACCAAGTAGAAAGGCACAGAAAATCAACTTCATATTAAAAAATCACTCGCACGTTAGGTACTGAGGAAGCGACTTGCTATCAACTATTTTCTCGATCAAGAAACGTACAAAAGATTGTAGGTGCCGTGTAAGTAAAAGAGTTGATAGCTGACTATGCACACCGCCGGCGAGTAAGTACTTGTTTGTTGCAGCGACAAGAGCTATCAAGGAGAGTAAATACATGCTCAGCGACGCTCGCTTGGCGGCAGAATTATTTAATATACGCTGAGAGACTCACACTTGGTACATACGCATACCAGCGAGTAATCGCTCGTCGCCGTCGCTATTCGTTGCCCGCCAACGTTTTTAATTGCTAGCTCCATTCGCTATTCGTTAATCGCTGGCGGTGAGACATGGAAAATCTGCACCCCAATTGCATACAACACTAAGACCGTGCCTACACACGACGAATAAACCGTAGGTTTTCACAGCAAGAGAAACGTGTATACAAAGGGCCTGACAGTGAGCCTTCTTTAATATCCTTATATCCTAGTATATTCCTTCAATTATCCTCATCAATATAGGATCAATGTAACACTGTCTCGCCCTACCTCCCGGGGGATGGTCTTCAGTAATTGTTTCTGCTGGCTAGCGGGCACCGCCGGAATACTAATTAGGACGAAGTTCGGGAGTAAAGGCTTTGTTTGTTTACAAGATTCTGAGGTGGGAATACCGTTGTTGTGTTTTCCTTGTAGGATTTTAGTATTGCAATATTATACACAATACATACACAACACACCTGTTATCCTCGAAAGGTTGGGCAGGGTTTATTATACTTAATGATGATTAAAGTAAGCCAAATCAATAACAAAGTACTTACTTTGTAACTGCAGTGATTTGAACACCAAGGAATAATTAAAATAACATTTTTTTGGAAGGACCTCACACGTTTGTACCCATTATTTGCACGTTTCATCTTCATCAAATGTTCTGTTTGATCACTAGTTTCTGCCCGCGACTTCGTCCGCGTGAAATTTCTTGTCCCCCGCCCCACCGCGTCGCGTCGCATCGCATCGCCTGCCCGCGGTATTGCATAGTTTTTGCTTGGCGTTCTGTCTAACTTTTTCTTTTTGCTCGTCTCACTGGTGTCCTAGCGAGACGGTGAATAACCTATAGAATCAGAATCAAGAATTGGGCTATCAAATGCAAACATATTTTTTCTAATCCGAGCGGTAGTTCCAGAGATAACAAACAAACTCTTCAGCGTTATTATATGAATCATTAGGCACTCTAAAGCTTATAAACTAAATACACCACTAAAATAATATATAATAAACTAAAAGTAACTATTTCAATAATGTAATAAAATATCAAATCGAGACACCAGCATTTATAAATCATAACAAACAGTTTTCATTATTCCAATTAAAATGTATTTAATTGTTACAAATGACTACAGCGTTTTAGAAAACGTGTAATTGATTATAAGTGTCAATCTGTCAGTTGTTTAACTACAACGTAATTGCTAATTACCTCCACACTACCGCGGCGGCGCGGCGGCAGACATACTGACACTTTCTCTGACAGACTGATGCACGCGATAATGGGACATACTGCTATAAATCGATACCTCCTAAGTATACTGAGTCAACTAACAAATTTAGGTATTTTTATATTTTTATATAAACGTACATGATAAATCGTGATCCTAACGTTTGTGTTAAAAAAAAATAAAAAAGAACAATAATTACCGAGATAATTTCACGTATACAAAATCAATTTCAACATCAGTAAAAATCGTACATTGTAAACTGATCTAAATAACATCGTACCAGTGTACGCGGGGCGTGAGGGGGGACGCATTGATACAAGTTTATTGCGCGGCTCAGTATACGATGAATGGCGGCGAGTGCGCACGCAATTTTAGGTAATAATTCTGTTTCGTAAAGTTACTATTATTCGTATATAATATATCGTGGATGTATCATCACTACATAGTATAAAACAAAGTCGCTTCCCGCTGTCTGTCCCTATGTATGCTTAGATCTTTAAAAGTACGCAACGGATTTTGATGCGGTTTTTTTTAATACATAGAGTAATTCAAGAGGAAGGTTTATATGTATAATACATGCATAATATAGTAGAGAAACACTGTACATTTTAGAGGTTTCTAATGTGATGTCGTAAATAAACACATTTTTTTGCGCTTACATTGCAAACGCTGGCTTAACCCTACGCGATAGATCAAAATAATGTACTACAGTATTGTACACCATAAAAAGGTCTATAAAAAAGTCCACGATGGCATATGTCTATCTCTTAGGGATAACCCACAATAACCATTTTTTATCCTATACTTTTTAAGAGAAATAATGGCTCTAAAATTATCAGTGTTTCTCTACTATATTATGCATGTATTATATGCATATAAACCTTCCTCTTGAATCACTCTATCTATTAAAAAAAAACAGCATCAAAATCCGTTGCTTATTTTTAAAGTTCTAAGCATACATAAAGACAGACAGACAGCGGGAAGCGACTTTGTTTTATACTATGTAGATAGTGATCAGCATTGCACCCGTGCGAAGCCGGGGCGGGTCGCTAGTGTGTCTGATAATATAGTTGTACATGTTAAATTAATACTTATTAGTAACGGAATGCAGTCAAACAGGGCGCGAAAAATTTTAAATTTACTTGATGTATATGTTAGCTAGTTCGCAGTTTGTTATAGATATTAGTCATCGCTTTCTAGTAGTGGGTCACACTCAAAATGAAGGCGACAGTATGCACGCTTTAATTGAAAGACAGACGAAAGATAAGATGCTTTATACGCCTGATCAATGGTATACAGCTTTTAGATTTGCCAAATCCGATGAAAAGCCATACAAAGTTACTGAAGTGTCTCAGGAATTCAGGATAAATTAATTAAAGACTTTAAATCAAAGCTAAAACTTATAAACAACTGGACAACTACCAACGATGGATCAAAAATGCCTTGGAATAAAGTAACGGAAGTACCAGTTAAAGCGGAATATCCATTTAGGCTGTTTTATAAAACGAGTTACCAAGATGATGCTTACAAGTGGATAGATTGTGTAAAGAAACCTAAAGCTACACGAAATCGAAGAGAGTTAAATATTGATATAGATATTGTAATATTTCTTTAGCTTATCAGTCACCCATTCCTATTGACCAAAATAAGCACAAAGACTTGATGGATCTTTGTAAGACACTGGTAATTCCTAAGGAGTATCCACGGACTAGATTTTTTCTAGTCCGTGGGAGTATCATTTATTTTTTAATAATTTGATTTCAACGAACTCTAATGCAGCTAACAACAGCGATTCTGACTGATCTCTGATTTGTTAAACCTTATATCTTTTGAGCATTAGAAATGCCTAGACTGTTATGTTATTAATTTCTATTATTTGTATTAATATTGTTTAACGTAAGTTACCATTTTTAGTTCTTATTACTTTTATTGACGTACTGGAGAAGTACCTGTTTTAGCTTTTAATAGTGATTTGTTTACGTTGTAGCTTTTAGTAAAGCTATTATGTTAAAAAGAAATTCCTACTTAATTATGGCGAAAACTACATTGTGATTCTTCAAAATGAGTTGTTTTTGGTTTATGATTCTTGTTCTTCTTCCTAGCTTTTATTAATCCCACATATCGTAAGGTATTACAAAAAAAAATACTAATAAAAAACCTCGGTAAATTACATTGGTCCAGTATACGTTGAGGTTTCAAATGTTAACATTGCTAAGTACTTTCCTAGTATAATGAGTCAAGTGATATAATTTTAACATTTTATTATTAAGTGAGACAGAAAACCCCGAAAACAAACAAAAGTAAAATTATATTAATAAAATGACAATCATATTTCATGTGATTTTGATGTAAACGATGGATTTTGATGGACAACGTACATGAATATAACTGGTAGTTAAACCATTTCACTATTGAGTCCCGCCGGCGTATACCCAGTCATGTACATAAAATGTCATTTAAAAACAAAAATCAGCAAAATCATTTTATACCAAAGGAAGAGCTTACAATTTTTATTAAAAAAACATTTACTTTATTTCGAATTAATTTGATTTCATTAAAATATAAACGATTTGCCTTCAAATCGCTCTCCTATAAAATAACTATAATGTCAGTTGACTCATTATACTTAGGAGGCATCGAAATATTAGTGTGTTTGTTCTATAAATAGGCATTTATTTCACGGTAGTTGATTTAGCCTATAGTTGTTATTGCCTAGCTAGAGAGAGAAAAAGAGGGGGGAGATAATCATAATATTGTGATGATTAAAGTTCCAAGATGCGAGTCGGATGACTCGCATCTACGATTCGCATCGGTACTGTGCAATCAATCGGACCACCGCAATCTTCACACTGACATTGGTAATGCTGGGCAACCAATTAAGTGGACAACATCGTCCGGTAGGTAACTATAGTACGTATGTACGTACTATAGTTACCTACCGTACGTACGTACGTAGTTGTACGTGTAACCAGAATAACGAGCAGAATTAATTGAACCACTTTTTAATACAGGTCACATTTAAAAAAAAAATCTTCATTAAAAACGTTGCCATGTCTATGTATTAATAGGTTAATCAAGCCAATGTCAGCGCGGCGCAGCGGCCCGGTGACGACTCCTCCCTCGGTAAAGCGTCGTCGCAGACGCAAGAAACGATCAGAATGGCCAGTAAAACTAAAACAGCACATAAAACCTTTACATTTTTTTAAATGACTTATTTTCTTTCTGAAATAGGTCAATTGATATTTTTACTCCCAAATATTTTTAGTTCGCATGTAACCAATAAATTAAAGCTCTTGAATACAATTAATCCCTTTTATTCCCGAAACGAGAAAGGGTTCAACTTGACCCAGAACGCGCCGCTCAGAATTTATAAACAGTCTCTCAAAGTCAACCCTTTTATTGCGTCTCGGCCATAGTCGGGTGAAATGTACGCGGATACGAGTGCCATCCGCCATCCTTCATCCACCTGAAGACACTCTTGAATGTATGAAACTTAATCAAGCACCGTTTTGACCTTTTGAAGGCCACTGCGATGGAAGAATTCTGACCTTCGTGTTAGACCCATTTAAAATGCTAATTTGATCACTATCTTTAGCTGTCGTGTGAGGAATTGAAGAGCAATGCATGTCTTGAAATTAATCCAGTTACAAGAAAGATAAGGATACTTGAGATTCTTGCGGAAGGCACAAAATACGATGGTGACAGGTGTGACGTAATAAGGGAATTGATTAAAGATGTAACAAGAAAATGTGTGAAAGCAGATATAAACCAAAAGTAACTAAGTACTACCTTACCTGTAATTTTGCAACGACTGGCTGGCTAAGTACTTTGGGAAATTCAAATACCAACTTTTTTGGTAAAATTCAACTACCAATTCAGGCAAGTTCGTTTGCAAATACACTCGAGAGCAATGAATTAGATACCTGAAAATCTCGGAAACTAAGAATGCTAGTTTAATGAAATATTTTGTGTTAATAAATTTAATGGTGTTGTGCTAGGTGGTGTTGTGCTAGGACGGAGTCGTGGCGAGAAAGTGGCACTGGCAACCCACGTAAATGCAATTGTACGAAAGTATTGTATGATTATTAACATTCTAACGTTTCTGATCAAACGGTACAGATGACCAAAATATACTTAGTGTCATACAATAATGTATAAAATAAGCATCTTTTAAACGGAAAAAGGTCAGAAAATAATTTGATATGGGTTTGGAAGGAACCTCGTCCGCTTTTCCAAAGATTACGTGTACCAAATAAGCCCCGATTCTCCCATGATTAAGACGTGAATAAATTCCTATATAAATGTCTTTTTATCTGAGCAGAATTCTCATAATGTGGAACGTTTAGTCCTGTATGAGTACGTCGAACCCTTTGCCGAAGACTAGGCGCGTGTGCCGGTTATGAGGTCACTGGGCCAGCATGGTGGGTGATTTATTTGCAGCGAGTGAGCAGTATTAACGGGATGGTAAAGAGCTGGGGTGCGGGAGTACCCCTTATCACCCATGGATTCTATCCGGGGATGAAGTTTTGTAAGGAAGACAAATTATGGAAAATTAAGCGTATTAAGTGCGTAATTAGTTTGTGAATAGGGGTTTGTTCTGGGTTATCTTGTATTGTTTCCTTTATTTGGGTGGATATTTAGTTAATGTAATGTTACTAGAATGAAAATACAATTGAAACAATTTGCTGCAGTATTGTCGGTTTCAATGGTACACCTCTTTTGTCTGTCGCAATGGAAATTGGAGTCCAATATCTAGAATCCCAAACTATGCTATCCTATCCTAATAGGATTACTTTCGGATTGAGATCCAGAATTTAGCACTGCGGAAGTGCTGCCCCGCGTGGAGCGAAATGCGGAAACACTCAGAGAATATCTTATTTTTAGATACAATTTTCTTATTCCACTTTCTGCACGTAATCTATTGAGTAGATACTCTACAGTACATACCAAATGGTTCACTAATCAGATTAATCCAAGGAACTACTACCCCAAATCAAAAGAAATCTCTTTTACGTCCAAACATTTAATTCCGTTCATCAAAGTAATACGACCCCTAAATCGTCTAGATGACTCAATTAAGTGTTAGATTAAAGAAAGTGCGTGATTGTGGTGCAAAAGCGATGTGGTGTCATCGATCGACCTCGGTATCGCGTGACCTCGCTCACTATGTTTACACGTCACGACTCACGACTGCAGTCGTCTCGGCTACGTCCCGGAGAGTCTTAACGTCTCTAAGGCTCGGAAAATGGTAGCCGTTCGAAGGGATTGGGGTTTTGGCAAGTGGGTATGAGATTGCGAGATTGGAAAAGTGGGGTTATGGTGTTGTTTGATAAGGAAGGGACAGTGTTGAATTCATGGCTTGCGGGTTGTTTTTGGGTTTTGAGAATATCAACAGTAGATATAACCAGAATTGGGAGACTTTTGTGGTAGGGTAGGCAAAGGGGCAAGCTATTTTGCAGAACATGACGTAATAAGACGACACAGACATTTTATTTATGTAAATTCAATTGACATTGAACCCATTACATTAATACGGCGTGGTCTGGAAATAAAACGGTGTTTGTTCGTGTCTGCGAATTTCACAGATGCGACATGTAGGAGTAGGTATTAAATTAATCAGTGAATAAATAACTCATGTTCGCTTGATTCAGTACTTCATTTCGAAATACTTTACGTCACTCCAAGTAGAAGCAAATTAAATTGAAAATGGAGGATATAAGGTTTAAATAATATATACAGCACTTATTTCAATATAGACGAGTACGTTACAAATTAGCTATCCATTTTTCGTGGAACAAGGTTGGATCAAAACGGCTATCAATTACACGACAGAGTCACTGAGTGATTACATTTATGTTAAACGTTTATTTTTACTCCGAATAGAATGGAAGTTAATCAGTATCATGTGTTACTTTTATTATTTTTTTAAGAATTACTGTGACTGGCATAGGTGAGTTAAAATACATAGCAGACATATCACTGTTTTAAATACATAATTGTAAAATTGTAAATAATTGTGTGTTGGGTTTAGACTTAGCAAGGTATTATAGTTGTTTTTAGCACATAAGAGGCTTATATCCAGTGGCAAAGTGCAAAGTCTAAAATAGACTAATGCTACACTAATATCCCACAACAGACAGATTTAAGGATCTCCTGAATGATCTACTTTTTCGTCTAAACTTAGGAATAGGTGAAAAAACCGGCCAAGCGCGAGTCGGATTCGCGCACGAAGGGTTCCGTACCATCTATAAAAACATCATCAAAAACGGCAAACATCTATAAAAACGGCAAAAAAGTCATGTCTGTTGTACCTATGGGATGCGAGCCCCCTTAAATATTTATTTTAGTCTGTTTTTTAGTATTTGTTGTTATATTCGTAGCGGCAACAGAAATACATCATCTGTGAAAATTTCAGCTGTCTAACAATCACGGTTCATGAGATACAGCCTGGTGACAGACGGACAGACGGACGAACGGACGGACAGCGGAGCGGGAGTAATAGGGTTCCTTTTTACCCTTTGGGTACGGGACCCTAAAAAAGAAAAAAAGGCGAAGTTATTGGCCAACAAGATCTGAGAAAGTCGTGCCACGAAGAAGAAGAAGACTCTCACAGGAAAATAATTACACAAACTACGTGGAGCATTATTTAATAAGTAATACTCTTGTTATGACATAAGAAGCTGGTTACAAATTGTGTGAAGTCCCTGACACTATTGTTACAGGTGCCATTATAATGTTAGCTCAGAGGTCATTCGCCAATAATTAATTGCCTTGGGTATTAATATGTAATGTTGTGTATGTATACCTAAATAAATAAATAATGGTGGCAGTCGGTCTAAGACAGACAATATGTGGCACATTAGCACACGACACAGAGAGGCTAAGACTTGGATTAAGTTCCTCAGGCGTCTGTTTCATGGAAGGAGTTCCTACTTAAGATTAGAGTTAATCATTGCTGACCTAATTAAAGCCCGTCGTCTGGCCACTCAGACCAGACAGACTTTGTAATCTGAGACGCCCGCGCCGGCCAAGGGTCATTGTTCGGTGTTAGCATTCAATGTTGACTTACGGGAAATGCCTACTAAAATATTTTACTTATAATTTAGGAGACGTTAGAGACGTTTTGTTCCTGAAATATATTAATGTCACAGATCAGTATAAATCAGCTGGCAACCTTATTCTAGTTATCATATATAAAATAATTTTCAAACTCAAACTCAAACTCAAAGCATTTATTTCAAGTAAACCAATTACAGGCACTTTTGAATTGTCAAGGGGTCAGTCAGTCAGAAAGATGAAGCTAGTTGCCCATTCCAAAGCGTAGTAGGTACCTGTGGAGAAGAACGGGCAAGAAACTCCACGGACACTCTTTTAAATCATAAAAATCGTTACAAAATTTTGGTTACATCATTTAAGTTGAAGTAATACATGTGAGAACGATGTAGAAAGACGTGCACGTTAAAAGCGTCCGTACTAAAAAAGATAAAAACAAAAACAAAAAAATAACAATTCAGAAATGAAAATACTTAGATTAAAATTAAAATAAGCCTTGGCAGCTAAGAGATGACCAGTCCCTACTGGCGGCGCCCGTTCACGAACATGACGTATGGATCAGCACCATTTAGCTCAACCATTTTGAAGGGAACTCAATGATCCAACACACACGCCACCACCAGCGAGACATTTGAGTGAGCATGACATACCCTCAGCCGCCAGGGCACATTCAAGTCAATGAAAGACGTACCCAGTAAATGGTAGCTTAATAGTTTAGTTGCATAGTGCTCACACGTGTGTTATGCAATTATACAATATTAAGAGATTGAATTTATACAATACAAAGATAGTTTTTTCAATCTTCAGCAGCTCACAACTATATTTTCGAATGCTAATTAATTAGTTTATGCGCCCTTGTGGAGCAGGACCAGCGGTGAACCAAGCATTTTTGTCAGCGATGTAATCCCCCAACTTATAATATGCTTGGCTGCATAGTGTGCGTTTTATATAAGATTTGAATTTAGTTTCGTTGAGTTGGAGTATGTGGGGAGGTATTTTATTGTAGCATTTTAAACAGTACCCCATGAAGGATGAGTCTACTTTAGCCAGTCTGAAGCCTGGTTGAACTAATTGGTCCCTATTTCCGGTCCTATAGGTGTGTCTGTCACCTCTTTTAGTGAAATGATTTAGATTTTTCCTTACGTACATGATGTTTTCATAGATGTATTGACAAGGTACCGTCATGATATTAATATCCTTAAACAGTTCCCTTAGAGAATCGCGCCTGCGGAGGCCATATATTGCTCTGATGGCTCTTTTCTGCAGAATAAAAATAGACTCGATATCTGCAGCCCGTCCCCATAGTAAAATACCGTAAGACATGATACTATGAAAGTAACTGAAATAGACTAGTCTCGCGGTATCTACATTAGTAAATTGACGGATTTTTCTTACAGCATATGCTGCTGAACTTAGCCGTCCTGCAAGAGATGTTATATGAGGACCCCATTGCAGCTTTGAGTCGAGCGTGATCCCCAGGAAAACAGTTTTATCGACGAATTCTAGTTTCTCTTTATTCAATACTATGTCACAATCACTACTTTTAACATTTGGTAAAGCAAATCTTATGCATTTAGTTTTTTTTCCATTTAACACTAAATTATTAGCAGTGAACCAATTTTGCACCTGCAGTAAGGCGTTATTTACGTCGTCAAGATTTGATGCACGTCTATTTATCTTAAAAATTAAGGAAGTATCGTCAGCAAATAACACCATTTTTGGTTGGCTTTTTAATAAATGGGGTAGATCATTAATATATACTAAAAAGAGGAAAGGACCTAATATCGAGCCTTGTGGAACACCCATTTTTACTTTTAAACCAAGTGAATTGACCCCGTTTATTTGAACTTTTTGTCTATCATTTAAATAAGATTTTACTAAACTGAGCGCAAGTTTACCTAATCCGTAATGCTCAAGTTTCAAGAGCAAGGTTTCATGATTAACGCAGTCAAATGCCTTGGAGAGGTCACAAAAGATTCCTATGGCATCTTGGGCCTCCTCCCACGCTGTAAATATGTGTTTTAATAAAGTGACACCGGCGTCGGTTGTACAACAGCCTTTGGTGAAGCCATATTGCTGGTCGTGTAAGATTTTGTTGTTGTTAAAATGATTAAGCATTTGATTGAGCATTACCTTTTCGAATACCTTGCTGAATACTGGCAACACGGATACTGGTCTATAATTATTGGTGTCTTTGCTGTCCCCAGATTTAAAAAGTGGAATAACCTTACTGTATTTCATTAAATCTGGGAAGACTCCCTGATCTACACACAAATTAAATACTAAAGCTGAGTATGGTGCTATAGTCTCGATTATGGATTTACAAACTTTGATAGACATACCCCATAGATCTTCGGTCAATTTGATTTTGATTTGTCGAAAGGCTTTCATAACTATCATAGGGTTTATATGTTTAAATTGAAATTCAACCGGGCAGCCTGGAACGTTCGCTCTTAATAATTCAATTGATACGTCGGCTGATGAGTTTAAGGCTTCCGTCGTTTTTAAAGGTATATTAGTAAAGAAATTTACAAACTCTTGAGCTACTTCTGAGTTAGAGCTTATGGCACCACACACAGAGCTTTTGGCAGCAAATTCCGCGATCAAAGAGTTCGTCAGGTTTATTGACACTATTGGATACATTAGCTTTGTCCCTGTAATATCATCGACGTTTTCCATTAAAACCAATGACAAACCAGATCCCTCTTTAAGCATTTTCTCCCATTCGTGCCCAAATGCAAATGATCCAAGTTATCAGTGTCCTAACCTTAAAAATAGTGACTCCACCAAGTATCTTGGCGTAATAATTTAAAGAAATCTTAAATTTCACAATCATATAATATTAATCTTCTATCAATGAGAGTGCGTGGACTAAAAGTAGTATTTAAAGCCTTAAGAAACACTGCATCAAAATCTCATCTTATCAAAATCGGTCTACTATGCTCTCTGTCAGTCTCAGATTGAGTACTGTATCACGACATGGGGTGGCACATGTAAAACTCATTTCTTAAAAGTTGAGTGAGCACAAAGAGCACTCCTAAAGGTAAGCTTGTTTCTATCTTTTATCACCCAACAAATGATCTCTACTCAAAGTGGAAGGTTCAAACTATGAGGCAACTCTTCATCCAAAAAAACGGTTATGAAACAACATTCCTTAACAACTTTTGAACCAGAAACAATCGAAACAAATGTCGCAAACATAAAGTCTGCTCTGCATCGTCATTCAAAACTAAGTTTGCATATCTGTTTTTCTGTTACCAGGGTTAAAATTTATACAATAAGATAAATCGGTCCTTAACGATATATCCCTTACCAAAAACCAAATGTAAGTCTTCAGTCTCTGACTGGTTGCAAAATTTGGATTATAATTTTACAGAAAGCCTACGTAATTCAAATTAAATTAGTACGATATAAAATAACTTACACCAAACCCTCACACGTACACATCGGCACACTACACCTGACACTCAACACTACTCAGTGACATCACATAGACACTAACATCATGCACTCTTAGACGCACACGTACACACAGATACAGGCGCTCTGATTAACTTTATGTTTATAATTTCGTTTTTACTTCTACTCTCATAATTTTAACTACTTACTTTTTTAGTCTTGAATCTCCTTTATCTACAACCTCAGATTGAAACACCGGAATAATTTGATAAAATCTCCGTGGGGTGGGGACCTGGCGATTTATAATACAGACATTCTATGCCTAACTCAGACACCAGCTCCTCACATTGCTGATTATACGAATAATATGTAAAAACTAGAATAAGCTTGTCACTGTGAGGAGAAAATAAAGAAATGTTATTATTTTATTATTATTACAGCTGCAAATACTGTTAAATAAGCCTAATTATATAAATCATAGATCAATGGGAATCTCCAGTCAATCTTATTCTAGTCACCATAGCTAAAATGCCTTTGACAGCAGATTCCCTGATCAAAGTCAGGTTTCCAGAAACAGGGTTTAAGCTTGTCAAGACAAGGACATTGCACAGATCACCATAGACAATATAGTAGATATAAATTTTCGATCGACCTTGAATGGACGGTATCTAGCCCAGACGCGCAGTAAATCTTGGTCGACGCCGGGGCAAGGTCATGTCGCACATCGAATTAAACGCGAGTAGTGATTGGTGACACGGCGACACCCACGCGAGTGTCTTGTGTACAGCAGACGGAGGAGAAAGGTCACTCCGGGCAGACATTGAAATGGATATATTTAGATAATCATATATTAGTGTAAGGAATTTCCTTTAACAGACAGTTATGTACTACAGGCAGGATCGGCAGGTTCTTTTCAAGAATCTTGGGCTACGTGTAAGGGCTTTTATACATAGAATTAATTGGTTGAATGAATGTCAGGCACCAGTCAGTTTACAAGGAGAACATGTTATCAGTTTTGCCTTCATCCCCAGAAAGGAGGCCTCATTTTAATCTCTGAAATTGTAGGTTGATATAAAAAAATCTTGACTATCGCAATAAAGTAGCAACAGTTGGTTTCCATACAGGGCCCAGTTATACATTTTCCGGATTATCCACGACATCCTTATTTGTGTGGCAACTAAAACATACAATCTAAGTCGCCAAGTTGAATGACTTCGTTACTTGAAGATTGATCTGTTTGCCGTAGAGCTTGCAGCCTTAATGGATCTTTAAAAGCCATGAGCTAGATACGTGTCTTGGTTACTGAACCTTCTGCGTCTCCATGCATTTATGGCGTTCGTGAGTGATACGAATTACCGCCGCCTGCTCATACAATATGGCGCCCCGTGACGTCGTCCTCTTAGATGATATCATCCCCTATTTGAATTATTCCCTCCCCTATCTTATTGCGATCTTTAAATGTTATTAAGGCACGTTCTGAAGCGTTTAAATGTAATGTGTTTATATGAGACGCATGAGGTCATGTTGAATATGTTGATGTCATTTGGGTTCCGGCTTTTATGCTAATGTTCGTGTTTTATTTCAATTCTGGGTTTTACTTTATGTAATACGAGTAGTTGATGTACATTATGTTTAGCAGTTACACTGAATTCTTCAATTCATACGTACTTTTTGAGTTTATCGTGGACATTACTGACATCGGTGAAGAAAAACACTGTGAGGCAACCTGGACTTATGGTTAATGTAAGTCTGGAATCGTCAGCTCGTCTTGAGCAAGCGTTCTCTGGTGAGAAGCTGCTTCAGGTTTGTCCAGCAGTGGGACAGCAATAGGCTGGTCCTGACTTCTACATTTATTTAAACTATTATTTTTTAGTACTATGTAGATGCTGTAGCCTTGCTGATATTTATCCTGACTTCCATTTTATTGAGATAGGGTCGTCTAACCTCCATATTTGTTGTAACAACTTGTTTACGACAAACAGTAATCTCCAGCTCCAGGATCCAAGACATCAACGTCACAGTCGTCGCAAATTCAAGCTATAATATCTGTTTCTCTAATAAAATATCTTGTTCCCAGAGTTTGTGTCAAGTTTCCTAAAGTATTTCCTGGCCTTTAACTTTGTAACCAATTAGAACATATTTATGTTAAAGGTATTTTATCCTACGCGAGCCTTCAAAGCATGAAAGCTTCAGTGTTTAAATTAAAGCCGGAGTTAAGACTTGCCTCTCCATTTGAGTGAATGTTCGAGACTAAAATATACTTACTTACCTACTATATTTAATATGTCTGAGATGGTATAATTTTTTTATTACTTTTATGTTAATTTGTGTGTCTTGCGGTTCTATTTGCTTAGTTATGCTGTATTTAATTGAATTGTTAATGTGTTCTGTCTATATAGTGTTTAGTTTATATTGCCTCTGAAGCCGTAAAAAAGTATGAGATTTTTATTAATATTTAATGTATGTATATCTCGCTTTTTTTCTTACCATCTCTTATATTTCTCTTTGTCGTCTTCGAATATTCATAATTATGTTTATGCTGAACGATATTCATTCTTGCCCCAATCATTAAAGCCCTATTACACACTGCGCTAACGAGTGTAGTGCAGTGTTTACACAGTACCAGCAGAATGCCGACCGTGTACACTACACGTGCTGCCGCACTGCGCCCGAGTCCCGACACACGGATCACTTGATTGATTTAGCTCGAAGCTACACTGACACCTTTGTTACATGTGTGATGTTGTGCCCGTATCACTGACACACGGGTTATGCTCCTAATACCTATTGCATGCTGTGTTGATAGTAGAAATTGCAAAGATTTGCTAGGTTGGCTACATTTGGATAATCAATGTTCATTTCTAGATTACAGGACTAATCTCTTTGAACATCTTTAAGGATCGATATAGCCAAAATCGACGCAGACGGAACGATTTCTTAAAAAAAGACTCCTACACTGACCGTAGGAGTCTAGTTTTAAGAACCGACGACGTTCCGCCGATGATACTTACGCGTCCTATAATCTTTGTTAACGATATCAAACCTTGCGCACAACACTGTCCTTCAGCAAATATTTTCCAGTACCTACAGCGAAATAAGGGGTAAGTACGTAGGTACATCAATTTTGCTGAAATTTTACTAAACATCCGACAAATACCCAGTTGAGTCCGGAATGTCCCGCTGTAGTTAATTTGTTGTAAAACAATAGAGAGATGTTGCTGGTGTTCTTAACCCGGGTTTTCCTAAGGTACTATTCCTATAATAATCACGTAGGCAAATCGTCTGAGGTACTATATACAATGCATACATGTTCTAAGTATTAAAAATAATAAAAAAAGCCAGTACACGAGTAGCGTGACTGCTTATTAAATAATTTATTATATTTATCGCTTCACATGTGCGAAAGAAATGCTATGAATGTAGACTTTTGAATAATTCATGTATGATTTGATTAGTGTTAAGGTAATGTGTTTTAATCTGCTTATTTTAATATTTTGGGTGTAGTGGTTTGAGAAAATCATTTTCTTTTAGAATTTAATAACTACTTTTTCCTCTTAATGATTATTACCAATCTATTTCTATTTTGAAAATTGACATTTTGAATAAAAACTAAGCTCTCTCAATCAAACTATTTTACATTACCCAAACACACACACACACACTCACACTCTCACACTTTTTTAAACAGTACCTACCCAATAATAGAGTTAAAGTAAGAGTAACAACAACGCAAGCACAAGCATCCAAATATTTGTATACTTAATGCCAAAGATTTAAATCGTTAGACTCGGCCTACCGCACCAACGGATAGTCACATATCTGTTCCTTCGTTTTGAGAACTCTGACACAATGACGCAGTGACTTGCTTTATGCCGTACTGAGAAGAGTGAGCTCACACATTTTTAAACAGCGTTTCCATGACAATCAAGTCGAGTCTTATCAAATATCTTTGCTTCACGCATTAATTTAATGATTTTCTTTCTGCCCCAGTTCAACGCAATTTATTCACGACGCTCTTTTTATTTATTTTGCATAACTTTTCACGCTAATATTATACAATCTAGTTTACTCCACCGCTATACATAAGTTTGCTATAATTTATAGGCAGTTCAGGTTTTTTATAGAAACTAACTTTGTTTGCTTAGAAGAAAAAGTTCTTGATATAAACGTCAGTCTTGGGTTAAATAAAAACTAAGTTTTATACTCCGTAAGGAACTAAAAATAAAGTTCCTATACGTAAAAAAAATCCTTTGCCCAGCAGTGGGACAGTATAGGCTAAACAAAACAAAAAAATATTTTCAACACACTTGCTCGTAAAGTGGCTCTTAATGAACCGCTTTTAGGTCAATAAAACAGCGTATTAAATACGCGTGCTTTTTACTTTATAGTGCGGTAACGCCACAGATAACTATTTACTAGTGGGAGATGTGCGCTTTTTTTAATCTCATCAAAGAGACTTTATGCCAAAAGGAATCCGTGGGCCATATTTCACTTTTTTTTTTAAATGGTCTGTATTGTCCTTGGTCCCGAAATTGACTAAAAATTTACCTTAAATTGCTCGAGGTCCCACCCGGAGCCAAACGGAGAAGACAGACTGACGTTCTTTCTAATCCCATAGTAACTAAACAACAATTTAACATACGACAACACTACGTTAATTCTGCATATTATTTTGTATTTATTGTATTTTTTTATATTATGCTGTTTAGCGGTTTTGCTAGTGTCTTTATTTACGCCTGCGCGGGCATCGCTAGCGCGGCGCGCGGAAAATAAAACCAGCGCGCCATTTTCCATAAAAGTTAATAACAATACAAGTCTGTTTTTTCCTTGCAAGTGTGTTGAAAAAAGTCGTATGAAACACGTGTGCATTGATCACTGCACCCGAGGCGGTATTATTCGATACGATTTCCTTATCGCGCTCGCCTACGGCCGAGTATGACATAGCACACATGTATCATAATGTACTATTATTAGAGTGAGCATATTTTTCAGTAGTTGTGATTGTGAACATAATCATATTTTATAACACCCCTCTGTTTTTGTAGGGGGTTAAAAAGGGTTGAAATTGGATCTTTTTGATTAGTTTCTTTTTCAGAAAGGGTGATCTTTACTTAAAATATTAGCGGGATAATTGCGTAACACCCTGTAAGTAGCAATGGATTTCACTTTGACAGTCCCAACAACATATCATTGCGTTATTTACGTTGTTGAGCAGACACATTTTTCGAACATATGAAGCAATGGATTAGCAATATCCTTCAAAATGATTTAGATTGTGATAGATAGTGTGTTACACCAGTGCTTGGTTCTGCCTCTTCCAGACTGCCCCTTCGTGACCCACTCAATAGTTGTAACTCCCCTCCCCCGATGGTTACATTAAATAAAATAATACAAATTTATTGTTATTAGAAGTATATACAACGTGTAACGTTAAATGCGCAAAACCTGAAAATAGTTTGATCAGAATAACGAGCAGAATTAACTGAACCACTTTTTCAATATAGGTCACATTTTTCAAAAAATCTTCATTAAAAACGTTGCGGTGTCTATTTATTAATAGGTCAAGCAAGCCAGTGTCAGTGCGGCGCAGCGGCCCGGTGACGACTCCTCCCTCGGTAAAGCGTCATCGCAGACGCAAGAAACTATCAGAATGGCCAGTAAAACTAAAACAGCACGTAAAACCTTTACAATTTTTTTAATGACTTATTTTCTCTCTGAAATAGGTCAATTGAATTAAAAATCGGTTGGGTGTCTGAGGTTTTGCACATTTAACGTTACACGTTGTATAGGGTGACTGTTAATTGGTGACCGATACTTAAAGACATGATTCTACTCATCATTACAAACAACTTTTACTATCGGAACAATACGAAATCGCGAAAAAAAAAAATCAGCTGTTCCCTACATTTATGTTCGTACGAGTCGTCAAAATGTAGGGAACAGCTGATTTTTTTTTTCGTCATTTCACTTTTTGTCCCATTATAAAACTTGTTTGTTGTCATGAGTAGAATCATGTGTTTAAGTATCGGTCACTAATTACCAGTCACCCTATATATATTACGACACATGTGTTACAATTAAAAATGTTTTTACTATAACTTTTCCAAGTACGAGTATATTTCGATATCGCCTAATTAATGCGAATTATGGAGCTGCTTATTTTTTACCAAAGAATCTAAGTTCGCCGCAAGTTTTGAAAGTTTTATCCTGAGGTCTGGTTCTACTTCAATTCGTTTCTATATTTATTTTTAAGGTAAATTAGTGTTAAAAATCCAGCTTCACATTTATGGGTTGTGACAAAAGCGTTAAAAAAGTTATTACTTGTTTAGCTCATTTTGTGTAATCTGGACGACAAGGTAACCAAAAATCTGTCAGTGGTCTTGTCTCGAATCTATCTTTGAGCGTTGCGACCAGATATTTTATTTTGATGGCCCGGTACCAGGTCGCGACGAAATGGTAAACGAAATGGTGATATTCAAAACATTTTAGAAAAACTTGTTTCCAAATTAATAGGTTTCTGCTCCTTTAGATTTATCAAAAGCCTTTGACAGTGTGTGTAGCTGGGATCAGTTTAGCAGCTTGTGATTAAAGATAAACGGGTGCACGTTGCCGACTTGTTAAGGAGCCTAATGTACACTTTGAACGTTGAATAGATTTAACATATGTACATACATTGTATAATCACGCTCGTTACACAAATGAGTTCAGCAGAATTGCAATTGGTGCTAAAATGTTGCTTGTTAGAAGTTTGGCGAACAATTAATGAGCTGAAAGTTGGGAATAGCTTTTTAGAGAAGTTATAGATGTTTTAATGTAACGTGTACCTATTTGTTTCCGAAGATATTTAGAACAGACAGTTGGTTTATCTGTTGATGTACCTACAAATTCATAAAATACATCAGCTCAACTTCAACTTTGATTTATAATAATAATAAAAATAATATGTGCCATCTAGATAGTATTACAAGCTGTCAACATTACTTCAGCAATTTAAAAATTCCAACATTACCTTCCTTGTAACATATATACGGATTAAATATTTTTGTAAAATGTAATTCAAGCTATTACAAGACTGCTTTTAAAAGCTATTATCGACAATTACGGGTTAATAAAAGGTTGGACGAAGAAATACCGTACGGGGAAACGGCATCAATAAATTGCCCAATGACATTAAGAACACTCAACTAGGTATTTAAGAAGAAATTATGCACATTCCTAATCAAAAAATGTTATTATAATGTGAAAGACTACTTAGAAGAATAAGATATTGCATTTTAACTATAGGAAATATTTGTAATAATTCAATATGCTAATAATTATAATTACTATGACGTTATTAATCTGCTTGACATTACTGCTATAATTTACTTTACTCTAATGACAATACTGCTATAATTTATTAACTCAGTTTGAATTAATGTGTAAACTAATTGAGTGTATGTATATCTGTGTTTTCAATGACAATGTAATTTATTAAGATAACAACTGAATAATAATATGTAATAATTGTGTCCTAATGTTCCTAATATATTTGCACTCCTCACATGTTATAATACAGAGTACCTTATGAACCTTTTGTAACATCCTCTGAACCTGTGTTATGCAAATAAATGATTTGCATTAGCAATAATAAACATTTATTTCAGACGAGGTCTATATTTTGTTAGAAACTATTTACATAACAAAATTAAAAGTTAGTATTGGCAACAAAATTAAATTACGACATGGAGACGCACTCACCTTTGCAGCATGGGGGACTCCCACCGATCAGTAAAAACACCCAGTATAGTGTTGGAACTGCCACGAACGCGAGCGAGTAGGGAGGCGCATCTTTTCCTAACGATAGCGGCAAAGCCATCCACCCGTGCATGTCCATGGCGTCGCAGTGCGTCAGGGATGTTTGCTGAGACATCCCTGACGCACTGCGACGCCATGGCAGCCCCAACAGTACTCTCCAGTGCATCATTATTATATTGGACATGCAGGTCGCTGCATGCCCGCTGCGAATAACTGATCCACAGGCTGCGGGTGTAAAAAGGTTGGCAATATACTTTAAAAAGCGTGTTTTTTTTTTATATTTGCTGCCCATTTATTTTAAGAACAATTCTTGCTCTATTGTACATGTTTTGATTATTTAAGCTTACGACACAAATCAAAACACACATCATAATATTAGCACTAAGCAACATCGTCTCCTTTAAAACTGCGTACGTCTTCAGTTTTTAATTCGAAATAGCGGGCACTTACGCGTAATGCGCCATTATGCTAATGTAAGCGATCGCAAATAGCTGCGCACACTCGCACAGAGCGCCGAGCGCCCAGCGAGCTGACAGCCCGGAGTAGGGTTACCATTTCGAAATTTGAATTAAGGCCAGACAAAAAGCAAGACATTTGCAAAAAGTCCGGTTATTTTTCATTTTAATGTTTCTTTTGTCAGTAATCGCTTCTTTTTTTTTGTTAAACTGTTGGTGGTCGCAAGCGCTACTCCTCTACTACTGAGCGTGAGGTTCTGGTTTTGACTCCCAGTTCGGGTAACGTGTTATTGGGTTTGTAAAACAGGAATTTCTCAGTAGCATCCCGGAGTCAGGGGACTTAAACATAACCGGCGAAATGTGCGTGTAGGTTCTACAGGTACAGCTGCGCCATTCGGGGCTTACAGGCGTGATGCTCATATGTTGTATAAAAGGTCGGACAAAGTCCGGACGGGGGCTCAAACGCCGACATGTCCGGACACATCCGGACGGATGGTTACTAGCCTGGAGTAATGAATGCGATGTATGGAGACCGCACGCCGTTACTACGTCAGCGCGTGCTGTTATAAAATGAATTGTGAGATACGAATTATTATTTAATAGCTTGAACGTTATAGTAGCCTTTCTTATGCAGGGGAGGAATCTGATAAAAGAAGCGATTAAAAGGCATTGTTACTTGACCAAGAACAATTCGTTTTGTCTGGTTCATGAGTTAATTGATGAAAGCTATAATATACTCTTGAGGGTTTTGAGAGTCTTTGAAATACTTTGTTTTCTCTGGAACACGCCAAAGGCAGAGCACCTCTTCAAAGTGTTTAGATCGCTGTAAGCTGTATGTTAAAAGTCAAAAACACCTTTTCCAAAGGAATATAAAAAAAAAATTATATAATATACTAAACACGCATGCTCCGTAATGAATCATGTCTTCGTCTATCATCGCGGTGTAAGCACCATTTAACAACATATCATTTATTTTCAACAAAGGATGGAACGGAAGGGTGGAATGCCACAAGGTTATATATCCCGCCCGAGTTCAAATAACAAAGTGCTAAAACAGGAACTTCGTGAAAAGAATCGTATCACAAAGTTTTGGTAATCGGTTTATATCTGAAAGCTGTATCCCACGGCTTCGCGAGCGTCAAACCAAATAATTGGGTTCCCGTCCTTAGGGGATCGGATTCGATTCCGCAATTGTACACATATGTATGTACCCACAGTGCGGTAGATTGTAAAAGTAACAATACCGAATGTATTTTATAGTATTTTCTGCGCGGTAGACATATTGTTTTTCTTACATTGGGTGTTATAAAAGATTATTTTAGGATATGGAATACCTCCATAGCTAGGATGGTCCACCACAGTCTATGATAAAATAGTTGGTTTTAATGGAACTTCATTAAGAAAAAATAAAAACTAATTAGTCATAATGAAAATAGTCTTCAATATTCTATGGGTATTACTAAAAGACCAACTGATACAACATATAATAACACTCTACCCAACGGTCCAGTACAATGAAAAAAGTGGAAAAGATAGAACGAGACGTTCGATACCGCTCAGTCGCGGAGCTATAAACAAATGTTGTGGCAGATAGTTATGTCAGCGCTCGGTCAACATAGGCACCATCAACAAGTGTTTGCGTTGTATATGGGGTTATTGTCCTTTCTTTCTTACATTATTCTTCGATAGAGTTTATAAAGTTAGATAATCTTTGTTCATCTTTGACTAAAGGCTGATTTTTCAAGTGCCAGATAATTTTTAACGAAAGAATAAATATGACAGTTTGACATATCTTCTATACAAAAGCTGTCAAACCGCAATATTTATTCCTCAGATAAAAATTATCTGACTATTGAATGAAAAATCAGGCCTTAGGCGAAGACTTTAGGAAATCAAGCACTTTATTTATCACAACAGATATTTATTGCTTATTGTTGAGTTTTCCTTTTTATTTCACATCAATTTATAGAGTTCTATGTCACTGAAGAAATAAAGAAGAAGTAAAATATTCATAGCTGTGGGTTACATGAATACTTAGCTTTTCTTCAGTCATTATGAATCTACGAAAACTTAATACTCATATCAAGACGTCCCAAAAACCTTGCAAGGTAGCTCATAAAGTAATATAACGAGGAAATAATAACAAAATAAGTAAGACATCATTAACCTCTCGCACTCGTTCAGCGAAACGTGCTTCTCTCTTCACACTTCACAACTAGTGTTGCTCATTATATATCTGAAGTTGCCAGTTCATGTCAATTAGTAGATTTGACATCTTAGGGCCCTTTCCCACGGCAAGATCCCGTTTTTTGCAGGTACGGTTTTTTGCAGGATCCCGTTTAGTAGTGTACGTGTTTAAATATACATATTCACACAAGCATCCCGTTTGTAGTATACTGTAAACAGCCACCACCACGACCGACGGGCCTTTTTTTAACTCAGTATGACTAAAACTTTGAGAGATATGATTTTTTTTGTACTCGTATAGAGAATAATAGTTGAACAAAAAAAAAAAAAAACAGAATGGCTGCCACATAGCGGTGAAGTGTACTGGACCCGAGCGTGAGTGTAGAGTGTAATTGTACTATAAAATAGTTTGTATTTAGAATATCGCTAGTCCATGAACATGGAAATGTTTTTAGTATCAATAAAAGTTATTATTATTATCATGAATGCCTGTTCATGCCTGTGCTGTGTGTGCTGTCTGTCTGTACATGAATGCTCTAAAAGACTTTTTTTTTTATAATTACCGTCTTCACCATTATTACTTATTGATTTTAACCAAATTTAAGCATTTTTTCTATTCCCTATAAGTTTATTTCAATTAGGGGTCTCCACATCTTAGTTTTTTTCATCAAGGTTTGTATGTATGTACAGACGCCAGCACATCAAGCTACCCGAAACTGTCAGATTTTCCGAATCAACTTTGAACCTTATGCTTTAGCAATAAAGTTGAAAATCTATTAAAGAAATCTGACAGCTTGTAGTAGCTTGATGTGCTGGCGTCTGTACATGTGTTTTCCTGCTTCCCCTGAGGCTTTGCACTGTATCCGAATTGTAGAATTAAATGCGTCTTTGTCGAGTGCTATAGAGTTTGTAATGTCTTTGTTTTAAAATGTGTTTAACATGAGAGAATTATTGATACCTTCTTTCTCATCCCGCTTATCTGAAATCATTAATCCGTTAATATTCTGCTCCTTTATTTTTACAATATTATTTTCCTTATATGCAAGCAGGAATTTTTGGAGTGATCAGATCTCTTCATAAGCAAATTCCTCCGATTCCACTTATTTGACAAAGATACGACGAAGTATTCTTTTGTATGTCATCAACGAATTCCGGATACACAAAGATCTTCGGGAGGCTAAGGGTTCTTCAAAACATAACATACGAGTTATCAATGATTACTTTCAGTTCTGTTGAAGCTTGCTTGGAATATTTTCGTTTTTTTTGCTTGGAATATTTTCGTTTCTAAAAGTGAACTCCCGCGAGATCTATCCCTTATGATCTACGGTTGCTGCTACGAGTATTACCTATATCTGTCCATGTACTAATAATGAAGCTGAAGAGTTTGTTTGTTGGAACGCGCTAATCTCGGGAATCGCTAGTCGGATTTAAACAACTTTGTTTGCATTTGATAGCGCAGTTCTTGAGAAAGGCTATAGGCTATTTAACATCACGCTAGGGCCCTTAGGAATCGAGTAAAGAGAAAAAAAGTCAGAAAGAACGCTAAGCGAAAACGCAGTAATAGCGCGGGCAGGCGATGCGATGCGACGGGGTGGGAGGGGGAACAAGACATTTCACGCGGACGTCGTCGCGGGTGGAAGCTAGTATAAGTGTTTATTGATCAGTCAGACTGATCGGTAAGTGTTTATTAAGAATTCACAATATCTGTTGTTGCGGCACACATAACGTGTTAATATAGTACACATTCCTTGAGTTTAAGAAACTTTTAATACGCTATATATTTTGCAAGTTACACGGTGGTCGTGCTGATAACATTTGGCTAGCACGGCCCCCTTTTTTTGCATATTTCTTCAAAAGTACAGAGGTGCATTGAAAAGGAAACAGTTACATATACTCCAGTGTACATTGCATTGGTGCACACCTAAAACGCAAACTCTGGGGGGCCTTGCGGGGCAGAAAAAGATTACCGATAAGGGTTAGGATATTGAAGTGAAACTTTTCTAATTATGTTCATTCCGTGGTTTCAACTGTTAATTATTCTGAACTAATTAGTTCTGCTCAACAGTCTCGTGGCGCCATCTATAAACTGCCTCTTGGAACTGCATTTTAATGGTTATGGTGACGGCAATGGATACCCTCACGCTTCCTTAATTTTACGATATTGGTGTACTTTTAAACTCCTATATATATTTTTTTTTGTTATACGATTCTTTTCCTTTAAATCCAACGAGGTTTAAAAGAAAATGCTTTTAGCGATATGACCGCTTATTGTATTGTACTGTTTTAATATTGTTCGGGTTATTTCTTTTTTTTTTTTTTACTGAGGAAAGCTCTTTCCCATCTGCTTAATGACTGCATGGATTTATTATGTAGCTTTCTTTATCTTTTTATCTATTCCTAGTTCAGTTAAAAATACGTTTGAATTTTCAGTACACCGGACGTGTTCCAATTTCACCTTCCTGCCAATATTGTTAGCCCTAAAAAGTTCTTCTACAAAACTTTTCCTCGTTTGTTTCATATAAAAATGCCTTTTTACGACAATTTGCTTGTCTCTTCACTTAGGCATGCGCTAAAACGCTGGCGTAATAAACCCTACTCACAAACAGTTGGGAGTGCTCTGGCTCGCCGGTTGGCTCGCACTCGTAAATAAGAATATAGAGTTGTTTCCAAACTACGTTCATAATGTTTTTATGAAGGAAAGTCGGTGACAAATTGGAAATAATGCCTCGAAATTGTTGGGAAACACGAGACGAAGTTAGTAAAGTTGTTTTTGTAAGAATAGTACGTTTTCTGAAGCGTTTTTACTTAATGTTTATGTTGATATTTGGGTCACTAATAACTATTTTTCTTAACGTGTCACAGTGGTCATTAACCTATTTAATCTCTTCCTTAGCCACAAGGATATTAACCTTATGTAAATCATATAAAGAGTGTCAAACAAAACATACGCATAGGTAAATCAACATCTCGACATTAACATAGAAAGTGCAATACACACTTGCGTGCGTGATACGCCACGCGGCCACGATAACCGAGCACGCACGGCGTACTGCGAATCCTACGGTTTTACAGAAGCGTGTGGTTTTGTGGTCGCTCCAACGGGAAATTGAAAGTTTTACGACCAGGATTCGCTTTCATTATACATCGTCCTAAATTTTACAAAATTATAACAGCCAGTGGATTCTGTAAAAATCTCACCATGAAAACTTACGTGGAGTGAGCTGTCAGTGTCAACCCACTGATGCTAGGGATTGACTAAGCAAATATTTACAATCATAATCGAGATTTTAATAATATCTTTTATGCTAACTCTATTGATCATTTTATATTATTTTAAAACTAGTATTTTAGTTGTCAGAACATCAATTTTGTTGTTTTTTCTTTTTTTTCCTAGATTAAAACCCCACAAAATAGTAATGTTTTGACAATTAAAATACTAGATTTGAAATTATATAAAATGATCAACAGAATTAGCATAAAAATATTATTAAAATCTCGATTATGATTGCAAATGTATTCTTGGTCAATCACTAGTATCAGGTGGGACGACACTGACAGCTCACTTCACGCTCACTTCACCTAAGTTTTCACGGTGAGATGGTTACAGAATCGCACTGCCGTTGCTGTATGTTTGGAATTGAATATACAATCAATATAAGAGATAAGTATGCAGTCAGCTAACTACAACTTATTTTAAACCCATGTTGAGCGTGTAACCACCACCACCATACTCTAATTTTTTTTTTTTTATCAATATCATGAATAGTTAAATCTTTGGCATCGCTCATCTGAGTTTGTCTTGCGTTCCAACAGTTGTAAAGCCTAACTGCGTATTGCTAGTATATTTTGTTCTTACTTCCATACTAAACAAACTCTTCTACTGTGTAACATATTCGCGTTTCACAGTAATTACAAATAGCCATCCTATTTGTGCAGCAATTGGAATCCGTCCAATACGGCTCCGAAGTACCGATACATATTTATTAGCCGCTTATCGGGCCGAGGCGAGCACAACTGTCTTGTGCGGCATTACACGTGGAATAGGATTAACTACGCCCTTTGTAGGCGCTGTAATAGGGAGTGGAGGTAGTTGAGGGACCCTGTAGGCTGCAGGTATGTTGTGGGCTTGTAACTAGCTTTATGTGTCACTTTGATGAAAACTTGTGTAGTGGAGAAGGCGAGAGAGGTTTGTAAGCGTCTTAATATTACCTTGTGCAGAGTTTATTAATATTTGTTTTGGAAACATAGGTTTTCATGAGAATGGGAGTTGTGTGGTAGTAGATTGATATCCTGAGCAGCGTTAGAAGTGAACGTGGGGAGCTTCTGGTCTAGTTGGTAAGTCGTCGTTCACTCCAGGCTTTTAAGAGGAAATAATGACTAGTCTTTCTTTTTGTCAGAAAAAAAGCGACGTACCTACCTACCTGAGGGCCCACACAAAGTGACATTCTATCAGCGATAGCAATGATAGAAAAGTTAAAATGTATTCAGTTTCAAATTCAATTAGCTAGCGAAACTCGAGACCAGATGATGGTATCGATGTCTAAAGACTATAACATAAAAACAACAAAGATTTGATGTTTTTTTTGTGGTTCAACGACCGATGAATGTCTTGTTACTTGAAGTATGAGTTAAGGAAATCTGTCTGTGTTCTGTAGTTTCGACTTGTTAAGATTTCGATACCTTTTGTTTTTTCGGGGGAAACCTTCAAAAGGCACCCGATCTTCGGGGAGGGAGGTCGGGGAGTGTGAGGATTTTTACCTCACTAAAACCAGCCCGGTGATCACCATCAGCACATGGGGGTGGTCCCGGTTCCTCTTAAAAGACCAATTCCGGAACCCTCCGCTGTGCAACGCCTGTAACGCACATCCCTGGGGAGACTGTGAAGGGGCCTCGCTGTGCACGGCAGCACGTGTGTGGACTGTGTCACCGTCATCCCTGGGAAGATATCGATACCTATAACGTCTGTGAAGTTTACACAGTAAAAAGATGAGTTTTAAAGTAATATTTCAAGTGACTACACTAACTGCGGTCGATGACCCCACAAAAAAACCGTGGAATTAATTACATTTTTTAATTTATCATGTTTAGATAACCATCACGTCTGCAGAGTTTCGCTAGCTAATTTAATTTGACCCTGAGCTTTGATATGAGCTACCAAACAAACTTTTGTTAATCTCGTTGAAAGTCGTCGTAGCTGGCCCTCTGACCTCTGACACTTGTAGATAAGCTAAAATATCTCTTGATAATCAGGTGCATACCTCTCATTTACCTATTTCAAGACTAACTGAAGTCTAGAAGCAGTACCTCCAGGTTTATCGCGATATAAAGATAAGTGGCACAGCACGGAGGGTGCGGCGACGCTGCGCAACGCCCATCCATTTGGGCGCCGGCGCCGGGGGTCATGGAACTTGCTAATATACTTGAGTGGAACGTTCTATTTTTTGACGCTGGTGTTTGTCAGCCTGAAATATATATAGAAATTGTGAAATATTTGACGTTTACTCCTCAAAAACCGCCAGCGAAAACTGTGTGAGTGAAAAGTAGAAAATTGCCTTTCGTAGATTGTACAAGTTACTGACAACTAGATGTCTTGGCAAGTTTTCTCATTAACATTTTCACAACAACCATTCCCGTACTTCCGGCATCCAGCGAATCGATAATTGATTCTTCGTTTGCATTCACTCTATTGGATTTCTGTTGTAACTTATCAAACAACAATCTCATATCAGAACATGTCCCCACATATCATTGGCCACTGTTTCCTCGTCCGGTGTATACGCCAAAGTCGCAATGTCGCCCACAAAGCCTGCAGTACGCCGAATACGCCGCGTATTCATAAACGTAGCCACATATAGTACTCCGCCGGGATGGTGCGGTACGAAATATGATTTGTGCGTGCCCGTGGCCGCGCTAGGGCTGTCGCTTGCTCCAATATTAAAAATATTTTGACTAAAGTAAAATTGATGTATACAATTTCTGCAGTTACATCCTGTCGTAAATACAAGAGTCTATAAATTATGCAAGGGTCGATCTCGTGACAGTATTCAGATCTTGGTCCTTGGTAGACCGATGACAAGTCATCTCGCTCTAGATGCGGAAAGCCCAGAAAAGGTCTTTGTGGCGATGCTTGGCGGTTGCCTAACTCTGGACGAGTAGACGCCTCTCAGCTGAAAGGTGATGATAGTTTGATCTTGGCAAAATATAATTGTCACGACAATACTCGTAACTCTTAACTTTCTCGTCTGATTGTTTAAAGATTATTTTCTGCGCATCTAATAAATAAACTTGAGTTACCAGGGTTTTGTAGCCTTGCCACTGCCAATGACAATGAAACACCCTTGGGTAATCGCTGTACAAAATATGATTTGTGCGTGACCCTCGACCTAGGGCTGCCGCTAACGGCTCGATGGCTCGCTGTCGATGGCCGCCATTTTACAGGTCATTGTTTAAATTTACGGTTAAAGGGAATTGTTGGAAATATGTAGTGTTTTTAGAATTCTGTTACCGGGTTTTTAGTGAGTAGGTTTTGAAACCGGTGTAATTTGGTTGATTGTATAATATTGTCTATCGTTTTCTGAACGCTATATTCATCTGCTGGGATTTCAATCAACTGTTTCTCCGGTTTCTAACGACCATCAAAAGACGTTAAATCATTATCATTTATCTTAGTACTAGCGACCCGCCCCGGCTTCGCACGGGTGCAATGCTGATCACGACATAGTATAAAACAAAGCCGCTTCCCGCTGTCTGTCTGTCTCTATGTATGCTTAGATCTTCAAAACTACGCTACGGATTTTGATGCTGTTTTTTTATTTTATAGATAAGAGTGATTCAAGAGGAAGGTTTAGTTATATGTATAATACATGCATAATATAGTAGAGAAACACTGATAATGTAGGAGCCATTATTTCTCGTAAAAAGTATAGGATAAAAAATCTTTATTGTGGGTTATCTCTTAGAGATGGACATATACCATTGTGGATTTTTTTGTAGACCTTTTTAAAGTGTACAATACTGTAGTACAGACGCCAGCACATCAAGCTATCCGACTCTGTCAGATTTTCCCAATCAACTTTGAATCTTATGCTTTAGCACTAAAGTTGAAAATACGTTAAAGAAATCTGACAGATTGTAGTAGCTTGATGTGCTGGCGTCTGTACATTATTTTGATCTATCTCGTAGGATTCAGCCAGCGTTTGCAATGTAAACGCAAAAAAATGTGTTTATTTACGACATCACATTAGAAACCTCTAAAATGATCAATGTTTCTCTACTATATTATGCTTGTATTATACATATAAACCTTCCTCTTGAATCAATCTATCTATAAAAAAAAAACCATCAAAATCCGTTGGGTAGTTTCAAGCGCCACAGGCCGACTCCCCGGCCGATAACGCCCGCATTTTAAATCTATCATTTTAATCTAAAATATTCATTTAAATTACATGCTGTAAAGGGCCTTAATGATCTATATAAAATGCACACTGTTTTTAAGGTACTTAATTGGATAAGGATTAATGCTGTATTGCCTAAAATTGCTTCTTAAATAAGCCATTATTTCTCGTAAAAAGTTAAGGATAAAAAATGGTTATTGTGGGTTATCCCTAAGAGATAGACATATACCACCGCGGACTTTTTTGTAGAACTTTTTAAGGTGTACAATACTGTAGTACATTATTTTGATAATCTCGAATGGTTCAGCCAGCGTTTACAATGTAAGCGCAAAAAGATGTGTTTATTTACGACATCACATTAGAAACCTCTAAAATTATCAGTGTTCCTCTACTATATTATGCATGTATTATACATATAAACTTTCCTCTTGAATTACTCTATCTATTAAAAAAAACCGCATCAAAATCCGTTGCGGAATTTTAAAGATCTAAGCATATATAGGGACAGACAGACAGGGAAGCGACTTTGTTTTATACTATGTAATGATACCAAATATGATACTGTTCAGAGTGACGAAATTTTATGCGTAGAACTTAAATTATCCGCTTTTTAGCCTGCCAGTTACAAAGAATATTTACTTCTCAAAAAAAGACTTTCCAAGCTTTAATTCGTGAGTTAAGCTCCGGGTGCTACGGTACTCACACGTAGATCTTTTGTGGAGTACTTTCGATTTGCTTGTAACGAAGTAAGAACACTGGAGTGGTAATGGCGCCTAGGAAGCACCACTAAGACTGGATGTGTATAGTTACGAGTCATTTGTTCGGCGAGATTTTAAGAAGAACGTTGTTCTATAAGTTTTGTTGCCTTTGAAGATAGACTTTAAAGGAGATTCTTGTATGTAGTTTTTATAGATCTTATTGATTAGCGTGTCTCTTCTTTTATTTAATAAAATCCTTAAATTCGTTCACTGATAGACTACGCACAGCCTAGGCCGCTGGGTCTAGAAGCACGAAATTGACAAAAGGGTTCCTTACGTAACGAAAGTGAGCACTAGCGTAGGATCTTTGAAAATTAATCTCCGAAAATGGTTAAGTAAGGGATGAAAGTTTGTCGAAAACTGACGATGTCCTTGCCGATGGCAAATCCTATCGGGTTTACGGCTTTTTTCGTAGTAATCTGATCATAATTAAGTGTTTTTGGGCATTCAATTTCGTCAGAAAGAACTTGAGCGGTGGACATCGGTCCTATCGTAGTGTATAGCAATAATCTAGGCTATTTGAGTTTTGCAAACTTTGTTTAGCAAACTTTTGGGATGTATAATTACATATTTTCAGAGTTAGTTATTATCTAGGACGCTCGTTATAAGTGTTATATTCTTCTGTTATTACTAAATATATGTACCCTCTGAACATATTATGTACCTTTCGGCAAACTGATCACCACAATACACCTAATGGCTACAATATTGTTTAATAATAAAATAGTTACTCGTTGGTGGCAGCCCTGAACCGATAGTGCGCTCCCGGGACGTCCCGCGACTGTCCCGAAATAGCTGTATCTTAGCTAAGTTAGCCAAACTACGGCTATTGTATCGGTGACGTGCCCGCATTTATTATGTTGTGTGTATAGGTATGTATATCAATGTGGAGATCACTTATGTAAACTTTCAAAAAGTTTTTAGTATTATTTTGTAAGTAAATATTAGTCTGGTCAGTGTATGGTTGTCTCGTTAGGCAGTTTAGTTAGTTTGATATACTAACTGCATGGGATTTGAAGACTTGAAAGTCCTAAAATGGTAACTCAGAGAATTGTTTAGAAAATTATAAACTTACGAACATCTCAATTATGTATTTTGAAGAAAAACTTATTAGTGCTCACGATTTGGTAATCCATGCCTTGTGTTGGTTAAAGTTACGATCAGCTCATAAGTCAAAGATGTAAGGTTAAAATATCTAATATTTTAATATTATATTTATATTCTGATATTTTTGTCAAATTTCTTTCCCGAAGAAATGTGAAAAATAAAATAAATACATTTTAGTACCCAAACCCTAAAGAAGCCTTCGGGTAAAAGTAAATCGCCGAAAATAAAATATCAAACGACAAACACATGGTGTGTGACATTTTTGTCGCGCAGGCTATACATTACATTACTGAAATATATGTGCGGTACGGCTTTCTTCTAGGTATCACTAGTATTAGTTCCTTACTTTGTTTGTTTTCTAGTCACGTATATAACAAACTGTGACAGTTTACAGGCGTTTCTTCTTGTAACTCAGGTATAAGGCTTTTTCTGAAGGAAATCCGATGAATACGGAATAAGGGTTCTGTTCTTTTTGTTTTCAATCGTATTGTTGTTGATGAAGGTAAAGAATATGTATTGCTGGATTTGTCCCTTGGCTACAAAATCCGTGGGTGACAATATAAATATCAATTGTCATGTAGGTGTTAAACAATGGCTGGACAGATTGTTTCTTTGTTGAGTAGATGTGGAATACTAAAATATTATTACAATAGAAATTACAAAGGTAGATAAATATAACGGGTTTACGAGTGACACTAATATTATTAAGAAAACTCGTAATTAAACCCATGTTTGAAAACTAATAAATAATTTAATTGATATGAAAATAAACTTTCTGAAAACCGAAAACTTTCGTAATAGTTTTCAGAAGTTAGTCTTTAATTAAGTATAACGAAATTGCCTTTTGTAACTAAATTAATTAATTGCTTTTAGACCTTAATTGCCAATTAAATATCACTGAAACTCTCTGTAGCGTATAAATGATTTAGTTATCGTGTACAAAAGTTTTCCGAGCCGATGGGCCCCACTAATTGGACCGTACGTGACAATCGGTTGCGGCCCAGAGCAGGGCCGCGCCGGGCGACACAATTACACGTACGTGAAAATGGTCCCGGTTGCGGCCCAGACCCGGGCCGCGCCGGGGGACACTCTTACACGTATGTGACAATAGTCTCGGTTGCGGCCCAGACCCGGGCCGCGCCGTGGGACACACTTACATAGGTATACAAGGTGCCTGTCTAATTAGATAGGCACTTTACTTTACCCGACTTACAAGTTGTCGCGAGTTCGAAAAGACGGGGTCGATACCACTTGGCCATCACTGCTCTATAGGACTTAAATACTTACAATTAAATATCGTAAACACAGATTGCAGATAAGGATTTAACTGAGAAAATATCACCCAAAACAGTAAAAGGAGTAAATATTAGTACATAATTAACATTAAAACTACTGAAATTTTTAAAACAAAGCCCCTAGAGGTAGTTATAATTTCTCTTCAACTAAGTGAGATGTGCAGTTACCCATATAAAAGCAATTATTCCTCATATGCAAGGTGTAACTCTCAACCTCTAAGGGGTCACTGTACTCATCTGCAGTGCATCTGGTATGTTTGCGCAGGCACACGTCGACGACTTTCACGCGATTATTAGAAAGAAATCTGCGTCGTTGTTCTGCAGAATACCGGCCAGCCCCAACTCCATCCTGAAGACAATAGAAGAGAGGTACGACTCCCCCATATTTGGGGCTATTGTTCGTAGATGCGTCTCGAACAACAAGCTTGTCTCTAAATAAATAATAATGTTTGTAAATGTATGTAACTAACATAGTTTATAAGTTTATTTTTACTAACCTATGGATGTTGCTTGTCCGAAATAAAAGTTATTTAATTTTTTTATTTATTATGAACAACTTTTACTTTGGGAACAAACCCGCAATCGCGAAAAAAAAACCAGCTGTTCCCTACATTTATGTTCGCATAACTTGTCAAAATGTAGCGAACAGCAAAGGAAGGCAGAGACAGCTAGGAAAGTAAAATGTCTATCTAATTAGATAAGCACTTTACTTTGTGCATTTCATTTCATCACAACTGCTCTCAAAACGGCGAAGGAAAACATCGTGAGGAAACCTGCATGTCCTAGAACCAAGAATCCGAAGACTTGTGACATCCACCGACCCGCACAGCTCGCGTGGTGGATTTCGCCCCCCTTTCTCTCACCGAGAGGAGGCCTGTGTCCCAGCAGTGGGAGCGTTAAAGGCTGATTGTGCTGAAGTCCTATTATACATTTCGTACATAAAGATGGGTTACGGAGAGGTGTACCTAACTCGTATAAAAATGCCTTTACAGAAGCCGAGAGCCACTTGTTCTTCCCGATATTATGATATTTTCTATATACTGGATTATACCTGGGAAATCTGGCTACGGAGATATTAAATTTCCAACTTTATTTGATGTTTTTAAAACAGTAAAAATACAAATACAATAATAAAACAATCATAACTTAAACTTTAAATACTCCCACGATCCGTTGCTTGCGCCCATAAGCAATTAGTTTTTGCGCACTACCGTAAACAGCAAATGTTCACACCAAAAATAAAAGTCGTTTCCATAATTTTTGCAGAAAGATATTATTAACTTTGATGTACAGAATGCGTAGGTGGCTGCTTCGTGAAGCGTCTTTTTACTCATTATAAATGAAGTGCGTCATAATCAAAACCTAAGAAGATGGGTTTCATATTGTACGCTCTGAATTTGTGAAACTGAGTAATTGTGAAGTCTTAAATATTATTTATTTATTTATTTAATACTTCAAGCACATAACACGCGCCTCTGCACATTAATGTACGTTTAAATATTCGGATACTTATTTATTTCTATTATGAAAAGACCGGTCCTTTAAATATTTAGATATTATTTCTATTATGTAATAATACAGCTCCAAAGTTTATGAAAGCGCTATTCATTGAGACGAACCCATTTGGAAATATTATTTTGAATGGAATCTTAAGAAATATCTCTTGAGTGTCTTATTTGTATGAAAATTTACCTATTTCGGCAATTACAATTTTGGAAATTCTCTTCAGACGACCTGGTAAAGGTCGCGTAGCGCGATAAATAGTTGTCCATACAACCCACAAATTTTGGCCCTAATTCGTCCTGAAGGGCCACTAGTCCTTAGGGACGTCCCACGTGACGTCAGAACCGGCGGCTTTATTTACATAATGGAACTAAATCGTGCGGAAATGATTATAAATGAGGATCCCACGTGTGACGTGACGTAATGCTATTTGGCTTCATAATTGATTTTCTGGGTTTGTTTGTTTTTGGAATACTATTGGGATTGCTTTGTTGGGTTCTCTGTTACGAGTAATGACTATTTATTTATTTATGTTAAAATATGGTTCATATATTTTGTACTGGGTTATTCTTCAATTTAATACCTGATGGCAAACGATATGCCAAACGACTTCTTTTAAAATAAAACTTCACGAGTACCTAACTACGCCTAGATGTGCCAAGTTTAGTACTTTAACGGGTCAAATCTCAAACGGTCTTTAACGTTTTCAAAGTAAAAGAATTTACTTCATCGAGACCCTTTCACAAGCACACTACACCTTTAAATAGGTATTCAAAAGGGTCCTTTGACGTCGCAATCCATCATTTTGAAGAATGTTTTCAGGAGAAAAGTCCCAAAACATTCTTATCCTGAATAGTGATGTAGTGGAAATATAAATAAAGACATTAATTGCATTTAACACTGTACCTGCCGGTCGATTCGGGAAAAATCTCACCGTGATAAATAAGGTGAAGTGAGCTGTGAGTCATGCTGATGCTAGGGATTGACACTATTGACTACTCACTCCACGCTCACTTCACCCAACTTTTCACGGTGAGATGGTTACAGAATCGCACGGCTGTACTGTATTCGCTAATTGTCTCACTGTTTCAGTCTCTGACTCAGACGGGCATTGAACCCGTGATCTTGGTCCAATGATCACGTGTCGGGGAAGAATAATTAATTAGAATTCGTTGCTTGATCTTTAGGGGCCCGTGGCTAAATAATAACAGCCGCACAGGCGATCGATCAGGTTAAGCCACGCTTGCAGCGGTTGGTATGTGGATGGGTGACCATCTTTATATACCGAGACCTCTCCGTGCCTCGGAAAGCACGTTAAGCCGTTGGTCCCGGCTGTCATTCGTGGAGCTTTGACAGTCGTCACGGGTAGTCAGACACCCGAAAGATAACTGACAACCAGTCTTACCAAGGGGTATCGTATTACTCAGTAACTGGGCTGTGGAGGTCAGATAGGCGGTCGCTCCATGTAAAATACTGGTATTCAGCTGCATCCGGTTAGACTGGAAGCTGACCCCGACATAGTTGTGAAAAGGCTAGGCAGATGATGATTGCTTGATCTTGAAATCACATCTTATTATTAACTAGCTTTTAGCCGCGACTTCGTCGGCGTGACATAAGATAGGCAGGCAATAGTGTAACTTTTTATCAATGAAATATTGTTTGTAATCGGATCAGTAGTTCCAGAGAATTACCTGTTACAAACATATAAGCAAACAACTTTACCTCTTTATAATATTAGTGTGGAATCACAAATAGGAGAAGGTTTGTAGTATCAATAGTGCGAGTATTGTGGATTATGAAACAGTAGGTATTAAAAGTAGCAGAGACGAAGTGTCGTACTGAAGTATGCTCAGCGAGCAATGGGCTGTCGGCTGCTACAGACCTAGTTCCCGAACGAGAAGAATACATCACTCTTACCCATTCATAGTTAGGTATTTGGCGATGGTACATTATCTGAAATTGATTATGTAACAAATTCCACTTTTTCTAGTTCAGTGCTAGCTGCTAGATATAGGCCTTTCCAAATAGCTCAGAGCATCTCGTCCCCTCAATCTACCGATCCATCTTGTGCGAGACTTTCGCACTACGTTAGACAATATTGTTATCTAAAATATTAATGACACTGGTCCGGCTGACCAGAGGAAAACGATCCATCATCAGCTTTTTTCGTGAGGAAAATATTCCGATCGAGGAATAAATGACAGAAATGATCTTGCTTTTTCCGCGCCATTTCGTATCAAATACATTGCTAGATGTGAAAGAAAATGTCAGTGTTATTGATCCTATTATTTATTTGTTGTCGGCGCGAGACATCTGTTTCTTTCTGTTTCCAATCGATCTTCCGGTTTCTCATTACTTCCTTCATAGTCATCATCTTGAAGTGTAATGCGCACTCGGAGTGTAATCTTTGGTATTATATCTGGTATTATATATAGGAACTATTGGAAGCCATATCCGGCAGTTTTTGAAATGAATTTGTTTTGTTTTTGGGTAGCAAAGGATGTTTTTACCTCTACTATTCTCAAACTTTTCTTGTAGACCTTACGTTCTAGTGAGTTTGAAGATCTTCCGTGCGATTCTGTAACCATCTCACCGTGAAAGCTCGGGTGAAGTGAGCGTGGAGTGAGCTTACATTCGCTAGGGATTACCACTATTAAGCTCACTTCACTTATGATTTCACGGTGAGATTTTTACAGAATCGACCGGCTGTGACAAGTTTATCTTATTGACTTGTATCACGCGTCATTAACATTGAATTTTGTCGGTAATCCCCAAATGAGCCTGAAATATAATGAAGCCACGCGTTGGACTAGTTTATCGAATGTCCACCAGGCATGCCGCATGATCAAAGTGAGTCTTATAGACAGGTGTCAATTAACTATCACTACTGGGCCCATATGGGAATACATAGTTACAGGCTATATAATAGTATGAGCATGTCATAACAGATTTTGAAAAAAAAAAATATATTTTGTAACAGTATTTGGATTAAAAAGAGTGTCCTTGTAGTTTCTTGCCCATTCTTCTCCACGGTAACCTACTACGTTTTGGAGTGGACAACTAGCTTCATTTTTCTGACTGACCGACTACTTGACTATTCAAAAGTACCTGTAATTTAATTGAAATAAATGCTCCATGATACGTAATGAAACATTTGTTAACAGGATTGTAAAACTTAAGAAACTCTTTCACAAAGATGAAAATTATAAAAAGACTAGTTGAAACCTCTGTCCAAACTCATCACAAAAATAAAAATGGAGCCAACAGTATAAATAAATAACTCTGAACCAGTTCAACTAACATGCTTGATGTGATACAAGAAGAACATGAAAATAGTGCAGACTCCGGACTGTGTCCCAGTCCATTTCCTGCCATGAATGATACAGCAACAGACTACAAATAAATAAAAACCCAAGAAAGCATTCGAAGAAAACCTGATATAAATGGAAACGTTTTCAGAGAACAGGAAGACGCTGATTTCTCTGAAAAACAATTTTACGAGTGGCACGAGGTGGAATCAATTGAGTCTGCCGCTGTTGAAGATTGAGATGTCATAATAACTGGAGTATTGTCAGTGCGCTCGTAAACGTATAGGGAAACAGAGCGTGTTCATGAAAATATATGAATATTTTATTGTTTAGGAAATCGCAAGTATGGAGTTTTTATGAAAACATGGAAACAGTTACAAAATGGAGAATATGTTTTTTCTTCTATGAACATTTTTGACAAATCTCATAAAATATTTCTTGTTTCATCTAATCTATATAAATCGGGTTATTTAATAACTCAAGGATGGCTGGACCGATTTTTATGATCTTTGATTTGTTGGATTTGTCTCCGCCCCGAATAGCAGAGTAACTATTAATACAGGGGAGCAATTAAAAAAAAATGAAGATAATTCATTTTCTCATACATTTGTTCTGATTGATTCTGAGGCGGCACGAAGTTAGCCGGGTCAACCTCAGCTAGTAATTACTAAAATGAAAATGAACACCAACCTTAATCAAGCGTAAGGAACGATCCATTAAGTTAAAACGGCAACTTGTAATGAAAACCCAGTCAATTTTATAAATCATGTTAACGATAACTAACCCACGTTTGCAAAGTAAATGTAAACGGAGACTAATGGAAACTAACTAATCTAATAAAAACAAGATACAATTACAAAATGGCGCACAATTTAGTGTTAGACAGCAGAAAGAAAAGTTTGTATGGTAATAAAAATAAAGCACAGGGAAAGCAACACTGAGAAATGGATGCAATGTGAGCGGAGAGCGGAGCGTATGTTGTATAAAGGACGCCATTTTTTGAAGGAAAGTTGATACGAGCAAGTTAGTCGAATAGCTGATGTCGATAAATAAATGTTCGGGATAGGAAGTTAAAGGCAAATGTTTTAAGCCGGTAAGAGATAGCAACATATTACAAAAAAAAACCGGCCAAGCGCGAGTCGGATTCGCGCACGACGGGTTCCGTACCATTATCTATAAAAACGGCAAAAAATCATGTCTGTTGTATGGGAGACCCCTTAAATATTTATTTTATTATATTTTTTAGTATTTGTTGTTATAGCGGCAACAGAAATACATCATTTGTGAAAATTTCAACTGTCTAACTATTACGTTCATGAGATATAGCCTGGTGACAGACGGCCGTACGGACGGACGGACGGACGGACAGCGGAGCGGGAGTAATAGGCTTCCGTTTTCCCCTTTGGGTACGGAAACCTAAAAACCAAAGAAGCGATGGATGGATTGTGTGATAGATGACATGGCTAGAAAGGGCGTTACTGCCGAGATGTCGACTAATAGAGACATATGGAAGAAAAAGACATGTTTCGCCAACCTCACATAAATTAGGATAAGGACAGGAGAAAGGTGAAGAGAGAGGAACCAACAAATAGCCGACCTTGGTCTATAAATTAATAACACAAATAGTAAACTAGGAATTTAAAAGAAAAGTTAAACGTTACATGCAGTTTCTGGCCATTACCTACTAGTCTATTAAAACTTAACTACACGCCAAAACATTGCTTTGACGAGGACAGTAATTTGGCAGATGATCAAATTAACACAACAAGTTATCTGACCACTATTTGTAACTACTTTTAAGCAAACCAAAGCTTTAATTTAGATGTAATCTTTAAATTACCTCTTCAGTGTTGCAATTATCATGTCAAGCTATGCTGTGCAGAGCTGTGTTATGCTATGCTCGCTATCAGTAGCACCGTGGGCATACGGCCAATTAGATTTACTCAGAGCGGAAATAGTGAAGAGTAGAGGAGGCAATTACTACAACCCGCTTTTAGCCATAGACCACAGACAAGATACAGAAGGATCATTTGCCTGTGTCGAAAATGCTGACTTTATTTTGGAATCTGTTTAATCTATTCTTAATTCTTACACTCGGTTTCATAAGACTTCATAAGGATTTGATCAGAGATTTGCTATGATTGGATGACTATAATAACAAGCAATTTGAACAACAACGAATTTGAAGTTGAGAACTTGTTGAGGCGAGACAAGTCGCAACGCAAATTTTGTAGAATAATTTCTACGAAAACTTCATTGAAATTGTTCTACCAGAATCGCATCCCACCGTCCCGTAGCGCCTGACTGCGGGAGCCTTCAAACTCAATTTCAGCATTACTTAAGGTGAAAGCCCGTGAAATTCAAAATTTCTTTGCGAAAAACGTAAGAAGTTTTGGATTATGAGGGTTACATTGAAGTTATATACAGGATTAGGAACCGGTGCGTGAGACTTCTGACAGCAGTTATGTGGTACTTCTAAATAGGGTTTTTTTGCCTTTAATTTGTTGTGTCGAGTATCTTGGCAACTGTTCACAACTTCCAGCGTTACGTTAACGAATTCATGCAGCATACAGCACTGGGCTTCTGTTCCTTTTTGGTCTCGTTTGCAATGTTTCCGCTGTTATTGAATAGATTATTTTTTCTTTTTAGTATTATTGCTGTATATTCTGGTTTTTCTGCATTGATTTTTTTTATTTAGTTGACTTTCTTAGGTACTGGATAGCGAGATAGTTTCTGCGACAAATACGTTTCTATATCTGCGTTTGATTTCAGAACAACTGCGTTTTGATCACTCTGAATAATATCAAAAGGTTTAGACAAGACCAAGATTACCGACCTAACTCTCTTCGAAGGCCTTTAAAGCCGGAACACGTCAGCATCAACCTTTAGTATCAACTAGTAGTACCCCCGTCCTTCCTTCTAGGCGTACTGTCGTAACACTGACATTGATATACGCTTACGTAGCGTCGGCGTACGGATTAGCGGCGTATGGCGCGTACGCCCGACCTTTGCCGCTTAGTGCCCCGGTGAAGCCATAGGTATGTACTAATCGTTCACGGGCGTGGTTATAATTACTCGTGTTTCAAGCAAAAAATTTTCTTGGTCAATATAATCACATTTTTATTTATTTTGCATTTTCTATTTCCATGCCTTTGTGGTATTGCAGTGATAGATTAGTAAACACTAGCGCTTGTTTAGTGTTGTTTTGTACTACTAGGTAGTTGTCATTAATGTCAACTGTCAGTCACCAAGAATACGGCACGGTTGGCGCAGTGGTTAAGCAATTGACTGCTGCGCTGCGTGTCGCGGGTTCGATTCCCGCACGGAACAATTATTTGTTTGACCTACAAGTAGTTGTTCCGGGTCTGGCTGTTTGTGAATGTGAGTTTAAATGTTTGTAAACGCACCCACAATACAGGAGAAATTCCTAGTGTTGGGCATAGTTTTGTAAAAAAAAAAAGTTAAAAAAAAATTGCAGAAAATGGAGGGAAAAAATAACATAAAATGCAAAAAATAACAGAAAATGAAGCGTGTCTGTACGAGAGGCTTGGTGTGGTGATGAGTTACAGGGTCCTACAGGTTAATTACATAAAACAACAAATTATTTTTCTGATTTTCTATAGTTTGTTGCTGTTAAACTAAATATTGAACAGCAAAAAACTATAGAAAATTCAGAAAACTAGCTTTTAAATATTTTGAAATATTACCTGCTAGCTCAAACTGGCAATGCCAATGAACATTTAGGTAATGCTCAATGTTCTAACATTATTATCATGTAAAAGTAATGAATATCTCTTATCAGCAATCACAAATGTATGTATTTATATCTTTAATTTATTTGTTCCAGGTAAGGCGGAAATTTAATTACAACAAAAAGGTGCTAAAAGAGTGAGTGGCTCCTTGGGGAGGATTAATGTTAATGCCTTTCTGGATTACGGCCTAGAAGTCTAGGTCTTTAAGAAAACGCTGGCTCATTCATTAATTTTATTAGACGAATGTTGAAATCTTGGGAATGTTGCAGATAAGGGAATTGGCACACTCCTGACTCTACAGAGTTAGTTGTCATGTGAGTATGTCTGGAGGTCACCATGGTAACAGTTGGTGCATCTATGTCCCTGCTCCCTGTATATTGCCGTAAACGAATACTGGCCAGTGGCCATTTTATATAAGTAAGTAATGTAACACCACGCCTGTATCCTGAAGGGCTGACAGAGGTGAACCTACCTGTAGTACAGCCACAGTTCGCCAGTTATGTTGAAGGCCCAAAAATGGTTTTCTAAATAGGTACCTAAATAATGGAAACAAGGTATTTTAGTTAAGCGGTATCACCGGCATTTTCTGCTATTGTGATAAACTCGTGTTTTGTAGCGGCCAACCATATTTTTATGAAAATAATCACAAGAACATCCAAATGCCTCGAGCTTTGCGTAAAAATGCTGGTAATTTTGTCGGCATACGGCAACTTTTTGTCGCTTGGCTTACGCTTATACACAGCTTTACGTAATTCTCATTTACTTTTTTCGTCAAAATACGAGCCAACCAAAGTAACAATCATTAAGAGGTTTTTTAGTTTTTTTAGTAAATGTTACGTCTCTATCGACTTGGGAAACGTTCGCAAGGCTTCTAGCGATTTGTTGAAAGATGTGAGATTAGAGATAGATTGACTCTTTGAGTGCCAGATAAAACGTTTTGAGAAGTCGCTAGTCATGTTTGAAGCAAGTAATTTTGTGTTCTGTCATCTTTCTTACATTCTTTCAAGTATCACATACTTTATTTCTTTGTCTCTGTGTTTCTTTCTCTCTACATCCTTACAGGATGTACTCCTCCTGTAAGGATGTAGCAAAGAGACAGGAATCTAGTTATATTTTTCTCTCTCTATCTTATTCAAATTGGAGTAGGTTATAAATACGACTGTTAGTTTTTATCATGTGTGTCGGCACGAATATAAGAAAAGCTCATACCTTGATTAAAAGCTGTAGGTACGTACTTGCCCAATGTCGTGCCAAGACTGCGCAAGACGTTCTAAAGTATATATCACTCCGCACTCGTAGAAGCATTTTTAATATTAAGTGGGTATATCTAGCCATATTAACAAAACATCATCTGCCTAGCCTTTTCCCAACTATGTTGGGGTCAGCTTCCAGTCTAACCGGATGCAGCTGAATACCAGTATTTTAGATGGAGCGACTGCCCATCTGACCTCCACAACCCAGTTACTGGGTAATACGATACCCTTAGGTAAGAGTGGTTGTCAGATTTTCGGGCGTCTGACTACCCATAACGACTGTCAAAGATCTACGAATGACAGCCGGGACCAACGGCTTAACGTGCTTTCCGAGGCACGGAGGGGTCTCAGTATGTAAAGATGGTCACCCATCCACAGACCAATTTAGATGGAGCGACTGCCCATCTGACCTCCACAACCCAGTTACTGGGTAATACGATACCCTTAGGTAAGACTGGTTGTCAGATTTTCGGGCGTCTGACTACCCATAACGACTGTCAAAGATCTACGAATGACAGCCGGGACCAACGGCTTAACGTGCTTTCCGAGGCACGGAGGGGTCTCAGTATGTAAAGATGGTCACCCATCCACAGACCAACCGCGGCAAGCGTAGCTTAACCTGATCGATCGACCTGTGCGGCTGTTATTATTTAGCCACGGGCCCCTCTATTATTTAGCCATATTAACAAAACACTGCTTATAAAATTCTTAAGCAACTACATCGCATTTTCGTTTACGAATAGAGTAGATAAGTACGACCAATTTCCTTAATTCAAACTAAACGAAAAGAAAGTAATTGATACTAACCATGTTCTCTCTCTCAAGAGAATATATATAAAAAAGAAACACTTTTCCTGAGTGTTGTTTTAGTCTTATAGTTAGTAGTAATAGTTAAATGGGAATGCCTGTTAGACTGCCACGTTTTTGTAGTAGCTCTCTAATTTAATTTGCTAACATGTTTTCATCAGGCGTTCAGTAATGTACCTACTTAGATAATGTACGATTCTTGTGACTTATTCGTGACGAGCACAAAATAATATTTTTGCATTTTTATGTATAGTAGAAGCATTTACAAAATTAATCATTCCTACGTACGGAGTCCTTTTTGAGGACAAGGGTTTTTTGCGCCACTTCTTGTGTGCAGTGGCGAAGGGTTGGGAACTGTCCCATCTAATGTTGACGTTCAAAACGTGCTGACTCAGCTTACTTTGAATACATGACTCTTGTTTTTTTATTTTTTTATTATTGCCAGTAGTGTCTGCAAAACTATTCGTTTATGAAATAGGCACAACAAAACTGTGATTTCAAATCCTTCTTCCGATCATTTTTCTCCTGACAGTTCATTTTGTTTATATGTATGTATACAGGCTCCCATTAAAATAGATGGACAAATTTTAACACAGCGCTCAGTAGGTCTAACCAAAGATATCCAAGCAAAAAAAAAAAAAAACTAGTTAAAATAATTTTATTTTGACCCCAAAATAATAAATTGCCGGGACATTAGTGTATTTTCGGTAGCTAATAATTATTTGTCTTGTAAGTACCGAATGCGTTTTTCTTATATATATTGTTTTACCATTGTCCTTATTTTGGTGGTCTGAATTATTTCTAAAATTTTGTTCATCTATTTTAATGGGACCTTGTATATATATATCTATCTATGTATTGTTATTAATTCTTCTATTTTATAGTCATTTCCTAGCTATCTATCCCGTATGTTGCACCTACCATATTTTGTTTCTGCATCACCCTAAGGTTGACTGGTATAAGATGCCTCAGGCATTAAGTTCGCCATTGTACAGTATTTTTTTTTTACTTGTGCATAAAGTTTTAATAAATAAATAAATCGTGAAAATAACTATTTTCAGGCTCAACGTGTACCTACTAGGTCGAGGTTAGTAGAAGCAAGAAGTAATTAAATTCCAAATAATTTCTAACAACTATAATCGAGTAAAGCTTTGATTGTAACTTTGCTGTAGGTAAGTAATTAATAATACTTAGCACAAACGCGGCGTTTCGTTTGACTAGATTTCAGGCCGAGCGAGGTAAATGTAAATATTAGGTTACATTAGGTTAGTTAAGTTAGATTTAATTTTGATACTAAATACTGTGATGATGTGGGTTTCATAGTTGTTCTCCTTTTCTAGAGCTTATAGTTTTAGGGCTTATTTACAACTAGTTTTTGTCCGTGACTTCGGCCGAGTGAAGGTCGGAAATTATCCCACGGGAACGTACTAATCCAGTACGTTCCCGTACGTTAATCCAGGTTATAAACTACCTATGTGCCAAATTTTATGCAAATCTGTTCAGGCGTTTTTGCGTCATTTACTTATAACAAACATCCTAACATACAAACATTCACATTAAAAATATATAATACAGTACACCGAAACATTAATAAATCAGATTACTTACACCATACAAAATTTTTTTTTCAACTCAAATCCTTTATTTAGAACTGAAAAGTATTTTTATAACAGAGTTTTTTTGTAACAAATCGGCGAGATGAAAATTGAACAATAAATATGTTTAACAATAGCTGGTGAAAAATACCCGTACCTCCACAATGTTGAACGGACGAGTTTTACTTCCGTTGATTTGTTGCCATGGTTACGGAAATAATATCCTGATCTACCACGATAGGGAATTAAATGAATGAAGGCTTGGTGGGATGGTTGTACTTTTTTTTGGTTAATCATAGGGCACTATAGCGCTACAAGGTTTGGCGCGTGGCCAAAATCGGAACTAACGCCGCCATCTTGATTTTCCAATACATTTCACAAAACAATTGCACAATTGCTTACCAACAGCGTTCTGTCAACGTCAATCGAGCGCATAAAGGTCCTCGTATCAGTGGTATTTGAATTGTAGCTAATCTCGTAGCCTAATCGTCAATAGGAAAATGTCTAACAATAAGTGTAACTTGCAGAGAATTACGATGTTTTATACATTTTCTGAATGATCTTTCAAGAAAATTTTAAACCAGCAAATAGGTGCACCATTGCTCCCTATGTGAAATGAATGCAGACATTTCATATCAACAACAATTTTACAGCTGCAAATAAAATACCTGTAAATCAACATGGATTTGATTTTATACGATGATGGCCATCATTTTACACATTCGTAAAATACCGTCCCATTTATTTGTAATCTATTAATTTAATTGGATTCGAATGAAATTAATTGCGACAACCGATCCAATCGGGCCCAAATATCATTTAATTGATATTCTTCTATCAAATATCCAACCAATTATGCTCTGATTCCTATAGACTACCCTATAATGTTTTACCATTAATATTACATTCTCACATTGCCTGGTTCACATGTTATAACGTTCGTGTTTTGACGTTCGAAAAGTGCTGATTCTCAGCCTAGTTTGAATAAATGACTTTTGATTTTGATTTTTTGATTTTGATAAGTTGTAACGAACTGCGAGCTCCGAGTTGATTCGGCGATTCGATATCTACTTTACCTAGGTAACTGTGACATGTTTTCAAGTAAATGTGAAAAGTTATTTCTGATTAACATCTACCTGATGCTCAACACGTTGTAACCAATATGTTGAGCTGTTGAGCTTCACATATTATTGAGCCTTTTAATATGGAGGTATGTAAATGTAATTGTGTAAGCGATAAGGGTGACTCACTAATAAAAGTCACATTAGAGTTATTGGGTTCTGTATGTATTTGATGTTTTATCGGGAGGTGGATCTAGGGAGTAAAAAGAGATATTAATAATTCGTGTTGTGTTTCGTTTAGATTAATACGACATACGATTAATGTGTCCAATTGTTTATTTGTTTATGTTTGTCTTCTGGAGCGAATGTATTTAATCGAACTTCAAATAATTCTCAATTTGTTTTCCTAAAAATAGTAGTTATTGTACACTCTAATATAATGAATCTTTCACAATTTGACCCCAAATCTGTTAAAAATTGTGTGAATCATTAGAAGTCCAAAATGATCGTAGACGTTCATTAATTTAAAAACCGTACATCATTCGTTTTTAGAAGATCAATTAAATACGTCCCTGTCTAACTGGCCATTAAGCTTGGCTATTTTTAAACCACGAAAGAAACATTGTGTAATATGAAGTATCAGGTAAAATATCCGACATTTCTTTCGACTTCGATTAGCATCTTTGAACACACTGTAACATTGTGGTGACTTGAGGATAACTTCTTCAGTAATACCTAATACGCATGTCCTGAAAAAGGTTTGAAGGCCTCTGTTTCGTACGATTAAAGCCTCAGGAATGCAACAGGATGTGCCGTTGTTCATACTGATTATTGTAGGTATCTACGGCTCCGTTGTCAGGATATAATGTGTTCGTTTCTTGTTCTCCTAAGGTTTCTTATATTCTATTGCTCGGAGATGAAGTGAAGATCTGTTGTGTTGTCAATAGCGATTAGATGGTCTAGAATATCCCAGTGCTTGGATTCACCTCTTGATTTGATGTTTTTTTTATCAGCCTGTAGTGTCCCACAAAGATAAATGCTTTTTCTCATATTAAATATATAAAACAATTATTAATATATATAAAAACATTAATGCTCTTTCCTTCTCATATTGAGAAGGAAAGAGCATTAATGTTTTTGAGGAGGTAAAATCATCCTTCATTACGCAAAACATTCAGTGCAGAAGTAATATCTGTTGATTCAACCGTAACACATTGCCGTCTGACATAAGTAACTGTATTATTACGAGGGCGAACATTCAAATAGCTACGTTTTATTTACACATTCATGACAAGTATTACATAAAAAATCCCAAAACGACACACGGAATACGCGCAAAAGAAAAATCACAAACTCATCGTGTAATTTATTCGTATGACGAATCAGAAGAAATGATACCATCCATGCCTCATAAGTCGACTGAGCGAACTCCACCAGTTCACAAGACCCCTGAGATCTTTAAATTTTGAAGGAACGTGTCAAGTGTCTGAGGTCGTCGCAAATTGGTTGGGTCACCGAAATATTTTTTCAACAACTCTTTGACGTCATCATTCGTCAAGTTTTATTGAAGTTCTTCTTTACCACTTGTACAAACTCCCAAAAGCTTCACGAAAAAATGAAAAGGATAAATCCTACCATTCACTTATATTTGCAAATGGTCTTCTAAAGCCGTAACCGAGGTTCAATGAAACCCTACTCCATATTTTCCCATTTCAACACAACTTTCTTGGAATCGAATACAATCAATAATATTTTCCCGTTTAAGAATGGTTCTTCAGGGAACGGTTATTACATTTTATCCGCGAAACACTAAATTGATGGCAGACAAACTTCTACGTTAATATTACTTGGATTGCTACCTCCGAAAAGCTTTTCTTTATTTATAGTTCTTCGACCGCTGTTCGAAAACACGTTGTAAAAGAATAAGAAGTACAAGTTGTCTAAATAAATAAGTTCACTCAATAAAGAAGTTAGTGAACGACTGAACGAAACATAAAGTTTTGTGCGATTGAACTCAATCTTTAAATGATAAAAATTTTATATATAAAAAAACAACCGACTTCCAAAAAAACACTACAAAGTGAAAAATAATTTTAATTTTGGAAGTCGGTGTCGTTGGTTCCGCATTTTGGTTTTTTGACACCGACTTCCGAAATTAAAATTATTTTTCACTTTGTAGTGTTTTTTTGGAAGTCGGTTGTTTTTTTATATATAAAATTTTTTATTTTTCACTTTTTAGTTATATCTACCCCAATCAAATTCATATAAACACTACTTGCTATGTAAATATCAGTGACAGGAAGCTGCATCTGCGTTTATAGGGTACAGACGTGATTTTATGTTGTGCGATTGCGTAATTATTATAATCATAAAAAAAAAAAATATAACCTTTGTAGTGAGTACAGGCGTGATATTATGTTGTGTGATGGTGTAAACAATGCTTAGATATGCTATAGCAACAATCGCGGTTAATCTGCTGTTATTTATTGAAGAGTTCCCCCGATTTCTACAAGATCCCATCATCAGATATTGAAATGGTGACAATGGGACCACACGGGAAGCACCAGCTTTCAAATAAAAAAAGAATCATGAAAATCGGTTCACCCAGTCGGTTATTATGAGGTAACAAACATAAAAAAAAAAAAAAAAAAAAAAAAAAAAATACAGTCGAATTGATAACCTCCTCCTTTTTTTGAAGTCGGTTAAAAACACACGAGCGCCCGACAGGCGCGGCGCCGCCTGTAAACATATACAGTAGCTGTTTATAGGCTTCGTATACAACGTTGCGGTTGTAAAACGTCATACAATTTGAAGTTTTAAAACTCTTTGTTTTCTACAAAGTAATGTGAAATAAACCGACCTCGGGGCCGTCATAAAACGTGTGAACGTGACGCTTCTTCGCAACTTTTAAATCTCTGTGTTTCTTTGCCTCTTATTTGCGAAATGCTGCACTTTCTTCAACATTAATCAAATGGAGTTGTTAATTAAAACAAAACATTGACTGTTCGGCAAGACCTCACCTCCCCGTACAAAGAACTTTGATTATTCATTGAATTCATGCATGCAGGTGTGCTGCTTTGAACTGCGATTCGATTAAAAATTTCGAAGTAATGTGGCGATTCGATGTTGGATTTATAAATTGCGATTGCTGATTCTGTTTGTAGTTGCACAAGTTTGTAAGAAGATAGAAAACTCAATTAATGTTGAAAGCAAAGAATCGAAGTTCGTCAGTGTTTACTTGCTAACTTTGTTAACAATGTGATGTAGTCGTGTTGTTTTTCTTTCACTCGTGATGGTTGACATCCTGAACCAAAAGTCGACAGTAGTATTCACGACATTTGATTTTTATCTAACTGATATTGTAGTAAAAGAACTCAATTGTTCAACTACAAGAGCGCAAATACTCGTAGCTTCCCAAAATAGACCAACCGTTCTAAAAACCAATTCTTACCGTTTCCCGCACATAATTTTATCACGGAATGCTTACATCGGCATCGCCTCACTCGCTATTTTCCTTAAAAAAGGTGCCCTGTCTCACGAACCCATTTTTTTACTTTTCTTTACCGCTGAGCCTCCCTTTGTGCTTACCCGCTCTCACGTACTACCATTAGTAACTTGTATGTAACTAGTACTTCTCACGTACACTACATACGATATGGTACAGCATGTAAAGATAATAGAAGTTTCATTCTTTCCAATCGAGGCGTTACAACTACTTACTTGCATTTGCACTGCAGAAGCGACGAGAAATTCTAGTTTCTAGTTTTAACATTTACCTAAAATGGAAGTTCCAGTTTCTAGTTTCTCTAGAATTTCTTTGAAAGTAGTTGTAACTTTAGAGATTTTGCTTCTAGTTCTAGGAGTGTTAACTAAATTTTCTAGTTAGCTGCATTTCTAGTCTTTGTTGTCTTGAGCTTCAATTTTACACAAATTGTTGCTTTGTCTTGTGAAGCAATATTATGTTACGAGTGCCATGACTTTTAGGCATAAAGTTTGTAAAATGTTCACGTTGTCAGCAAGATTGAACGGACAGACTACAACAACAAAGTATTCCTAATGACTGCAGTTCCTAGCAGTACACAAAACATTTTCGTTTACTAGCTAATATAACAATATATAACCAACACAGCAAAAGTAATTTTAATAATAATATTATAAGCCTGTTTTATACCTCTGCAGGGCAAGGCCCTCCCTTCCCTCTTTAAACTTTTCCCGGTCTGCCGCGATTGTGGGCCAATCCTTTAAGGAGTCCAGCTCACCCCGCCATCTCTTTCTGCGCCTGTCGCGTAGTATACAAAAAGACTTTTAGTTACAAGCTAGTATACCTTTTGCACATGTCTTGTTCCGTGATGTGATGCTTCGTTTAATCCCATATCGGTAAGAGCGTCTTCAACGTCTGTGTCGCCAGCGTGCGTGTTTCTCCATGTTTGAGGGTAACTTGGGTGCTATGAGCTATCAACTTTATGGTCATCGGGGTTTAAGGAAAATGTAGTGCCATCTCTGGAGAGTAGTTAGCAAGGAACTTGAATGGATACTGTTATCTTTTTTCTGCAGCTTCCGACTCAGTTAGTTAAGCTTTCACAAAATTGTTTCATAAAGTAAAAAAAAAAAAACTCAGAATGAAAATTTTTAAATTAACTCGAAGCGAGGAACAAAATATATTGTCTTTTAAACATAAACGTTAGCTTTCATATGTTACTAGCTTCTGCCCGCGACTTCGTCCGCGTGAATGTCCCTGGATCCGCCTCCGCCTCGTCGCATCTCATGGCCTGCTCGCGCTTTCCTTTGTTTCCGCTTAACGTTATTTCTGACTTGATTTCTTTTTGCTCACCTCTTTAAAGCCTAAACCCACCTACCAACCTAAATAACCTATAGCCTTGCTCAATATTATTATTTTTTCAAATCTGACTGGTAGTTCCAGAGATATTAGCCAGTTCAAGCAAAAAAACAAACTCTTCAGCTTTATTATTAGTAGGTATACTCGTATTGATTGGATGCTCTCTACTTATTTGGCGTAAAACAAACCGATTTCAATCAAAGTGGAAAACGCACATTTCAATAAGCGGTTCCAAATCAATTTTCAACGTAAATAGTTTAACGGTTCAACATCTACCAAATTGAAATACGATAATATCCAGATCGAACGTGGCAAAGGCTGGCAACCCCCATTCTCGTAGTTCTCATCAAGTGAAGATTCTCATAGATCACTAACAAAGCGCGTTATTACGTCACAGTTATTAGATTGTACACCTTTGATAACTCGAGCACGATAATGTTTGTAGCGAGCTTCAATGTTATATTGTAATTTAGTGATTTTGACAGCCACTGGCGCGGAGCCTCCAGACCTATCAGACAAAGTCGAAAGTGGATTGAAGTGTATATGTAGATTTTTGCTCAAAGAGTTTGCTCTTTTACTTTTAGAGTTGAGGAGACTTGTCATTGTAGTTGAACAATAGATTCGTATATTAAAGATTTTTCTGAGAATAAATAGGTACTTGTAAATGAATGAGAAAAACGTACTTTTTTGAATGGGTGAAATTTCGGTTTTTCTACCCTAAAATACGTTATCACACAGATGCAAAGCAAACAGGATTCCAAAGCAGACAGGAGACAGACAAATACAAAAAAGGGGGCTTGTGGCTAAGTAATAACAGCCACACGGGTCGATCGATCAGGTTAATTTACGCTTGCCACGGTTGGTCCGTGGATGGGTGGCCATCTTTACATACCAAGACCCCTCCGTGCTTCGGAAAGCACGTTAAGCCGTTGGTCCCGGCTGTCATTTGTGGATTTTTGACAGTCGTTACGGGTAGTCAGTAGCCCGAAAGTCTGACAACCAGTCTTACCAAGGGGTATCGTATTACGCAGTCACTGGGTTGTAGAGGTCAGATAGGCAGTCGCTCCATGTAAAATACTGGTATTCAGCTGCATCCGGTTAGACCGGAAGCCGACCCCAACACAGTTGGGAAAAGGCAGGCAGATGTGGATGAGGTAGAACGTCGCGTCCGTCAACATGACAGATGACAGTTGCATTCATATTTCTTCATTCTGAATAATAATTAGTAACGTATACTCGTATTTTATGGGTAGAAGAACCAAGTTTTTCATAAGTTCGTTTTGAATAATACAAACAGCCAGCAGCAGCCGTATAAACCTTATACTTTTCAGTAAAACAAGGGGTTATATTAAATGCAATTTCACCTAATTATCTTCGCCTGTAACTAGGAACCACGATTTTTACTTTACACAGAAATCCATAAGTAAATGATGTATATCGGCAAAGTTTCGTGGCTTGATTCTCTAATAACTAGTAGAATTATATCGTTCGGCACGCGACGGGGACATTATCGTGAACTTGAAATGTTTTGCTATGTCCTGTTCCAATTATATTTATTTGCATGTATTTTTGTTAACGATTGCCGTGGCATTTTTTGGATGATCACGCACTTGGCCGTGTTCAGAAGTGTTTTAACTTCAATCAATTTTATTCATGTTAGCACTAAAGGTCCACTGGCCAAAAATATAGTGTTCACGATTGGTGAAAAGACGACTATCATGCGCTTATGCCATAATAATAATCATTATTGTAAAACGTATATGCATTTTACGGACAATTAGGATTTTTATTGTAGTAGTCATTGATTGTACTCCATGAAAATACATTTAAAAAAAATAGATTGAACACTACAAAATATTCAATGGGCGTCGTTATCGCTTTCTGCGATCATTTTACGAACCCTAAGCTATAATTGTAGTCCGCTGAAAATAAGCTTCATTTGCTAACATGAGCACCAAAACAAAACTTAACTTTATATTTTAGCAGAACTAGCAACATTTTAACAAAAACATCGTGTATAGCAACAAGGTATCACTCGCTGCAATATATGTATAGATTGAGCTGCTAGTATCACAGGCTCCCTAAAACTAGTCAATAAAGAACACCAGCAGTCATGCCTCGATAGTCGATAGGCGTCGGAGCGCGCTAACGAAGTTGCAGTAACACAATAAAACAAGCTGCTGCAACACAAAACGTGCTGCAGCAACCGACTGGCGAACAAAAAACATGCTTGTACGTAGGGTTGTTGCTGGCCAGTTTACTGGGTTATTCAACGAAATATGCTGTGATTGTGTTGAGCTATGGGTTGTCAAACGCGGAAATTCCGAACTGAAATTATTTGGGATTAGATGGATGGCACAGTTTCTTCTATGCGCCGCGCCGCCGCCGCCGGTAATTCAGTTTGGTTCGTGTTTTGCTTTGTAGCTTAGATGGAATTATGTGCGTCTCAAACAGAACCGCTTTAATTTGTTTACAGATACGCTGTAGATATCTTAAATTACTTTCTTAAATTTTCCAATAACTGATAATATTTCTTAGGGTAATTTGCAAAAGTGAAGCAATTTTACTAAACGGTCAATTTCCAAATAATATTTCAGCTAACCTACCTCAACGTCCCCTTTTATTTCATGCCGTTTACGAAGAAAATCCGCAAACATTCAACTGAAAGCCTCAAAAAAGAAAGCACCAAGCAATGCCCTCGAAAAATCTGGGTTGTTTAAAACTCGTAAAATATTTGTGTCACTGTCAACCCTACAATTGGTAAGTAGGTCAGTGCCGGTACTATCAAACCGACTTTATGTTTACCATTGCCACAGCACGGCCGGTCACTAAATTTATGTACACTGCCCGCTCCGTTTCTGATTACATTGCCGTCGACACGCTCGACGACCAATGGATAGCGTACGTTTAAAACTGTTGTTTTTTCTCCCAGTTTTTTTGTAAAGTTGTACGATGTTTACTTAATGTGGGCTTATTTGATGGGGCTCGGTTTCGCGGATTTTGGGTATTAATGCTAACGTTTGATATTATTTTTCATTTGTGACTATAATTTACATAAAATCTTCATGGAAAATGAATGTTTTAAACTTCATATTTTTCTCAGACAGTTGCTTTTTACGAATATGAGAATTTTTCATCACACATCAACTTGTTCAAGCTTGTGAAAACTTTATCAAACTACATATTCGGTCATTACGAGTTGGAACTGATTTTTCTAGTCAACTTTTAATTTTCATAATTAGGCTGACACAAGTTCATTAACCCCGATAACCCGATTACATACACAATGAAAAATATAAGAACCTCTTCATAATACTTTAAACATCTCGTCACTAAATATCCAACAGTAAAAGTGAAGTTTATGAGATTATACTGCGAGCGGCTGGGACGTAGTTGTTATGGCATTTTATGCCAGACAATATTCCGTGGCATCGTCTTATCAACAAGTAATGTTCTGCTGTACTTGGCTACGTAGCTTTATGTGTGGATGGTGTGGAGAGGATGGGGGGCTAAGTTATATCCACACAGTGAAGAAAATCATCTTTTTTGTCTTGATTAAACAAGAGTGTCCGATGAAAACAATATCACACTTTACAAATCGTGGTTGATTCCATTCGCTATGGTGCAATCATTCATGGTTAGCATAGGTCAAAGAGATTTTCATAATGTGTTTCCAATTACAAGCAAAGTCCCTATTTAACCCCAAAACGATATAAATGATAAATGAACATCCTCATAAAATCAGGTCGGACATTACCGGGAGGCAAGCCATTCATTTATTCACTTGAACATTCAAACGATCCATTAGTTCCCTTCTGCTGCCGGAGGCTTCAGAAAATTCCTCTGTAAAACAATTTTTGTGTAAAAAAGTAAGTAACGTTCGGGGATTAGCCCCGTCTCTACGGTAGCTAAATGTAAAGTATGTGTAGTATACATAGTGGTGAGTGCGCTAGTGAACGAGTGGCTACCGGCCAATAGAATTGCGTCGTTGAAAATCGACGTGGAATTAGGATTTATCCAGGTTCGATTTGATGTTTTTATCCGGGATTAGAGAACGCCGGCGCCTGAATGATGTGCTTGTGTTCCAGGGGTTTTATCTATATTTTCTGAGGTGTGAAATGTTAGGATCAGTTTTACGACGTGTAGGTACTATTCAGGACCTTTGATTTCAAGTTTGCCCTATTCGCAAGTAGGGCAGAAAATTTTAGGAAAAGATCAGAAACTGACATTGCAAAAGGGTAGTTCTTTATTACATAGAACTGAACAATCTTAGCCTTCTGCCTCTTGTTACGTAAATTACTTTTTTCTTATTTTCGGCCCCCTAAAAATACGAAAAGTTATCACGAGAAGTTTTCTACGCTTATACTCGTACCAACATTATTTAAGGAAACTCCCGCCCAAACTTCGGCGATCTTTACCAAAGGGGGTGGCCCCTGAAACAGCGCTGAAGCCTAACTTACAGCCTTCAACACCGCTAATAGTTGGATAGATTTAGCGATCAATTACCGACCGTATCATGTTCTTTCATAACTTTCAGCGGCCATTCAACGTCGGTCTTTCGAATTCGTAGCCGGGTAAACTTTGACTTTGGTTTTATAGTAATACTAATCTTTTGTAATGTTTTGGGTGTTTGGGTGTTGTGTAGTTATTGATATTTGTTATTGACTTCATGAGGCAAAATATCTATTTTTAGGTAGAGGTGAAAGCTTAACAGCAGGTCCACCTGCCTTGTGCATTTTGATTGCCTAGTGTATTTGCCTGGTGCTATTCATGAAAACTATAAATAACACTAGGTCTAAGGCATCCTTTTACTCCCTAAGCATTGTTTCAGAACAGTATTGATAAAAAACAAAATATAAATTGTGATCGTTACGTCACTAACAAATAACAGCGTATTTTTCCTCAATAATTATTAGGACAAGTTTCCATAAGTTTTTCTTTTTACCTGTCCTTATTAATCTTGGTTCAGCTCAAGTTTGCTCCACTTTTTTTAGCTTTTTCTTAGCCCCGTTTGCGTCATCTTAAATATCCTGTTTAGAGAGCTTCTCTCCTTTAAAGTTTATAGTGAATAAAGTACTAGACTAGATCCTCCTTGGGCACAAGTGGCTTAAGATACGTGTTTACTGAATCAACTTAACCCCAGTGTTGTTAACAGGCCATAGAGTCGTGTAACTCAGTTACTGAGAGAAAAAGTCATTAACCCTTAGTGCTTAGCTCTTGGCCGCAAACGGGTTAATTGGCCGTTATTGTCCTGCCCTTCGTACCACTGGAGGTTTAGGTAGCACGAGGCTGTTCTAGTGTTAAGGTCTTAAGTTAAGATCTGAGGCTTATATGGATTTTCGGAACTGAATCTGAATACAAATGGACATGATAAACTGTTTTGGAAAAGTGTGGTGAGATATTTAACCCTTAACTGCATCGTGATGGAAATTTCCATCAACCAATCCAATGCCATATTTTCGTTTCGATAGAGCACGGGGATTACCCAATTGTTAGAGATATTCAATTCATTTTGTTCCCAGTAGATTCGTTCTGATTACATAAAGAAGTAAATTTCCACCAGGCAAATTAGAACAAAAAAAGTGTTTTTATGAATATTTTTTTTTTAATATTTTTTCCTTACTATAAAGCTAATGTTATGTCCAAATAAATTTAATTTGCTTAAACAGTAAAAATAATGCAATTAAGGGTTAAAACCCGTCTGTATCGAAATAGGGACTTGAATTAAATGTTCTGAATTTCGGGCTATATTAGGCCGCAGTAAGGTTATTCTAGAATAGTTTATTGAGATCTATAATAGCATTAAGTAAGAAACTAGCCCAGTCCATGCTTTAATAGGAATATGTGTTGGTTTAGTGCACATTGTTTAGATCCATAGAGATCCTTTAAAAAGTGCTACTATATTAGGTTTCTTTAAAGGAATTAAATGTTGCTTTGAGAGAACAGTATTTCCTTTGGGAATGGAGTTAACAAAGTGAAGTAAAACAAGAGAGTTTGTTACTCGATGCATCGGGTTCTTTACTGTCTTTATAAATGTGATGTAAGTATTGGTGTTTGTTTCTTTTGAACGTAATATGGAACAGTATTTAATTAATACTGTATTCACTTACATAACATATCCCTAAATAATACATTTTTCTTTAAGGATAATACCAGTGAGTGTGTTTTTATGTTATATCAGCCGTCATCTCAGTATTAACCCCCCTTTTAGGCATATTATCTTTTACCAAATTTAGCCATCATTTATATTAGGTTGTCTCATAAATTATTGCCAGTTAAAAACAAATTATTAATAATATTTTTTTAGTAACAAAAGAGACATTTAATCAATTATATAGTCTCCCTCGTTTTCTACAACAGTCAGCCATCTACTGGGCAAAATTTGAATAAGTACCCTTCTCCCAAAATGAGGCAGACTGGGACTCGAAAAAAATTTCAAATTCACTTTTAATACTTCCACAATTTTCGATTTTTTTCCTAGTAAATGAAATCTAAGAGCTCGAAATAAATGAAAGTCTGAAGGCGCAAGATCCGGGCTATACGGTGGATGTGGAACAGTCAGCCATCCTAGCTCATCCAGCTGTTTATGTGTCAACTTGGCGCAATGAGGTCGTGCGTTGTCATGCAAAAGTTGGACTCCAAGTCGTTTTGGCCGCTTAATTTTTAACATCTCTGCTAGTTTGCGAAGCTGCTGCGTATACAGATTGGCGTTAATAGTCTTATGAGATTCGAGGAATTCCCAGAAAATCATTCCTTGCCAATCCCAGAAAACAGACAACATAATCTTACGACCGTGTTCATTAATTTAGGCTGGGCTGGTGGGTTTTCCCCGCGAAGAATCCAATAGGCATGACGCGTGTTAGTTTCATAATGTATCCAGCTCTCGTCACATGTAATAATGTCCTTGAGAAAGTCTCGTCTGTGCGGACGAAGTAACAAACTTTGACAAATGGCCACACGAACGGCCCGGTCATGGTCCGTCAACGTATGAGGTGTCCAACGTGACATCACTTTGCGATATCCCATCGATTTGAGATAGCGATCTATAGTCGCGTGGGATTGTCCAAGCGCCTTCTCTAAATCGCGCGTACTATAGTCTGGATGTAGCTCAAGTTCGTGACGCAAAGCATCTTCATCGAAGCTGGTGGGTCGGCCTGGGCGAGGTTGATCTTCGCGGCTTATATCACCGGTGACAAAACGCGTGTACCAGAAACGAACAGTCCGATCGCTAGTAGTACCCGGTCCAAATGCAGTGTTCATCTTTTTAGGCGTTTCTGTTGAAGAGACTTTAAGTCCATGCTCATATAGCATAATAGCTCGCAGTTGACGCTGATCCATTTTCACTAAAAACTAGTTATTGCGTTTCGTCCGCGCCTATTTATACCCTCACCATAAAAGATACTCATCCTTACTAGAAATATCTAGAACTTTCTTGAACTTGCTTTAGTTAAAATACGAGAAAATTCGACAAAAATAAAATATGGCAAGAACTTATGAGACAACCTAATATTTCATTGGTCTTTCTCAAGATTGCCCACGTGTAAAACCTATTCAGCAAAACGTTAGCAACTTTAGTCGGAATTTTCATTAGCTGCAGTAAAATGATAGCTTATGTTTACCACTTTTTAACGAAATTTACATAGTAATGTGAAAAAAGAATCGATTCATTTAAGTAGCGTTCAGTTCAAAATCGAACCATGTTAAATGGTTGCTTTTGGTGCTTTTGGTATGTGAAAAAATTCATGGCAGTAGTATATATAAGGAAATGAAAAGGAAAACTATCACAGCTACTTAGGTGTGTGTGTGTGTGTGTGTGTGTGTGTGTGTGTGCTTGTAAAGCCTACTTAGGCTTTACAAGTTTACGAGCAATAGTCGACCAACTTACATTTGCGGTTGCAATGTATGGGAGAACATGATTTTCAACTACAATGTTGAGCTTGTTCTTGGGATAAATTCATTCCGAATACGGAAGCCTTCATTTTGTATTTCATAAAGTAACATACCCTACGGTGATTCGCTGGTTCAAAGGCTTTGCTGAGGGAGATACAAACTTCGAAGATGAACCTCGGTCGGGACGACCTCACGTCATCAACGACGAGCAAATTATTAGCGCCATCAAAGAAAATCCTGAATCTACTACGCGTGGGTTAGCGAAGACACTCGGCTGTGACCACACAACAGTCGTCAGACATCTACACGATCTTGGTACAGGAAAGTTTGGAGCCGATGGATACCTCACGAGTTAACTAAAGTAAACCGACTAACCCGCGTTAACATTTGTCAGTCCCTCCTTCTTTGATCTTACCGAAAGGACTTTTTGGAAGATTTAGTTACTGGTGACGAGACTTGGCTTCTGTATGATAATAAAAAACGTAGGACAGTGTGGCTTCGTCGCGGGGAAGAGCCACCAAATCAGCCGAAACCAGGCCATGGTCTAAAGAAGATTCTCTTCATTTATTTCTGGGATATGAGAGGCCTGCTGCATTTCGAATTCCTTCCACAAGCAACAACTATCACGGATAACGTTTATGTTGATCAGCTACAAAAACTAGCCGACGCCATCAGAGAAAAACGGCGAAGATGTACTTGTGTGCACCTCTTACACAATATTAAACAACAACAACAACAAACAATATTTATTTGTTCAAGACTTAAACCTATTACAATTTTTGTACCTTATTAAATTAAGCTATTGTAACTCAATGGCAAGATATAAGACAAGATGCAACTGGGCTTAAACTAGGAGGACTCCTGTGCTATAAGCACCAGTTACTTCCGCCACCACCGAAACGCTCGCTCTCATACTGTTAAAGAGGCGCATTTTAAATTAAAAGAACTGGGTTAGAATATCGTGGCTCACCCACAATATTCGCCTGACTTGACGCCTACCGATCATCACATATTTCGCCATCTGAAATCTTTTGTAAGTGAGAAACAATTCCAAAATTTCGAACAATTAAAATCGGACGTCTTTACATTTTTTAACCCATAGGATTCGCAGTTCTGGGAAAAAGGGATTAGCGACTTGCCAAATCGTTGGCGTACTGTTGTAGACTTAGATGGTTACTATATAGTTGACAAATGTCGAAAAAAATAAAATTATAATAAAAATAAAAAAAATAAGTTTTTTCTTTATCAGAACTTTTGCACCAACGTGATATTTATTTATTTTATTTATGTTGCACCTGCCATGTTTTGTCTCAGCATCACCCTAAAGATGACTAATAGAAAATGTCTTACTTGTGCATAAAGATTTAATAAATAAACAAAAGTAATCCACACGACGCAATACTAAACATTGTAAACTTAACAAAACCAATAAAATATTAAACAGTAATAAACTTAAAAATAATCCGTAAAATGTCCTGAGCACTTTGAAGCGCCACTAACATGCCAAAGTGAGTTAATGACTGCAGTGAAAGAGCTCGTAACCCGGACGTCCGGCTCCCGGCAGCCGGCCGCGGCCCGGACGCCCGGACACTATCTGGGCTGTTATGGGACTCCGTAAAGGGAACTGTATAACTATTTTATTTGCACATTAAAGTTGTTTGAGCATGGTTTACAATCCTTCCGGCTACTAATGTAAATATGTTTTGTGCTCGTGTGTGTCGGGGTGTAAGTTTTTCGGATATTTTGCCAAATAGTTTGAAAGTAAGTTGTTTTAGTGTTTAGTTGAGATTTCCATGTATATATCTTCAGTAGAAATCAGGGAAAAACTAAATGCATCCAAAGTTGGCTGATGGTCTAGTAAAATATGAGAAAAATACTAATTTTCATTAATGTATATTGAAACGAGAGGAAATTATATGCCCTTTAAAAATAACTTGCATGTATAGAAACTCCTTACAAGTTCAAGAGCTAGTACATAACGTCTTAAGTGGTCAATTTGTGTGACGTCATCAATCAAAGGGTCAGCGTAGTTGAACTCGACCCCCAGTAGCTCCTGTGAAGACAACTACACGATACCTAATTACGATAAATTATTTTTAATTTCCTGATCACACCACCATACCACCGCACCATACAACCCATTTTCATATAAAGACAAAGAATGAGTACAGCGGGTTAATTACCTACGTAACATGCTTACGCACAACAACATGGTTAATTACGTATCTGACCATTTTGACTATACAAAAACATTAATTGCGCGATGTACGTTGTCGAGCAGGTGAAGTATTCAAACATATGAAGCAATGGATTAGCAGTCGGATCGTGATTAAAAGTGTGTTACGTAATTGGTGGTCAGAGACTCGCATGTGAGCCAATTCAACCTTTGAATTTAAAATTACAGGAAAAATGTTTTCTTTAGAGCCATTTTTCACCATCAGGTGACATTGATTAATGCCAGATTTTAAAACCACTACAATCAGCTATCTAATCTGAATCAGACGAAGTCTTAATAATTAGCTCAGACAAGTAATTTACGTAGGCAAAACAGAACGCATTGCAGTTGCACGCTAAACTAGACAATTGCTTCTTCGCCGCAATGCGTCCTTGCCAGCTGAAAGTCTCTGTTATATTCCAAATACTTTGCTTCCTTTCATCATGTTGTTTCCTTCTAATCAGTTTGTTAACAAAAACTCAAACGTCAGCATCCAATTGTCGGTCGGTAGTGAAATGTCAAAGTGACATAAGCTTTCAAAGTGACTTAATTGGCAGCTGTCATTCTCAAATACATGTCTCAAATGTCTTTACTGAGAGGGTGGCCTGTAATTTGTAAATGAATTGACACTATTCGTACTGGTATACTACGTGGAACAGTAGTTCTTACAAGCTTAAATTTTATTTGGCTCGTATTTCTACACTCAGATCTGTCTCAAACTGGGAACACCACTCTCCCCATCCATTTATTACCTCCTGCAAACTGTACTTATTTCCCTCAGTGTAGCCAACTGAAAAACGAAAAGCGCATTAGTTTCCTTTACTTCGTGAACCCTAGTTGTTGCAAGTTTCAAGGCAAGTCACTTCGCAATATCTCAAGTTTTTCTCAAAACTTCAGTGGTATGCTGTGGTTGACTGCAACCATTTAGTTAGATGTGGTCGTCTGCAAAGTTGGGACGGAAAAAACTTGATTGTTTTTCCTCTTGTCCACAATTTCTTTTTATTTGAAAACAATGCTTGGTGGGAAGTTTTGTTCTGAAGACATTCGCCGCATTTTTAAGAAGCTGTTGTGGTTCAGCCTTATGTTAACGTTATTAAAATAGAGTGGTTTTAAGCGACGCGGCTGTTGTAATGCTAGCGTTAAATATTTAGGTCGCTGGAGTTTTGTGATTCTTAGAGACTGGGTTTTTACCCCATTTTCGTCAAATATGCTGTAAACATTCACTCTATGTTTTTAATTATTCAGATGTGTAAAAAAACCCTTTGCTCGTTATGGAAAAACAAATGTCGGATCTAATGTAATCTGAAAAGGTACCCTAATGCAATCTGATAAGTGTGGCATTCCACACTCTGTAGCAAAATTAAATTTATAGAGCTAATATTTTTTCAGTAAATTGTTTTTTGTATCATTTTAAACTCAGTCCGAGTTTAACATAATACCAATTAAGAACATCCGATGCCGTTCAAATTATTAGGTGACTTAGTTTTTACAGATTTTTTCTTAGAGCTTAATACTATATTTAAAACAGAAATATTTCCGCGGTCTTTTGTGCTTTTATAAGGATCAGACCCAAGATTTTAGAACACCAAACGACAAATGCAAGTTACATAACCTTTCAGAATAGTAATTTACGATAGCAACTGATAAACAGCACAAAATACCCTCTTGGATTTGGGATGGGAAGTTCTCCCGCACGCGGCATATTCACCAGACTTGGCCCCATCTGATTATCATTTGTTCCGGTCAATGCAGCACGGCTTAGTGGATAAACAGTTCAAAACGCTGGATGATTTGTGTAAATTCGTCGATGATTTTATCGCCTCAAAGCCTGCAAGTTTCTTTCGCGACGGCATCCTTATACAGCCCGATAGATGGCGCAAGGTCATAGAACACGATGGACAATATTCCTCAGATTATGTTCGTTGTTCACTACTTTTTTATAATTAAAAAAATACTTAAAAATCTGTAAAAGACTACCTACAGTATTTGTCCCTCCTTCCCTTTCCAATCCATTCAAAGGTTGTCTTTAAAAGATCGCTCTTAGCGATAAGACCGCCTATTGTGTAACCCTTTGTAAAATTTCTACATTTATGTCTGTAAATTATATGATGTACATAGTAAAAAGTATTCTATTCTAAAAATTAAGTCATATACCTAATACTTCCCCTTACAATTTCTTGATTTAATTTCGTCCCACTTAAAAACCCCCCTCTGAAAACTCCCTCTCACTGAGAGAGGAGGCCTGTGTCCCCGCAGTGGGAAAATTACAGGCTGATTGTGGTGATGTTGATGACTTAAAAACAGAAATAGTCGTAAACATGTAATAACTTCTGGTTCCATCTATCTCATGATTTACGAAGCGCTTCGAAGCACGAAATCTTAATAAGTAGACCTGGCGCAGCCCCGCCGGGGTTCCGATATAATTACTTCGCTTTTAAACGTAATTTCGGATCAAATGAGATTAAAAAGCAATCAGATATATTCTCCTTGGAATTACGACGGAGACATTGTATTAAGAATGAATGTATGGGCTGTTTTGTGATACATTAGGGACCCATTTTGAAATTGACAAACGAAAAACAAGGGGTGTACTGTCAACGACTTCACAAGTTGCAATAATTGCTCATTATTTAGGTATAGCTTGCAAATTGACGACCATTAATTAAGCTTTACCATCTGCCTACTAATTAAGGTCATAAATAATTGGAAATTAAAACGATCGAACCGCATCCATACGATGCAGGGATTAATTAACATGAAATCAAATAAGATAGCCCGGGATTGAAACACAGAATTGTTTCACCCCCCACCGGGTGGGGAGGTTGTGTATGCGATATCAAATGTAAATTGGATCAGTATTCTGAGTTAAATACACTGATATGTAACGTGCAATGGGGGCTTTTGGACACGTATTTTCATGTCGATGTGCCTTAACTTTATTATTTACCAATAACTTTGAAAGCATTTTGGTCTTGTGTTAATGTAAGTATGATTCTGAACAAGTTCTCTCTTTTATGTTAAAAAAAAACATAACCATGTCTTTGCTGTCGCGGAGTCGAGTAAAAAAAGGGGTGAAATGAGTGGGTAGTTCATATTTTGTTAACTAAAAATAAACTATGAAAACACCTTTGAACTTTTGTGCCCTAATTTGTTTATTTTATTAATACAACCTCGATAAAATTGCAATGAATCGGAAAAATAAAGATTCGAAAGCACTAAAAGCAAATACAGTTAAGTAATAGTTGCCAGTATAAAAATATAAATGACTACTTTAAAACAAAACAAATGCAACACTGTGCTGGATACGGGCAAATGCGGCTAATGAAAAACCCATTTGCGAGTGCACTTCACCATAATATATGGAACATAGTCACTAGTTTATGGTAAAGGGAATACGTTTAGAAAGCAAACTCGGTTACTTGTGCATGTTGTTTGTGGAGTGGAGCTGCTTGCATGGATTGCTTGTTGTTAAAATATTGGTTTTATTTTGGTAGATGTCAACACCACTTGTATCGGATACTGTGCTACCAGCGCTTGTTTTTTCATACGTAGAGTAGTTACATGTTGCCTCATTCACACACATAATGTTCGTTTTAAACCGAGTCAGAGTTTTCTGATTCTCTTGTCCGTCAATTTGAGCATTTGCATTTGTAAAAAAAAAACATTACGTGGAGGCCGTTTCAGATGTACAAACACCAGCACATCAAGCTACTACAATATGTCAAATTTCTTTAATACATTTTCAACTTTATTGCTAAAGCATAAGGTTCAAAGTTGATCAGGAAAATTTGATGGTTTCAGGTAGCTTGTTGTGCTGGCGCTTGTAAATCAACTTTTTATTTTTTTAAATTCAATCTACACGATTTCCATGGGTACAGCCCTTTTTGCAATTAACCCAAGGGGTGAAAATTGAATTGAAAACCGTGTTATAAAAATATAACGCCCATTGAAAGGCACCCTTATTTTTATGTACCTATAACCTATGTATGAATACGTGCTAAGTTATGATGTACATAGGTACGTGTTTTATTTATAGATGCCTTCTATGTAAGGTTCTGTGGGATTGTGTGCTCAGGTTGTTCTGTGTGAGTGTGTGCTCAGGTTGTTAATTGCTTGCTTGCAGCTTTTAATTAACTATGTATTATATTCGAAGCGAAGGTTTACGATCATTGGACGCGTGCCGTTAATTGCTTTGCAAATAAACTTTCAAGTAATATTAAGTGAAAATATGTAGGTGGTTTGGAAAGTTCTTCAAGAATTTCAATGAGTACGAACTTAATAAACGTAACGCTTAGTTATAATAATATAATATTTTGAGCTAAAATTGCACGAACTAAACGAGTTGATGAGTTACGATAATTAGCTATGCCGATTTAAAAAGTAACTTTTCATTAGTAACAGATTTAATCCTGAAAGGGCGAAGGGACTACCCCCTATTCAAAGACAATGGCATATGCAATATTCCTCGCAACATTAATAGTAAGATCACACTTGATACCCCTCCACCCCTTCGTACTTAACATCAACTTAGTCCCTTTCCGAGCGCGAGGCGCGAGTCCGCTCGTCGTGCACCTCCATATTTGGGGTTTGACGCATTTGGTGCACATCTCAACTTGTACACCATGCTCAAATGGTGAACTTAGCAACCGGTACACTTCTCATATGGCACACTTCGCAACTGGTGCACTTCTCAATTGGTGCACTTCGCAAAAGGAGCACTTTTTAAGATGAGTGGAGATTTGGAAATACACCTCGACTTAACTATCATGAGGGTAGTTCCAATAAAAAACATAAAACTGTCAAGACTACGGCAGCTAGAAATTTAGTTAAACGATGGTTTTATTCAGTGTGTTGTTAAGCATTTAGGTTGATATAATTAGTATAACGGCACATGACCATTATCAGTAAATTTTGGGTTCATAGCGGCTGCCGAGCTATCATGGGTAGACGGGCAAGGAGAATTAAAACCACGTGTTGAAGAACCCGCGCTTGTCATGGATTTCCGCTGTTATTCTTGACGTTTCTTGACACTCTATGCTCTCAAGTCGTCGAAGCGCCGTCAAGTACATATTTCTTGATTGTATATTCAATACGTGGTTTAGTGTTCATGATGGATGAAGAGGACGTTCGATTTGATACAAATCAAAGGGGGAATATTACTGTTATATGTGGTGAACATATACACAATAAAAAGAAGACCAATAAAAGGACTACTTTGTGGACATGTGTAAACAGGAACCATTGCAATGGTTCAGTTGCCTATGATGAAACAAGGAAAATTGTTATAAGACAATCTGAACATACTTGTGACGGGCAAGACAATACTACAAATAAAATACATAATCATAAATATCGTTTTTAAAAAAGGCAGTATGCAATGATTTTAGGTCTGTCCAAAAAATATTTGAGGAGAATGATATTATAAAGTTACGCAGAAATGTTGAAAAAAAATTTCATTTTTTACTACCATCATTTCATTCCGTCAAGGACACATTATACAGGGCACGTAAAAAATATCTAAGCACATGCCTATTACACCATAGTTCTCCTGCAGATGTCTAAATACCTAACGCTTTAGGTAAGAATTTTTTTGTGTGTGAGGACGGTGAAGAGGAAAAAATTATCATATTTGCCACTCGCATATTAAAAAAATTAAATCTGATTATGAAATAGCGCAGTTGAATGCAGTTAAATCAGTTTTTCCGGCTGTAGAATTGAGCGGATGCTACCGTCATTTTAACGCCGCTATATGGAAAAAAGCTCTAAAACAATAAAATTGCTGAGCACAACAGCTGGGCGGAATACCGCCAGGTTGTGCTCCATTATAGCACTAGTACCAGAGAACCATATTCCCGCCGCATGGACCTATATTTTAAGTGTTGCTCCAAACAATCAACAAATGACGAATTTCCAAGAATATTTTGAAAAAACGTGGTTTCCGAAAATACCACCGTCAATTCTGAGCTGAGTAAACCAGAGACACAGGACTACTAATGCCTTGGAAGGATGGCATCGCCGTTTAAATGCTCGAATACCTAAACATTCCAATTTATACATGTTTGTACACAAATTAAACATAGAAAGCAAGTATTGGGACAAGTGTGCGCTTAACATTTTATTTCACAATGTCAGAAAAAACCGTAAACAGCGTGATGTGATGTTTGACCGAAAATATAAGAAACTATTACGTAAATTGGAAGACGGAAATCTAGCGGTGGAACATTTCATGAAAAAGATCACGTTTCTCCAATTATTCAAGTAATTTAATTTAATTTAAATTGTTTAAATTTAAGTAAGTGTGTACCTACTTGAGGTATTTGTTGATTGTATTTTTAAGAAAATGACCTAAGCAAAACCAAAGATTCTTTCATTTTTAAACATTTTTTCCAAATCTCCACTCATCTTAAAAAGTGCTCCTTTTGCGAAGTGCACCAATTGAGAAGTGCACCAGTTGCGAAGTGTGCCATATGAGAAGTGCACCAGTTGCTAAGTTCACCATTTGAGCATGGTGTACAAGTTGAGATATGCACCAAATGCGTCAAACCCCATATTTGGTCAATTTTCTTAGTGGCTGGATGTAGGCCATACTTTTAGCATAGGGATTATTTAGTCAGTGGGATAAGGGTATCCGTGAAAGGCTTAAGATTTGGACCCTGGGGAAGCGGTTCCGTCAAAATATAATGGTAGTTTTGAAATTCTGTAATTTTCACCAGTATTTTACATTAGGATGTCCAAAAACGCTCTGTATTCGGATAGCCGTTAATGAGTGACCGTTCACCAGTTTCTTTGGAAACCAAAGCTTTAGACTGTAGGTTACATTTTACGTCTCAAATCTGTGTGGTACTTTTCTCAAAATACCATTTCAGTCATCAATCTACATGGTCTTCACATGATCTGACCAAGATTATATGTATATGGACTTTGCTTCAGCCTTTCTTCTCAGAGTAGTCAGATAGGAAACGCCGACCTCATCTAGCTTATTTTTTATTTTTATTTTATAATATGACGTCTAAAAGTGATTCCGATATCATATTTATAGAATAAACAATTTCACTTAATTCCATCAACGACATTGATTTTGGCGGTAGTGCGTAGCAATGGTGATTTTGAAACTTGAAACAGTCACTTGGTTACTTCAAGTACCTTATTTTTGGCCTGAATTTGTAAGCATAATCAAATCTAGTTGTACTATAATATTTAAACGTTTACTTATACCTTCACATAATCCATGTGAAGATAAGCTCAGCTATTTTTAAACTACGTTAAGAATTCTGGTACGTTAAGCGAGCACAAACTATGAGTGCTCAAAATGCCCGCGCCCTAAACTTGGGTATAATATTCAGTTCGCCTTGTCGGATGTGGAAACATACGGGGTTAGGACGGGCCCGCGATGACAACAGGAGAGTAAGGAGCAAAACTATACCTAGCACAACTATCAGAAAGCTTTTTATCCGAGCCACAAGATCGCTTGTTGATATCATCAACGGTTTCTTTTTGTCGACATAAAATCAGCAGGACCTTGCTTTCGTAGGTATCAAACACGTTTACAAAATGTGCCAATAAAAGCGGATTATGAAAACTTTTCTAGGTCACTATTGCCATTGATTTAGACGACAGTACATCTCCTGGACTTGCTATACAAACTAGGCGTTCCTGCTCGGTATTATAATCCCCAATGTTTCCATATAAAGGTGGAGTTTTTAACGAGCGCATCAAATATTAACGCGAGCTCAGCGCAACAGAACAGCATACAGCATCTGTGGACCAGTCGCTACACAAGTGGAGGAATGCTAAGCTGAAAGTTACACAAATGATAGCTGAGCTAAAAAGTTTATGGAAATGTGACACTACTTTGGGAACGGGTTATAAATCGGTATTGTAGATATTTTTCTAAGTACTTTGGGGTTAGGTTCTTGTTTGTTCAGGTGCGACCGAAAAGTTGAAAACACATATCTAGCTGGTTATTAAGTGTTTTTATTTATGAAACGTACAGTAATTACGTTTTAATTATAGGTAGCTTAATTGGTATTTATTATGAAAATTAGTCGCGGTGACCTAAATTATGAAATTGCTAGATGGAAAACAATATGGCGACCTCTCCGAATGCAAAGACGACGGAGCAAGTTCACAAAACGATGTAAAGTTTCGAAATTCAAAATCCTTCTTGAAATTGGAACGCCGCGCAATATTTATCGTCACTCAACACGATCCGATACGTTTGAAGGTAATCTGCAAGCGTTCCAACGAATTTTCTGGAAAGTTTGAGAAATTGCCAGATCCCAGGTTTCCGCCAGGTTGCGAACTGGCATCAATTGGCTGCAGCTTCACCTTGCTGTCAGGTAATGCGCTATTTGTTTGCCAGTTGACAGTGATAAATCTTTCGGACCAAATGGATCTTTTCCTAGATAGTCGTATTTTAAAATTTATTCCTGAGGCGAACATTTTAAATGAAACGTTTCAATTACTAGGAGCTATTTGCTTAGTCCAAGTAGAATGGCAAACGAAGAGGATTCTGTCTTCCAAGTAATAAAGTCTAGTCGATTGGGTCTCAGATGAATTGCTTTGTAATGGAGAGCCTAGGGACTGATACTGTAAGAGATAGTTACTTTGTATGAATTGTGTAATTTGTGCTAGAAACATGAACTAAGAATACTTCCTAACGATACTAATAAATCGCCAGCCAACTGTTACCACTAGAATAATAACACTATTTTTAATCTCAACACGCTATTGTGTTTTCTTAACTTTGCGCAAAATCAGGAAATATGGTAAATAAAAAAAAAACTGTGAAATAGGGAGTGCATTAGGGTTATTCCCAGGAGCTGCAAATCTATTGTTCTCCAAACAATTTCTCTGCATACATTGATTCCCAAGAGTTCTATAATTACATCAGTTAAATAATAAAATATTAACCCTTAAATGTATGATTTATTGTATCGTATTGTAAAAAATGCTATTGTATAGGCATTTATCTATAGAATTTAGAAAAAATATACATAATAAATATTAATATTCATAGAGTATACAACGTGTAACGTTAAATGCGCAAAACCTCAGACACCCCAACTGATTTTTAATTCAATTGACCTATTTCACAGAGAAAATAAGTCATTAAAAAAATTGTAAAGGTTTTATGTGCTGTTTTAGTTTTACTGGCCATTGTGATCGTTTCTTGCGACGACGCTTTGTGGAGGGAGGAGTCATCACCGGGCCGCTGCGCTGCGCTGACATTGGGTTGCTTGACCTATTAATAAATAGACACGGCAACGTTTTTAGTGAAGATTTTTTGAAAAATGTGACCGATATTAAAAAGTGGTTCTATTAATTCTGTTCGTTATTCTGATCAAACTATTTTCAGGTTTTGCGCATTTAACGTTACACGTTGTATATATTGTTTTGACATAAAGAGGTGCGTTAAGACACTCACAGCTATCACATTCTTCAAAAAATTAAATAACGTACTTTGTTGCCATATGGCAACATTATGCATTTAAGGGTTAAAATTGTTTCCAGTGGCTCCAAACCAAATTGCGTAAGGTCAACAAAACAAAATTTGCTAACATTAATGTTATAATTTCGTGGTAAATAGTTTCAGTACATAAGCAGTCACAAATCAAGCTTATGCTAAGTATGTATTTATTACCTATTGTAACATTGAAAACAATAATCCCACAATGCACTTTCTATCATCACAAATTCACTTAATGTCGCACAATATGAAGTTGAAGAATTAAAAATTACGGGCTTACCATTTAAACTGACCTTAATCTATTTTAAAATAAAAACAAACACAATTAAAAATCACAGTTTTTGATATCACATATTTAACCCTATGCCGTATTAAAATTTGAAATTTTAAAGGCTCCATTAATCTACAATAATATTATAAAGAGGAAAGATTTGATTGTTTGCTTGTATTGAATAGGCTCCGAAACTACTGGACCACATTATCCCTGATGAACATAGGCTACTTTTTATCGCGGGAAAATGCTTCATTCCTACGGGAAAACGGGTAATAGAACAACGGGTAGTATGAATTATCCTTCCATACTTATCTTTTTCACATAACTTCTAAACGGCTGAACCGAAGAAAGCAAAGTTACAGTACTGTTTTTGCACCTCAAGTCGAGGTGTTGGTGTGAACTCATGACGGTTGATCGGCATGATCGGTTCATGACAACTTATTTTATTCCACGCCTTTTTTATCGTGATTAAAAATAGTCAGAGTTAGTAAGACAATCAAAATAATAGGTGAAAAACATCAAATTCAGAATAGCAAAACTAACATTTTCAATAGATTAATATAACTCAGTGCCATCTTGGTGTTGTCAAACTAAAATTTAGTTAAGTTGTGTCACTTTAATTAATTTCAGAATGTTAAATCGTCTTTAGAATGCACTAAACTAAATATAGTGATTCTTAGTCTAGTTAAGATGCATTTTTGGCAAGAGAATCGGCCCCATTGTCGCATTACTCCGGTAATTTGTTTGTTGAATCATAAATTAATTTTATTGTAAATATATATTTTTTTCTGCAATTTGTACTTTAAAATTTCTGGAGCTCATGGAAAGGATTTTATTTATATATTGCTTTTTAATTTGGAGCCGCCGGGAATAAAATTATGGAGCGCCTGTGAATAAGCCATTTATTGGCCTAGAATAAATTACTTGAACAAGGTTTTGCAGAAACGATAAAACAGAGCACTAAATTGCCATGGCTCATGTAGCCGGCAGACATGCTTTCAATATTCAAATAAAAATGTTAAAAAAAAAAATGATAAAAAGGAATTTTTCACTTTGTAGTGTTTTTTTTTTTGGAAGCCGGTTGTATTTTTTTTTCGTAAAATAGTCTTATTTTTCACGTTAAGTTGTACCTACCCCACACAAATTCTTATGTCACTGGTGTTTGTGGAGATATCAGTGACAGGAAGTTATTAAAACATCATTGATATCAACTAAGTGGAAAAAAATCGTATTATTGAAGCCAACTCAAAAGCTACCGAAGAATAATTAATAAAATAATTTTATTAATTCTTCTTCGGTAGCTTTTGAGTCCCTTATCCATTAAACAAGGAATTTTCCAAATAGGCTTATAAATAACGGATTTCTGAGATAAAAAACATAAAAAAATATATTATTCAACCGAATTGAGAAACTCCTCCTATTTTTTGAAGTCGGTTACAAAAAATAAACAGAATTTATCTTTGCTAGGTTTTCAGCCAGCTCCATAAATAATAAGTTCTGAAGTAACAACAATAACACTAAGCGGTCCTACCTCAGCATCCATTTGGTTACTTTTGGCACAACCCTAAAAAGCTCTAAATTATTCCTCCAGAGTGCCCGACATTAATCTGGCAAGCGATTTAGTAACAAGTATTGTGCTGATAGATTCTGGCACCAGCTGCCAACTATGCCATGTGCCAGATGGATGCCAGTCCCGCGGGAAATTGACATCGATACTAGTTTTAAGTTTGAGACAGTTGATGTAAGATGAAACGTGGTGTTGAATAAGTTGGAGTTAGGTTTGATGTAAGTTATTTGCAAGTTTGAAGTCAGTTGAGAGTCTGTTGTTTATAATGGTAGTCCTGGCAGTTCCCTTACACCTGTATCGTTATCATGAAATCAGCAAATTTGATTTATAGCAAACGATAACGGAGTCAGCACCACTTTGGTGAAATATTAACTGAAAATGACTTTATTTGTTTTATTTGTAACCTTCATTTTGTATAGGTTTTCTCATGTAACCGACTTAAGTTACCTACTTATGTTTTATGTGATATGTGTAACTAACTAATGATTTGTTTGTTTTGTTCTAGGTAAGAACATACAAGTCCATCTCTACAGAATAAAACTTAGAAATCATAGCAGCGAGATAGCGACCAAACCTACAGGTAAATTTAAATCAAACAGCCTCGATCCGCTTTCATTAAAACGCAGCCAGTCCTAAACTATTAACAACTGAAAGCTGCCAATAATCACTAACTGGCAATATTGGCATAATCAAAAGCAATTTCCGCAACAGTACTGGAAATGAAACCGTTTCATTTGTTTTTAATTCTGACAGTAATGGCGACGCGGCGAGTAGGGTTGAAGAAAAATGATTTGTGAATTTCACATCAACCAACGTATCAAAAGTTGGTTGATTTGAAATTATAACAGCATTTATTGCGTAACACACTTTCATTCACAATCGGTTTTGAAGAAAATTCCTAATCCATTGCTTCGTAAGTTTGAAAAATACGTCTGCTCAACAACATAAATAACGCAATGCACGTGGCTGAACTGTCAAATGAAAGGCATTGCTATCAATTACCATTTTATTTGTGTTACGCAATTACCCCGCAGAAAGAATACCCATACAACATATGTTGTAAAACTTCAGTTTATTTAAAATAACACACACATAAACAATAACAAACACATACATACATTTTGTCAGACAATGTTGGCATGACAACAGTGATTTTTTATAACAACCAAGAATAATGCAAAGAGAACTTTTGTTTTAAATAAACATTACATCCAATTTTGCAAACAAATGCATAAATAATTTACCTAAACAAAGTTTCCAAATGAGTCTCTAACTTCTAAAGCCACTAAATAATAAATGAACAGAGGATTTATTCGGGCTTTTATATGCACTTACAAGTCGAAGTTAGACAACCCTAATGTATATTGAAATGGGTAGTGAGGGTAGGTCGGGGAGAGTCGCGATCTCTGCTAATGAAAACCTTTTAACTTGATAGTTTTGCACTATGATTTTGTTCCACTATGAAGATCAGATGTTTTTCATTTCCATTTAATGTTACTTAGGGGATGAGCTGTTTCTTGCTTTCATGGAATACGCGTAGGATTGAATGCTTTAACGTTTCGTAATCATAACTGTCTGTACAATACTTTCTGTTCACTCTTATTCCTCATCATCTTTTTGATAACCCACACTTTGCCCAACTTATATTACTAATAACAGAGTAACTATTCTAGATATTACGTTCACAAACTATATTTGCGACTGTCCCTTTTCATTAAAACATTCTTCACACACATAAAACCAACCGCACACACCGCTTTATCAACCGCGCGATACTGCCGTTCCGAATTTAACAAAGCCGTGTTACAGATGAACATGTTTCCCTTTATTAAAACCTATGTGGATACATGAGGGTCGATTCGGTCCGTATAAGTGGTAGCATTTCCCTTTGATGTCTCCGGTGTGTATTGCACGTGCAGCTCCGCATGGCTGCCAATGAATGTGACGTTGTTAATGGCCGGGTAGGCGGGGGTTGATCGGATTCCGTTTCGTAAAGGGTTTTTGTTACGCGATATTCGGGATATTTTTAATAATGTTTTTTATTTACTTGCATGTTGAAGTAGCATGGACGTGAGTATGACGGCTTATTAAGAGCACTGCGTTTAGTTTTCATTTAAGTTATGCTGAAACATTTTTTTTTTATATCCACGCAATCACTGTCCATTCCAAGGTTGCCTGGAAGAGATCGTAGAAAGCGATAAGTATTTTTTAATGTATTTTCTGGTGTACAATAAAGTATAATATATAAATAAATAAATGATAAAAGTGCCACAAAAAAACAGTTGGTTTTGCATACATTTAAAAAGAAATCTGTTTAATAAGTTCTCCGAAACGATAAATTGACTCGCACTCCAAATTTAAAATAAAGCTGAGCATAATTCAACGAGCTCTCTAAATATTTCCACGAACGGACCTACCGACGCCGACGGATGCTCATATTATTTTATAAGCAAAATTACTCCACTCATATTCTCGTTAGACAGACGAACTGAAATCCTTTGTGGGTTGTGAACCGTGTACGTTCTACATGTTTCATGTTCGCCTGGTACCAAAGGCTTCGCTCGCTGTTTCAGCCGCCATATTGTTTCTTCTGTCAAATAGCATTGCGCGTCATTCTATTTCCAAACAGGAAAAAGAAGTTTATGTTTCGATAGAGTCGGAAATAGATACTTACCTTTCTATTATTTTTTCTTTTGATTAAGTTTTCTCGTGATTTGTTGAACATTGATTGAGCTGTAGAATGTTTGAAAGTTCCTAATGAAATTATACTTTTTTGCTTGTCTTGCATTCGCCGGCGCACATTTTCACTTTGCTAACTGAAGCGTTTACATAGGAATTTCCTTTTCAAATATTTCAGCTTACTTTATTTGTCGGCGTTATTTCCTCAGTGTTTGAGATTGAAGGTTAATGAAGAATGTTTTTCGTAAAATATTTATAGTAGGTACTTTAGTACGTAATTGCGTTTAATGAATGGGCTTTATAATTAAATTTTATATTAAACCCATACATGACATCTATACAGACGACATATTCAAATAAGGCTCCATATTTTAGTGATATACTTATAATCAAATATGCCTTAATTATAATATGGCTGTCCCATTTCTGCTGTATACTGGGTTTTGATAACGTGTTTGGTGTCCTTACAAATAAACCACTAATATTAAGAAACCGACTCTACTATCAGCTGATAGAAAGTTTGTGGTTTGCGGAGGCTCCTAAATGTCATAAATACATAATGCATAAAAAACATTGATCATCAACCCCTAACCTTCAGTAAAACTGTTTCCAAGAATCCAATCATTTGTAGTCAACAGGTAAATCATACAGTCGAGGACTTGTTGGTGGTCATCAAGTATTAACGAGAGGTATGAGCCGTCGGCAGCTGGCTGACATGCTGTAATGGTGGTAGGTGGTAGCAGGGAGGGGTGATTTGTTTGTTTGTGAGTTCAAACGGTCGTGGAAGGGTAGAATGATTGGTCTAAGGGTGGAGGGTTAAGTTTTGCGTTGAGGAATATAAGTTGTGACATCTTTTGTGAATACTGTCGCAGGGGGCGGTACTGCCACCGCTTTGACGACTGGCTTATATTTTACGACGGAATAAATAGTGTCACATATTTGATACCGATATGGGAGCAAACCACTACCGAGCTAGATCGTCATTATTTCACGTACTTATGACTATACCTCTGTGTATAACTAGGTACTCTGTGTTTTATTTGTCTACGTAAGCACAACTCCTATCCTACTTATCAAAAATGATTCTACAAATAGCCACAGTTACATGTGACACTGGCCGGGTCATACTCCCCAGTGTTAGCTCCGAGTAGCGACTTTCCGCACATTCGGTCTGGATTTCATCAAACTTTTCTGCTCTCGTCTAATGAATTCGCCACAGACTCCGGGACGTTTAATTTTCCCCAGACGCGAGGATATTAGATCTGGCTGTAATTGCTCCACAATTCCCCTTGCCTATCGCCGCTAATATTGCCAGCGAGGTAAATTAGAGCTACTCTGGGGTAAACCTCATTTTAATAAGAGATTTTACGTTTTTGCCTCTTTCTGGGTATGAAATAAATTCTGATTTGCGTTTCAGACTAGATTGAGAGGGAAATTAATACCTAGGGGATTATTATTATTATTATATTTATTATAAAGACATTTCTTAGTATAATGAATCACCTTATTTCGCTGTTAAGGTTTTCAGTAAGTATTAGGCCCTTTATACACTGCACGGTTTTTCACGGTACGGCGTGTAAACCGCGCCGCCGCCATAGAAAAAACGTCAACAAGCTTCCATAATAATAATTATCCATACAACACTGACGACCGCGCCTACACACGGCGAATAAACCGTAGTTTTTTACGGCAGCAAAAAACTTGTGTGTATAAAAGGCCTAAGAAACGTTGACTGGATCTTCTTAACTTAATCGTATTATAATTATTTCAACCAAAACAAGCTACTAACTGGTAAACAGACCTCATATGAACTCCCCTGTAGTTTTTTGAAAACATGAGCTAATTAAATAACTTTTCATAAAACATAATTATTTCGCACCTACATCTCAAAACTAATTAAACTAGATGCGGCAAACTTCCGAGCCCGCGCCCCCGCGCCGTACTCTCACGCACGTCTTTTGTTTACATTGAAACTTGTTGTTGCACTGACGTAGGGAAGTTGCGTTCAGTTCCAGCTACTTTAGTTCCGCGGTGAAAACTGCTTGTTACATCAAGTTTGTGTCACTATAGTCAGAGCCCAAGATAAACACAATTTAACAAACTGCCTTAACACCATGACTTACTCATAAATTTAGGGTAGATAATCATCTTGTCACCAGAACTATCGGATCGATAACTAATGGGGCGCTTTAGTTTCAAACTTTGATTGTCAATATTAGCCCAAACTCCCGAACTGCAGGCCGCCTCTTCGACAGGTCTCATTCTCACCTATGTGTTCAATAAATCGAGCTCTATTACAAACTTTGTAGTTTACTACAATCACTAAGGTGTAAAATAAGTTTTAGTTTGATACCTCTTTGGAACGGGGATGGGGTTCAATAATATCTACCTATTTATGACACATTGAATTAGCTACTTGTCTGTCCGTAATATTTTAAACTACTCGTGTCGTCTCAACTGGTGATAACCTGTAAACCTGCTTACTATATTACTTGGACAATAAACTATTTTCTATTTCTTTTTTTCTCGTATATTCAACCGCACAGTCCACTAGGAAAATCATATTTTCTGCTACAACTTAAGGGCGGTGTCAATGTCAAATTATTACCAGTTGTGTGCGGTTGACTGTATATTGTTTTGTGGTGTTTAGTTGAGCATGTTGTAGTGCCATTTCTTTCCTAGCTAAGTAACGGTATAAGAAACATTTTTCGCTGGATTTAACTATTTACTTATCTTGCTTGGGTTTGAAGCTTTAACTTTAAGTTCAAAATGTGGATAAGTTAAGCATTCAAATGCAATCGCTCCACTTATAAGTCCGATAACATCCCAACTTGCACAGGTAACATCGATTCACATCAAATATTCGACAAGCTTGGATCTAAAACTTGCGGTTTGTTAGCCGCACTTGTGTAAGTACACTTGCAGTTGGAAGTAGAAGTTGACGCTATTGGCTCGTTATACCTTTGGTCGTGACGTGAGTACTTGCAAGCGCCGGAATTTCGCTGTTATTACTAATGTTGGCGTTAACTTGTATAGGAGTAGGGTTGTGACACAAGTTTTGAGAGACGTCGATAGCGTACCTCAGTTACAATATCCAAACTTAAGAGGACATTTACTTCTAAGAAAAAAATAAGAACAATTTTTATATTGTAACTAGTTAAATCTCCCCCCCCCCCCCCTACCGCGGCGGATCGCATCGTCTGCCCGCGCTATTACTTCGTTTTCGCTTATTTTTGCTCGGCTAAATAGCCCAACCCCAAGAACCCAACCCATACCAAAACATGTAGCATGCATGTGTTGTGTAGCATGCGTATGTTTCATGATTCCATGAGATTTTTTAAAACCCGCCCGGTAGCTCCAAAGATTAGCGCTTTCAAACAAACAAACTCTTCAGCTTCATTATTACTTATATTTAAATAGATTAGTCGCACGAAACCACTTGACGAACGATAATAATATGTCACGGTATAAAAGATCCAAAGCTCGTGTAAGCAGATATTTATACTTCCCGCATTTTAAGAATAATTTTAAACTAAAAAAAACCGGTTTTACTGAAACTTAGTTTTCAGTCTTTTCCATCGATATTTCATTTACCATTTCTCATGTTACAAACTTCCTCTGAACTTCACAACTGTTTGATAGATCACACAGTCTTCAAAGCAAAGTCGTTGCGCTGGCGCACCAAGTAACATACCTAACTTGTAACTGTAAGCAGAACATTTAGTATTTAAAATGTCGTCTACATGAGCTGATAATGTCGGTTGCTCCAATTTTTACTATTGTACTCTGGGTTTTATCGATATAGAATAGAGTTGAAAATAATTTACACAGAGTGCCATAATATGTCGTGCTTCTAATATCTGTACATAGGTGTCACTCATATTATTAACAAATTATATTCGGGAATAGGTGTTGGATAATTGATTGAACGTCAATACTACGTGTGTTGCTAATCCTTAGATGATTGGGTTTCAATCCTCTCAATGCGACTTTGTTTGACCTAAAGCTTAAGCTGTAAATGAACACTTCTAGTTATCATCATGAACCAGTGTTGGTCGACTGTTGAATATCATCTCGGTGAATGCTCACAATAGGTTATTGATATAATCACCTCTCTTGGAGGAAAAATTACGTGTAGACACTAGACAGATCAATTTACCCACTTACCCTTGACGTGGGTAATTTGAATAGGCTTCACGGCTACAAATAATTCACCTCAAATTATACAAACCTTAATAAAAGTGTCTCGGTCCCATTCTTAGAGAATGAAGGGAGAAGAATTTTCTCGAATTGATCACACAATTGCAATGATATAGGTAGGGGAGCTATAGGTATTCAATACGTTTCGGTTATAAATGAACGATTGGATTATTGAGGATAACAGAGGGCTTGTGGTTAAATGGGACTGGCTCAGGTAAATAAAGAAATCAACAGCATTTCATTTTTAGGGTTCCTTAGTCAACAAGGAACCCTTAAAGTTTTGCCATGTACGTCTGTCCATCCGTCCGTCCGTCCGTCCGTGCGTCCGTCCGTGGCTTAGCTCAAAAGAAGAAAGTTATAAATTGGCATGGTATATTGATCACGCCGACAAAGTGGTAAAATAAAATCTTAATTTTTTTTGTACCTCCGCGCGCTACTCGCAAAGTGGGGATATTTGTTTTCTCGTCTACTCCATGGCATGGAGTATCGTTGGATAGGTCTTAGAGTAAATTTTATAGAATGGTAAAAAAGAAAGTCATTCTCGTATAAGACAAACCATTGATTCTCAAGGGACAACGCTATTTCCATTCATAGATTCCATGATCTCTTTCAACGGAAATAAAAGATAACGTGTGCTGCATGAAATGGAAGGTTTATATTTATGTGTGTTCGTCGGTGAGTGTACGAGTAACATCTTTACTACGAGGCTTTGAATTTCTATCTCGAATGACAGATGGAAAATATTGAAGTAAATTGGGGAAGTTCGGTTCTAATATTGAGTATGTTTCCGATACAAAGGAGTTTTCTGAATGATTCTGTCGTAAGATATGTAAAGGAAATTAATTCTCTGTAAAGTTTATCTTTGGTCTTAAAAGGGTTAATATGTTTTCTTCGTTTCTCTATATTCATTAGCAATATAACGTTTTATGCATTTCTTATGAGGAATCAAATAAAGCAACCATAGCCGCAACAATTATACCCATGTATATAAACAGTTAGTAAAAAAAACGCAAAGTAAGTTGACGCTATAAAAATTTCATCACATTTTCCCTATGTTACTAGATGTTCTAGTAAGAATTAAGAATCGACAGGCCTGTTGGTCTAGTGGTCAGTGGCCCTGACTGCTATGCGCAAGGTCGTGGGTTCGATTCCCACCTAGGACAAATGTTTGTGTGATGAGCACGATCATTTGTTCTTTGTCTGGGTGTAATTTATCTATAATATGTATGTATTTAGAAATATATAAGGTCAACTTTTATCAAGTACAAAAATTTAAACAGAACGTCTATCTATACGATAGAAATACGGTCCTAGCATTTTTTTTCAAATAATCAGGCTAGTTTTTTTTTTCAGTTTTTCTAACACATAAATTATAATATTTTTAAAAGCATACTGTATACCGACTCAATTGTTCTGGGTCTGCACCCCCAAAAAACCCACGGTCATTAAACCCGGTATTACGTCATCGCTCGGACTTGTGGTCGAATCTCCATCCCTAGCTATGCTACTCGAAGCTATGATACCTAATTAATGTAGACTATAAGAAACGATATTAACCTTTGTGCTAATCTATCGTATTTTAATTTTCCATCACACTTTTTCAGGCTTTGGACTGACAAGTTAATACTTACAATTTGTTATTTTGTTCTAGTAAGTATTGAATTAATGTAAAACTGTTAACAACTTACCTTACGTTTTGCATTAACTTGGCGTGTTAAAAATAATCAAAATTCATTAACAGATTTACACTTATTTACACAATTTACTAGTTATTTACACATATCACATCAATTGCTGGACGTGACGCCCTTGATGTCGCACACACTGTCTAGCGCGATTGAGACAATGTCTCCGCACTTCAGTAAGCACTTGATGTTCACTGGACAACACGACAAATGCACTCACAATTCGCGCACGTAATTCTTCCACTGTACGGATTGTATGACCGTCGTTCCCATACACTAGGTCTTTGGCCCTACCCCACACGTGGAAGTCCATTGGCGTCAAGTCAGGTGAAAGTGGCGGCCAGCGGATAACGCTACCACGCCCAATCCATCGCCCTTGGAACGCCTCGTCCAAGTAGGTGAGAAGCATGTACCTGCGGCACCACACAAGCACATCCAGCAGCAGCTCTGACCCGAGTGAAATGGAAGGTATGGTACCCTTCACTGAGCAGGAGCTGCCACTCCTCTTCAAGCTGCACTGGGTGTCGTGGCCTCCCCGAGTCAATAAGACGAGGCTGGAAGTTCTCACTCTCTCTGAAGCGCTGCACGGCTCGAAGAATGGTACGAATATTGACCACTCGTCCAAATCTCTGGGCGTACAGTTCTTGTGTCCGCAACATTATTTCACCTGCGTCGTGAGAGCACATAGCCATATTCATGTATTCTCGGGATGAATACCGATACGGCATTTCGAAAATTTTCGCACAGACAACACGCACAATTCAGTAACTTGATTTTAGCGAACTGAAAGAATCTCCCGTGCTCAATATTGGCCGCGCCAGGCGGTGGCAGCGGGGCGAAGACGGGGACATGCCGCCGCCGCACGTGTGCCATTGTTATCAACACACAAGAAACCATTGTTATCTGCTTAGAGTACGTTAGCCATTAATACACAGGATGTTGAATTTTACTTTTTAAACAAAATGGTTTTTGGTGTTTTTCTTGGAAACTAGCGTATAGAAATGTATTATTTTTTCAAGAAATGTCTATTTTAAGTTATTGAATCTATCCTTAAAATATTTGTACTTAATAAAAGTTGACCTTATATATGTATGTTTATCAGTTGTCTAGTACTCATAGCACAAGCTCTGCTTAGTTTGGGACTAGATGGCGTCGTGTGAAAGTTGTCGAATATTATTATTATTATTAATTAACACACGTAAGGATTCACTTCATCACCTCCCACCTTCATCACACCCGAACCTCTAGTAACCTTTCTACGAATATATAAAGGGTTTCTTCGTGTGACATTTCGCATTGCGGAATAAGTCGACCCCCTAATTCGCACCCGATTTTACTAACAGAGAAAACACACTTACGCATTACTGCGGCAGAACGTAGCGTCAAAACCAACTACTCGTATCAGTTGACGACAGTTATTTGAAGTTTTATAAAAATACGCGGGATTTATTCCTGATCAGATATTCTGAATTCGGTTCGGTTCAACACGAAAATCCTTGATTTATGTCCCCACCGGTGCTATTTATGTCACTTTAGTGGGATATTTCACTCTTATTGTTATCAGCTTCCACAGAATAGCTTTGAATGTAAAGTGCGCTCATTTATTTCGAAAGGATAAAGTAGTTGTGGAATATGATGTTTTTCGAGTAACTTTTAATATCTAGTGGGATGCGGTCAATTTATAGCGTAGTTGCGGTCGTTACAGAAAAGCTCATTCTAATATCAATATCTTATTCTAATACCAGGTCTAGCGTAGCCACAATTTAACATTTGTGCTGGTTTAAACCCACTAAACAACTACAAGCTTAGCCGCTACGGCAGGATAAAATCTACACTAAAGTGCTTCTCCTCTGCGACCTGCGCGCCATTTATTAACACCTTTTAAATCAGACCCGTAAATAAACCTGTCCAACATGGAGAGCGTCGTAACTCTCAATTTCACCACACTAAAACTCAGCCACAGTTTAACTGGTCATTAACTAACAATATCTGTATCCGCTGCAATTAATCGCAAGTCCTAACGAGCCCTATTACCAGGTCTGGGCAGACAAACGAGCCAGGTAGCCCCCGCTTTGTCCCGCACCGTCCATATGCTTGCCTTGAGTACCGCTATTCATTTTCCTAGTTTGAGAACATACGGGCCGCGGTAAGGCGTTGCCGCGGCGGTAGTTTATGAAACATTTAAAGGTATTGCGTTTTATACTCGTAGTTTAGTTTTATTTAAATATTGAGTGAAATTAGATATTGAAGTAATTGAGTGAATACAAAGATGGTGGTGAAGTGTTGATTATGATTGTTCTTTGAATAATCACTGGCTTTGTTTCCTTGTACCTAATTGAACATGACGGGATAATTGTAAGTTTACGAGAGTTATACGACAAACAGTAAACATAACTATTAATATTATAATAATGAACAACGACGTGAAATCTATGAGAACGAAGTTCGCAAAGATAAATTGAATACTCGTTTATTCAATTTTACTTTGCGAACTTCAAATCCCTTTAAAGTTTAAACCCTGTTACATCCCAAGACAACTTCCGTGCCCGCACAAATCTCTCCCTCGTGTATTCCTCCGATGCACTGGAGATGCAATTTATAAACCCCCAAGTGGCACTCGTTACAGACTCTGTCCGGTGCGACCTTAGCCGGCTGGCCATTATTTTAGCCGTTCTGTCTATTATTTAGCCGCTCTGGCTATTATTTTAGCCGCCTGGCTACGACAGTGTAACTTGGCTGATTGTCTGGGCTTGAGGTAGATCAAGTGGCTTTGTAACGGTTTGAAATTTGGCAACTGTGGTTTTGGGGTTACTGGACTCCTGACCTATATTGCGATGATATTTAAATCAAGAGTTATTGAAACAGTTTTTGTTGTAGATCAAATTAAAAAGGCTTTAAAATAATTTCATCTGTGAAAAGAAATAAGTCGCAAGTTCTTTTTCTGAGACAAAGAAATAGTAGTTCATACAAGACGAGAATGGCCCAGAATTGCACGTGAAAAGTGTTATACCCCCCTCCCCTAGATGATCCCCCCTAACACATACCTACAACAGCACCAAGTGCGTCACTTCACTCAGCGACCAGTAATAAAAAAAGTCCTGTTTATATTTGATTCACCTAATATTTAAGTCTTCCAGTCTTTTAAATAAATTGAAAACTTGAAATAATAATTTTAATTGTAATTTTAAATTGATTTTAATTTTGATTTTGATTTGATTTTGGATTTAATTTTGATTTAATTTAAATTTAATTTTTTTATGTAATCATTTATTTTAATTTTAATTTTAATTTCATTCTTGGTCTTCATTTTAATGTTAATTTTGAATTTTAATTCTGATTTTTTACATGTATGTAACATAGTTGTTTAAGTCTTACAATATTACGGGCAAAATAAATCTGAAATAAAAAGATTTTATTTTTATTTATTTTTTATACTCGTAATTAACTGTAACAAAGGATTCCTATAAATAACAGAAGCCTACCTTTAGACGCCCAGTGAAAACTATTACAAACCTTATCTAACGCTCAGAGGCGTATCAACGAGCGTGTATTCGGTTCAGAATTCCCGCCACAGCCGCGGGTACAATGTTGTCGCACAATTTGTACGAACAATACGCCCGCACCGCACAGGTGACGCGAAAAAAATGCGATTGTTCTTCCGTACTGAGGGGCTTCAGTTATGAGCGGGAGCGGTGGCGGCTAGGAACAGTTTCTGAACATTTAAGAAAGTTGGTATTTATAGAATACACAGTGAAGGCTTATTATTGGAGAGTTTAATGTTTCTTGCCCGTTCTTCTCCATAGGATCCTAATACGGTTTGGAATGGGCAACTTCATCTTACTGACTGACTCCTTGACTATTAAAATGTGCCTGTAATTTGTTTATTTTAATACGTTGAGCGCCATGTGTATCCTTCCGGAAACACTAAGCACCGCCTTCAGAGGCCGCGTGTTTCCTTCGGGAACACAGTGTAATATATTTAGTACCAATTCTAATAACTCTGGCCTCTACGGTTATTTCTGGAAAATTTTGGAAAATCACGCATTTAATTTAATACCTATGTTATTAAAATAGCATGAGAATATGAATTAGGCAGAAAAATGCAACTTCCAGAAAACGAAAAACACAGTTTATGGGTTTGGCGCTCAATGTGTTAAATAAACGCTTTGAGTTTGAGTTTTATGGTGCGATTTAATTGCTAGTGGCATAACTTGAAGCAATAAAAGTGGCACCGTGTGAACAGCGGTGAGACGATGCCATTCAGTTTTTGCTTTATTTATTTATTAAACATTTTGTAGACTTATCAGGTCAACCCAAGGCGTCTACAAACAAGTTACATTTAGTGATATGCGCGTACAGTTATTTATTGTATAGGTACTGTTATTATTATTAACTACGACTTCTTAACTACTAACTTATAGTGAATACAGCTTAGTCTAGTTACGCAAAACCCATATTCTAAAAGGTAAATAATAAAATTATCTATAAAATGGTGAAGTTTTATATAAATAAGCTAGATAGTTTTTGCGAGGATGGATAAATTATAGAAGTCTGACTAACGGGCCTATACAAATACTTAAGGACCTTTACAGTATAACGAGCCTATAGTATTCCCACTGCTGGGACATAGGCTTCTTCTCGGCGAGAGGGAGTGGGCCGCAATCCATCACACGGGCCCAGTGCGGGTTGGTAGATGCCACATGGCTTTGAATGTTTGGTTCTAGGACATGCCGGTTTCCTCATGATGTTTTCTTTCACCGTTTTGAGATCAGTGGTGATGAAATAATTTACAGAAAGGAAATCGCCTGCTTGGGTTCGAACCCACGACCTGCTAAGTCTTAAGTCGGGACTGTTACTGCTGGGCCACCACCGCCTTCCTTCAGTCCAGTTCCAGTCCTAAAGCACGTAGCAGGCGCAGCGCTGCGCGGCTGCGTGCGTCGTAGTAGTGTGGAGCCTAATTAAAAACCACCCATTGTGTCACCCTTTGTAAAATTTCTATACTCGTATTTATGTCTGTAATTTATATGGTGTACATAATAAATAGTAAGTATTCTATTCTATTCTATTCTAGTTGAATAACAAGGCATTAAAGCAATTTCTGTCATATATACATTCTTAGTTTACACGTTTTTGCTATTGCATTTTATGAAGATTGCTCGTTGGCCATATTTATCCATCTACACCGAAAATAAATTTTATAGAAAAGAAGAAAAAAAAGGCAATGCACAATGCAAAGATGGTCGCTCTACACCTAGATAAGCTCACGAAGATTGTGCCCGCGCGCTAAGCGGGTGAATTCATTCATACAAGTCTTTAACTACGTGGTCGCTTATAACTTGCACCGCATTGTTTTGTGGTGGGCTTTAAGTTTTGTTCCGAGTGTTTTATAGAGTAGAAAATGCAGGCGCGGCTTAATCTATGACCCAATTCCGAAAATATGTTCTTACTGAAACTGTTTGCTAATGAATGAGCATTTTAATTTGGGCGTATTATTTTACTTACAGAACGAAATTAGCATAATCGGCCTATAATGTCTGCTAGAACACAGGCCTCCACTCTGTCAGAGGGTGAGGGCCGTAATCCGCCACGAGGGCCCAGTGCGGATCACGTCTGCGAAGTTTTGTTTCTAGGACATGCCAGTTTCCTCAATGAAATTGGCAAATCTATAATTTGAGCTTGAGTTTTTTGAGTAAAACTGTACTGACTAGAGGAGATTCTCTACAGTTTTACTCAAAGATTTTCTTTTAACTTATCAGTCTTTTTATAGAACTGATAATCTTGAATATAAAACTAATTTCCAAGCTGTGTAAAACGTAATCCAATAGTCTGAAACATTTCAAGTTTAACTTGGTAACGTACGTAATGGTGAGACATTCCGGTAACTGACAGAACATTAGGAGTGAAACCCTTCCACTCAACTTATTGCGTCTACATGAGGCTGTTGGCCGTTTTTAACGTGATTTTATTAGGTACAAAGTGAAGGACAAACGGTTGGTGGATAGAAAGAGATGTTACTTTCCTTAATATGTCTCATAATGCATGTGCTTGTCACATAAGCTTGTAACTCTTGAAAGTTCTTATTTGTAATTTGTTAGGGTGTATAACAAAAAGGGTTAGGTATTTTTAACTATCTATTATATCTTGTGCATTTACTTGATGTGTTGACATTCTTATAGGATTATTTATGTTCTGACAGGGTTCCGCTCAACATTTATAGATAGATATAGCTGGATGGCCGATGTCAGGCAGATGTCAAGCCTCCGTCGAGATTAGCTGCCATGGGCGAAATTGGTGTGGAGGACTATTATTATATTGAAATCAGATATTCTACTGTCCTACGCTCTTGATGTATTAATTTGACTCTTCTTCTTCGTTTTGCGGTGTTTTTCCACAGCCAAAAGAATATTGACATCTGTGCAATGCTTGCCCACTCCCCAACGTTACAGACTCACGGGACCTTATTCCTCTACCAGCTGTCTTACTGTAACAAAACTCATCAATTATTTCGCAAAATACCGTTCGCTTTTTTCAGAAATCCGACAGCCAAAAAAATTATTATTGCGGCAGTCTTGTATCTACGTGGTAATGGCCGTTACAAAGACCAGCTGCTAACACCGTTACGTTCTGTACAGACAGCAGTGTTCTTTTACTGCCTCTCTTTATTCACTATCGGGTTTATACCTGATTTTGCTTGAGGAAACAGGATTAGCCCGATCCTCTGCTTTGTACCAGATAGCGGGTAGTCGGTACGTAACCTAGATACGATTCTTTTGTTTAAGGCTTTGGATGGCGCTTGTTTATTCATTAGTGTTATCTGGACAAGATAGTTGGGATTAGGATAGTACAGTCTTTTTGAAAAAAGAATGGCGTCAAATATAGGGCGCCCTGTACCAAACGAAAAGTCCGCAACCAATCCTAGTACTTCCTATATTGATAATAATTTTTTACATGGAGTCCCGCAATGCGTATTTATTTGCCTTTTACCTACTTAATATTATGAGGTTAAGTTCGAGAAAATGACGAATGAACGACGACTATGAATGATACAGGCATTGCTAAGGATTATCACACAAAGACTACGTTGTGGAAAAGCACCTGAAAGTTTTCGTTAAAATAAGAATTTTGATTGGTTGACTGGTAGAGAATGCCTAATACCTAAGTCCGCCTTTGTACCTTTTTGTGCGAAAAGTTTAAATAAATAATATTTAAATAGTTCAGATGAAACCAATATTGAGCAACGTCGTCCGTGATGACGCAACAGAACAGATGCAATACGTCACAATAAAAAAGATTTCTTTTTTTTAATCGGTCCTCTTTTCTTTAAATCCTTAAAATGTATTTCAAAATAATAATTTAAATGAATACGACGCAAAGCGTGACCTAAAGATTTTTTGACACGCATATAAATATACCTAAAATTATAGTAAATAATAAATCGGTGTCGGTAGGTACTTACAAATTATCTTCTTCATTTAAATGTTTTTTGGCAGGTACTAATTTAAAAAATAGGAGTAATTTTATGAACTACATTTGGTTGTGACACGCTCCCTCGCAAGTTGGTACGCTCCCACGGCATTCTCCTTTCAGAAAATATTTTCAGTTCTTTAACACTTTCTGTGCCCAGCGCCCGACTCTCGGGTAGAAAGATAATTCGTTCGCGGGCTCAGAACTCGCCGCCCGCATCGTACATATAAATAGATATTGTGTGGCATATGACCATGCCCAGCACCCGCCTACCGGGTGCAAAAGCGTGTTACTAGGGTTGCCAAAAATAAACTAGGTGTGAATACTATGTACTTTTTAGTAAGCCTTTTATCAATAACTTATTTAATTTAAATGTAAGTACCGCAGATGTACTAATTGCTATTATACCGCCAAGTTTCCAAGAAACATACTAAACAGAACTTAAGAGCGGTGACATTTATGAAACTTCTAATGAACTAGCTGGATACTTACCTGGCCTTGACTTAAGGAAATATTTAATTTAAATTGGATTTACTATTAATGGCATTTTTTATTGTATTCAAGCCTATGGCGCCACACAATTTTAAATGACTTTTATATTATTAGGTATTTGAGATCCGTAAGGCCCCGCATGAGCCGCCTATCAGATAATCAATATTGTGTTTCTATTTCTAAACTAAATTTGCCCTTGGACAGGCCATAGTCGTTTGAACCGTACTTTCCAGGTCTTAAGTATCTGTGTGTATTGTTTTATTTAGTTCAGGTTTAGTTTAGGAACCTACATAAATAAATTAGGTACCTAAGAGGCCCAGAGAACCTAACACGATATGCCTACATATTTTTTAACAAATGACTTAAGGCGAACCCGCGGCTGTGGCGCGAAATTCAAATTTTCTTACATTTTTTGCGATTTGCAGGTCAGCGTCAGGTTGTATGTTCAACAAACTATGATTCGCAAAAACAATATATGTATTTACAGAATTATAGTCATTAAAATCATTAATATATCTCTCTAAGTTATATTTGTTCCATTAGAACTTTTCCATAAAAGATTTGTGCCACAAGAACAAATCTCTACTTAACTTCATTCAGCAATATTTTTAGAACATTAAGTTTCCAAAAATAAAAGTTTACTTAATAAAAAAAATACAAAAATCTTCAGAAGTAAGTTTTGGAACATGCCAAATGGTTGGGTACTAACAAAATTAATCAATGCTAAGAAACACATCATTTATTATAAAGCTATCGAGTCGCCCTGATACCAATATCAACCCCTACCGTCACCAACCTCTTTTCAAGGAAAACTGATTATTATTTTACCTTTAAGTTTTTCCATAAAACTCTTCGGATAAAAACGGGAGACCCACCAAAGTATAAAATTGGAACTTAATTAAAGCTCCAAAGTTTTATTAAAAGTCTCTTAAAAAAGGCTATCATGAATATTAAATTGTTGGCTACATCTTTAAGAAGGGTATCTTGACTCAAACTATAATATTATAGGTAGGTAGGTAAATGGTCTAGGTAGCTAGTTATGTAATGAGCTACCAATAACAGCCTCACAGTTACATGAAAACGGTTTTAATTTAATATCAGGTATTTTTGAAGAAACTAGCTTTAGGTTGTTTATATAGTTAGGGGTGCAGTTATACAGATATGTCCAGGCCGACACATTCTGTTTGGCAGTATTTGTTGAACTACAAAGCCGAGCCGCAACAAATACTAGGATACATATTCGGCATTCATTCGGTTTGTGCCGATCGGCAAACTTCGCCATCTACCCTCGCTTACTCATGAGTTATGATCGGGTCGGCATAGCACAATTCGAGCTAAACCGTGCGGCATTTTCCCGAACATATGTATATCTACATATGTATTATATTCACTAGTGCCGCGCGGCCGCGCCGATCCACACTAACTCACGGGTCATGTCCAACCGATCGTTAAGTTATAAGTAGGTAAGAACTGGCCGCGCAAACTTTCCTCTCCGTGATATTAATCCCATTAGCCACAACAACAGCAGATTATAATAAAGTCGGCCACCTTGAGAGTCCACCCTTCCCTCCATTATGTTTATTAACATAATTAGTTCCGTTCCGGATCTCCAGGACTCCCCAGAAGTTTGCGATGTCCTCTCCGCTTTTTATTCTATTAAGACTGCAAGTTATATTAAAACTGTAAATAATTTGTTGGAAGAAGGCTCTCCTGGTTAACCCTTAAATTGATTTTGTCCGTTTTAAAGGACGCAGTATTTCCACGCACACAGACGCTGTTTTAACACTCCTAAGCACTGTACCACAACTTCACATATAATATGCCATGTCCGTTTTATGTGACGTAGTTTTATGTACCACAACTGCACATATAATGGACAATGTCCGTTTTATGTGACATTGTAAAAACAATAAAAAAAAAATGTTTTTTTTTCTTTATCCTCTTTTCTATCCTAATTTCAACCCATATACGCAATTTCAACATTATACACACAAGAAATCTAAGGGTGACAATTTAAGGGTTAAGTAAGGTGGACTTTTAAATATGATGTGGCGAGGTTAGACGTGTTGTTGGACGGTTTTTGGCACTACTTCCGCTTCCTAGTTAAAACACTAGGAAGGAAATGCTGAAGGGTGGCCTTTTGGGGGATTGTCTTCGAGACTTATGTATGACGTTTAAAAACTGCTGTTTTTCAGCCTTATTTTACTAATTGATTGAATATTATCTCATCTTAGATCTGCAAGTAATTTCATTGAAGAGCTGTAGAATTGCTATTCATCATTAGTAATGTAATTTCGTATGAGTACAGTAGGCCGCAGGTCGTGTCCGTGGTAACACTTTGATTTGATCTGACCGAGCGCAGTGCCGAGCTGCATTAGGATAAGAGACCAGATTATACAGGTGTTGTCACTTCTGCCGTGCAACCTACCGTAACTACAAAACTCAACTAAAGTTGCAACAATTTACATTCCAAAAGTTGTGTAAACGAGATAACATCGTTTTAAGATTGTGTAAAAGGAGCATCGGCATGTTTACGTACAGTTTACAGTCAGACGCTGCTCCACATTCATCAATTTTGATACGTAGTCCGTTTTAGTGCCGACAGACTAAACTTTTGGGCTCAACGCAATACATCACTTCTTATTAATAATTCATGAACTTTAAAGGCATGTATGTTTGTGCTTGTTTATGTAACCACTGCATATGTACACGTAGTCTTATACATACATAATATCAGCCTGATACTGACCTCACTGCAGAGCAACGGCCTCTTCTCATACTAAAAATGCAAAACTCTTTTACTTACAATATTAAATAAAATATGGCCACGTGTCCATTAAACTGTCCAAAGATATTTCATCGTAAACATATTTTATCGTTCGCGTTATTACGAATTTTAAAAGCAGATATAAAAGAGTTGTGGCTGGTTCAAAATTAACTATTTTACCAACAAGTTATGTAACTAACTGACCTAAAACAGTTATTAGTTTACTTAATACTTCAAGCACACGGAAGGCGGCGGGACATCGACGCGCAAACTGTAACCATACATTCAGTCCATGATTCTAGATTCATGTGAATCTCATCAATCATCTGTACAATCATGTGCTGAATTTTATTCATAGTTCTGAACCTGCTTTGAAATTTTTCGTCGGTTATTAAAAAACAAAATCTGCTGTTTCATAGAAAAGTGCAGTACCTAAGCGGTCAAAATGTAAGGAAAAGCAATTTTTTTTAATAACCTACGAAAAATGTCGACGCAGGGTGGTTCAGAATCATGTACTGCTTCCATAATTGGGCACAGTTTGTACGTCGATGTCCCGCCATCCTGTATACAGAAGCGGAATTAATGCCACAGGCGTTTTCTACCAGTCACTCTTTGTAAGCCGTTTTATGCCTTTCCAAAACCTAAGTAGTTAGTACTTAAGTCATCTGAATAACTAAAATTGGCCCAATATAATTCGTGTCCAATTTAAAACGTCCTAATTTCGTTTTTCTTTGTTTCCAGGTAAACGTCAGCACAGATTCGTCAGTGACAGCACGCGCCGCTCGTCCGAACTATGCCCACAATGATGTTCAAAGTAATTGCAACTTTTATGTGTCGTAAACCCGGGATTAGGTCTGGCGCCGGAATCTCTCTGCTGAATTTTGATGGCCAAATACGTTCGCCAAACTAGCGCCAACTTCAAAACTCCTATAAATAGGTGTCGAAAAGTATTTGTGGAAAGTAATTTGTGGGACTTTAGTTAGATAAAACCTTTGTTTGGGGACTTTTAGGGCCTCCGAGGCCGTTCGTCTTCGCCGACGCGAGGACTGTGGGTGGTACCTAACTCAACGTTTTTGCCGATTTGTCTCGGAGTTTTAGGGTGTTTGAGGATTTGAATTGATAACGAGAACTAGAAAACTAATAAAACAAAAAGGCTTTGTCAATGTGTTTTGTTATGAAGTCATTTATATAAGAGGTTTCTGTTGAAATTCGGTTTATCTTCACTTCTCGGAACCTGTTCAGATTTAAGAGAAAAGCTTCCAGAAAAATATCTTACAAAAATAATTCTGCAGATCTCGTTGTTAACGAAAATGACTTCTCCGAACTTTGCTACTCTTGTTAAACACTGAGTTATTCATCGCTTCATAACATTGTGTAAGTTCATAGAAACATTTCAGTTCGTCATACATGCAAACGACTTTAGTTCTACTGTAGTAAAGTTTTCAACGAGAAAGGATCGCTTTCGATACGTTACGCTAGAACTTGTTGAAGGTTATAAATATGTTATGTTATGTTGGTATATAAGATTACCAAAACTACGTTACGTCTAGGTTTTGTTAATAAACTTATATTTAATATTAAAACCAAATAAGTTTTTTTTAAATATTGTTACGAAACATGTGAAACGAATCTTAAAGGTAAAGATAAGATATCAAAATAGAAGAAGAAGTTTTCCGCTTATTTCCGGTGTTTTAAACGAAAACAACTGAAATAAGCGGAAAACTTCTAGAAAATATAAATTTTTTCCAAGATTCTATTAATATCCGACGTATAAAAGCTTGATTTAAGTAATTGACTCACGTTGATACACAATAAGGTGATTTATTGTTTGATTAATTTGTAGCCAACAAGTTTGAATAGTTGTAGTCCAGCTAACAAACTACGCATTGAATTAATTAGTTTACTTTCGCAGACTGGAAGTGATAGGTCGGGAAAGTTTTCCACGCAGTAACTCTGATAGGAACTTCCTTAACTACCTTTATTGGATTATTATGACTGGCATTTTTGAATAGGTTTTCCGGAATTTCGAGAGTATTATTCGAAATTAATTGAATAAAATTACAGTTCATTCAGAGCAATATAAATCAACGTAGGTAATTAAAAATATACGGAAGCCCATCGTAAATCACCAATAAAAAATCCAACAAGACTTGCAAAGTTATTTTTAAATCACCAGAGAGTGCTAAAACGGTTTCGCTGCCGTTCAGCGCTTTTTACCGGCCAGCATTACCGAACGGGCCATAAATCTGCCGGTCCGCACGATCGGACACGGCCCGGTCGGCACGGCAGCGCTTTGTTATAAGCAAGCTTTGATTTTATCAAGGAAATGCAAAGCGGACGAGAAAAATGGAACGTATAATAGGAAAAGATAACAAGTATACGGAACGAGGAAAATGTTGTTTTTTTCATGTGTTTACCTGATCGGTATCTAAACGTTATTATATTATTGTAATGGGATGTTCCGTGATAAACGTGAGGGTAATTTATGGGACATAATTGTATCTTTGAGTTTTTTCTTGTTACCGAATTTGCGACAAGTGTCACAAGCGGTTTTTGGACAATATTATTTGTATCGCTCGGGGTTTTACATTTACATATTATGAATATAGTATATTTTATAAATTAGTTAATAGTTATGAAGCACCCAATCTTCACCGTAGGTTCCAACAGTTTATGTTTATATTTACATTTTATTTATTTGGGAAAAACAAACAATTGTACAATATGTTTTACAAAAAAAAAGACAAAGTATATAAATAGTTAAAAAATAATGGTTATTTTCTTCAAATTCTGATTTTCACGAGAACATTATTATGATGATTGTGCATAGTGGTCGACTCAGAAAATAATAATAATAAATAAATCCCGTTCACAATCAAAACCAAGTTTCTTCCACATCCTGTTACAGACATCTCCATTACCTGTCTTCATCCACCATCTCTTACATAACCCCCTCACCCTCACACTTGTAAAAAGCCACCCCCTCCCCTCCACCCCTCACATTGTCTCATTGTGTGGTATCACACGTGCGATCAGTTTCCTCGTAACATGTACCGTTCTTCGGTTAGAGGGTTGGAGGATTCAAGATGGTTTTGATTAGCAGCTTGGTTACGTTAAAGCCTAGGTTTTATTGGATTGTGTGTTTAGATGACTGCAATAAAATAATGATTTTTGATAGTTAATTACTTTAAACGCGTATGCGACGTCGTTCGCGAGTGAAAAGATTGAAGAGTCTTGCCATAAAAAGGTAAATAAATCATGTAGATTTCGACTTTCGACATATTTTATTACGTAAATGGCTAATATAGGTAAACCCTAACGTTCGTGTAAAATAAAATCTAATTAAGTATGTTCAAGCGTAAATGAAGAACAAATAACTTTGATGTAAAAAAGTTTCTGCTCACACAGCAAACACATTATTACCAACAATACTTATCTATTGTTGTACACATTTCACGAACGTATTACTAGTACAAGGAACCTTTAGCACCTGGCTTACATCTCATCTCCCTCGTTCTGTTTATAAGATTTCGGTGAAATAACAAAACGTACACCTACTTAACGTAAACATCTACATTTCGTCTGAGTGTGCGGTTTCCTTCCCTTTACGATAAGTGCATTAGCTATTCGCTTAAAATCTCGTGTAGTATTTACGTGCTGGCTTTTAACCAACTCTCTCGGTTCCATTTTGTAGAATTGGTGTGAAAAATAAACTTCCTGAATTTGTATTTTAACATTTTAATTGTGGTCTTTTTATGTTAAACACTGGAAAGTATTAAAATGATTGTAAATGGATTTTAGTGGTAATTTTGTAAGTCGTGATGACTATTGCAGTTGCAGTCAAAGTAAACAAAAATAAAGAAGAAAGTTTTTACTACATTTTTAAGTACGACGGTATACGTTCTCACGAAAAATTCTCAAGACGCATTGTTTGCTTAGATTGTTTGTGAAACAAAGTATATTTTACAGGAAGAACAATCAAAGCAAAACAAGTTGTGGTGTCCATAACATTTGAGAAAAAAATACAACTTCTTTTTGACTTATCCTAGAATCAGTAAATGCAACACCATCATTATTTCAACGAAGATGATAATCGCCTTAAACAGTCTTCCTCAAACGAGTGAGTGTAAAGAGCAACCAGTGTTATAATTTATTTATCCGACAAATAATAAAACACGCACCGCGCACCGCCAGTCGCGGGACTTCGCTGCTGAATATTCATGAAGCCGAGCTCAGCTTCCCGCCTGCCTTCCGTACTGCCAGCCCAAATATTTGCCTTGCTTACCTTATGGTAATATTTCTAGTGGTTTTCGTTCGGAACTTCAACAAAAAGTGCGGTTTTTAGAGACTTTTAATTTTAACAGCGTTTAATTTTGTTGGCTGGTAATACTGAAAATTAAAGGTTTTGTTGACTGTTTGCTGTTTAAAATTGTAGTGTGCTTAAGTTTTTTGAAGCGCGAAAAATCTCTAATAACTTGCTGAAATTAAAAATATTGCTGGTTAATGTGTTAGGTACCTACCTACTGAAAACGTGCTGAATTTTTTAAAATAAATGTGCCTTTCCGTTTTAGATTTTTACATTTAGTTCACAACAAATACAAATGTTAAATCTTATACTCAATGAACTCGGCTCATCATAATCCACTAAAACATAGTTTAATATTTAGCACAAAATAGGCTTTTCTTGTCTAAACTAACAAATCTTGAAATCGAGTAACAATATTATTGTAATGGCAGCTTCAGCTATAATTTCAGTTAGGCTCTGTCTGAAACTTCAGCTGAACAAATTGACAGCCCAGCAGATCCCTAAAGTTAGCGTTAATTAAATTACTATAATTTAATTACACCATACCGGTTTGTGAGAGATCAGAATTTGATGAGACCGAGACTTCACCACGAAATTAATTTTAGGTTCTTAGAATGTTGGGTTTTTATTCTAAAGTGTTACCGTTGTCTGTTTAATACTACGATCGCTAATACAATTGAAAAATATTGTTTTTAATGATAACTTCCGACTGCTCATTGCCACATTGTCATGCCATTATTGACGTGTGAAAGTGTTTGTACAAACTTGCTAACAGAAATAAAATCATTTATCTTCATCTTACCACTGTACTGGGCGGCTAATTTATTTTGCTGCGGTTCGGGGTATTCTCACATAGTTCCAGTAGCGTCAGGTTACGGTTCATTTTATAACTAGCTTTTGTCCGCGGTTTCATCCGCGTAGAGTTCGAAGAAGAAGGAAGCCTAGAAGGTTTTTACAGGGTTCAGCCAAGTTTCATGGTAATTGATCAAGCGTTGTTGGTTTTTATCAATCTCATATACATCATCATCATCCATTTTTTAAATGTAAATATGATATAAATAACTGAAACATGACTGTACAAGTTTCATTGACGAATATAAACCTATGAATAACAACCGAAGAACAGCTTGGCTTTAATACCCACCTGTCAGCTAGTTGTCCATTATTGAGTTTACTTGAAAGTAATCTATCATCGCCTGTCGAACCGACAGCTGTAGTTTATTTACATTGTACAGCGGAGCGACGCCGACACGTTGTTCGATTTAATAACTAGCTAGCTTCACCCACCAAGTAAAGTGGTTTTTAATGTTCTGACCACATACGAGTATAGTGCTTGTCCGGGAAGAGTAGACATGGTGTGAGCTAACTTTATAATACAACTATATCTTAGAGAATCGGTGATCAGATTTCGATGATTGCCCAAGGACCGATCAAAATGGAGTAAACGACTCTGTTACTATATAATAGACATTTTAACACAGGAATGATTTAAGTATTAGCTCTAAGGAGTTCAGGCGGAACAAGTATAACATGACGGTGATAAAAAAAAGCTGGTCCTCCAGACCGTATTTCGGCCATGGCGGCCAATCTCAACAAGGACTTCGGCGCACGAGATATTATAGTGTACAAGTGTGTGCGCAGACACAGGTGCACGCTCTCTCCTCTCACTCTCATAGTTCGACGGGACGGCGATCCGACGCGACCGGAGAGATATTAGGTGCAAGACCAACGGCTTAAAGTGCTTTCCAGGCCACGGGGGCAACAAACAAAAAACAAATACACCGGGCTGTTACTAAGAAATTCGTAATGGAAAACTACAATAACATTTTCCTGACTTGGGAATTGAACCCAGGACCGCACGTTCAGTTGCGCTCGCGATCACGTAAACGGGGTAGTTGAAACAATACACTTAAGCAAAACGGTATCTTCCGATAGTGGCCAAAACACGATTGAAATAAAGTCTTCGTTTAAATTAAATGTTATAAGACCAGAACAAGATATGTACCAATTTAAAGTGCACAGTAGTAACCCATTACCGTAAGAAAACATTATTCCTTCACTTTAATTCATATATATTAACAAAATAACAGATAGAGGTACAGACGCCAGCACATCAAGCTACTACATTCCGTCGAATTTCTTTAATACATTTTCAGCTTTATCGCTAAAGCATAAGGTTCAAATTTGATTGGGAAAATTTGACAGTTTCGGGTAGCTTGATGTGCTGGCGTCTGTACAAATCGCCAACGAGTCCTTTTAATTTTGCATAGTTTAATAAACAGCTGACAGTAATTAATCTATTTCACACAACATTCGTTCCTTTATCGCATTGTTCAACATTCAAATCTACGTTGAATATCAGTATTAAATGTCCCATCTCATTCCTTATAAAAATAAAATAAGCTAAACAGACATCAAGAAATTCATTGCTACGTATCTCGTAGCACATGTCTACGAGACACCTACGCCGGGTGGACGACCGCTACTGATGCTACGTCGTAGCACACCTGCTACGACGCTACGTTCGTAGATATGCTAAGTAGTCTTTTGCTTTGTTTGAATATTATGAACAGGTGTCGTGACGTCATAGGTCACCGACCTTCTAAATATAGAAGGGTAGAATAATGAATATATTTTGGACTAGAAATAGGATCTAGATATTATCTAAAAGTGTGGGCTTGGAATATTTCAGTAGGGAGTAAACTTTTTTATTTCATACACTTATGTAAATCATTTTTGTTAGAATTTCATTAATTATTTACGCAAACAACAAGTCCTAATGATTCATTAGTCGTGAATATTAAATTTTAGATAACACTTTGATGTACTGCTAATTTAAAATAACAAATCGTAAATTAAAACTATAGCAAACGGATACTTAGTGAAAACTAATTAAATCTGAACTCATTAGCCGCAGGGTACTTATCGTCATAATTAACAGTAACAATTCATTTAAACGCAAAAAACAACAAGATTACGCTATCGGGCCGATATGCGTTTTATCAGAACTGCGTACTATGGGGAATGCGTATTCTCCGCAGTCGGGGCGCAGGCTTCAGTCTGGTAAGACTAGTTGTATACTTTATTAATTTAAGATTATAATAATAATAATAATATTCCACAACTTTCACACAACGCCATCTAGTCCCAAACTAAGCAGAGCTTGTGCTATGAGTATTAGACAACTGATAAACATATGTACATATATATTTCTAAATACATACATATTATAGATAAATTACACCCAGACGAAGAACAAATGATCGTGCTCATCACACAAACATTTGTCCTAAGTGGGAATCGAACCCACGACCTTGCGTATAGTAGTCAGGGCCACTGACCACTAGACCAACAGGCCTGCCAATATTTCCCGTAAACATTTATTATGTGTTGTTTTAATTTGTGTGCAAGACATAATCACAGATATCATAATCATACATCTTTCAAGACGATTACTGGTTGTTACTGGTATTGTAATGATTTAGAAGACGTCAGATAATTTCTGGGATCTGGCTGACATATAAACCATATCATGTTCAAATGCCCCAATAAAACAAAAACACCTCACACCAAATTGTTTTCTCCAAACTGACTTCAAGCAGTTTCGGGCCGGTCTCCCCGGGATCGTGTTGCGGACAATCTCCCATTGCAATCGGAGAGCGACAAGAGAGCTTTAATTTGCTTTTTGTCGGCTATGCCCGGGCGACGTGACACGCCGCTCTGCCCGACCGGAGTTGTTAATGTTCTCGTTAAGACTTTTATGGGTTTTTTTCTTTGTTTTTGAAGACTATTTATTAAGTCCAGTTAAATGAGCTGTAATACGCATAACAATTATGATGTATAAAGTGCTTGGGATTGGGTTTCCTTTATTTTAAATATGTTTTGAAGTGTACCTATCTGCCTCCAAGGGTAGTCATTTTAAACAGCGGTTTTATTGTAATAGTAAATGAAATATAAATTACAAAATTTTTTAATTAATACTCTTCGGTCTTTTGTTTTATACAAACCCTGTTAAAGAACAGGGTTTGTATAAAATAAAAGAGTATGCCAAATGGCACGATTAAGCCAAATAAGTCATTATTAACTAAAGCAATAGTGACCCATTTCCTCTAAACGCTTTACATACATAACGGTAAAATTAACATCAAATACTCTGTGATTTTCCAATCAGCGCTGAACAATAATCGGATTAACTAAACGCGAGGTCTATTCCAATTAGCTCAGTAAATAACAGTTATTCATACCGTAACACAAATTATATTGGATATTTTAATCCATGTTATAAGACTGTAAAATTGTTCATCGTATTTAAAAATATATGTATCTGTCCATAAATAATTTTATAAATTTGAGAGTAACTCTGTCTGTATGTTACCTTTCCACGCCTAAACCACTGAATGAATTTCGATAAAATTTGGCAAGAAGATAAATGGCATTCTGAGGAAGGACAGAGGCTACTTTTTGTCCCGGTAGAACGTTCCCGTGGGATAATTTCTGACATATAATCATACAAATTGTTGCATAGTTCAAAGATGTTTGTTTCTTACCTGCATACTAACTCTTTTGTTGACTGTACATGCAATTATGAATAAAATAGGTATCGCTGTGTTGCTTTACGGACATTAAAATTAATAATATGAGCTGGTTTTGAATGGCGGAAATTGGGTTCTGTCGTAATTATAATAGATTAACGAAGTAATCCTTTGTTACGATGAAAGAGCTATTAGTGGTTACAATAGGTAAATACTATAGAGTATTTTGATTTTATTTCAAGAAGCGTTGAGTAGGTGTACGTGAGTAAAGAAATTGATAATGTTTGTGGTCGTGGTGGCAAAATAGCTAGTTGCACAATCAGAATGAAAAAAAAAACAGATTGAAAGCCAAAAGTAATAGATATAAGTAAACATATTTGTTTTTTAAACCGACCAATATTTTAGGCCTTCACTAATAAATACGAGTTGTGCCAATATTGATCATTTGACGGGTAACCGAGAACAAATGAATGAGATCGGGAATGAACTGCGGCCATCAATGGCTCTTCACAGGAGCACCGCTCGCAGAACTGCGATATGAACGAAAAGATTGGGTCAATTTATCATCCGGAAATATGTGGTATTGGAAATATAATAATATTCGCAGTAAACGGGCAACCTGCGTAAAGTTTCGAAACAATGTTGAAATTTACAACTTTTAAGTCTGTTAGCTTTTTAATTAATAAAAAACTTTTGTTTGTTTGTCATATTCACTTTCTTTTTTTTTGTTATATGTCCGTGTTTATCTCTCTAAAAAGCACTCTAAATGAAAAGTAACTATAAAAATATATTATTATGTCATGCTGTAAAAATGTATATTAAAACATGAACAGTGATATGGCTTGGAAAAGATCAGTTTTATGGATATTTCTTTGTCACAAACTTAAGGGTCAGGCAGCAGGTGCGAAGTTTTATCGCCTTCCTCCATAGTGAATTGAGCAGTAAACTTTAATACACTCGAATACCCTTATAATAATATCACTTGAAAGGATTTTTTTTTACTTTTTACATAACTGACTCAAGCTATGTGTAGTAAAACTTTTGGATTGACTCAGTTGTTGAGGTAGACAATAAAAAAGATCGGAAGAATGTATAGCGCATTATTTTCGTTGTTAGGAAATTATCATTTTCTTCTTGCCCTTGTCCCGTGTTACTCGGGGTCGGATCATCACGTTTTCTTCTTCAAATAATTTAGATTTTACCTAGTGTTTTTGAAAACGGGCATTCAAAATCAAAAATCATTTATTCAAACAAGGCTGAGAGTCATCACTTTTTTAACGTCAAAATTATATTAGACAGTCCCCCAGAAGGCCCATCACCGCCCTCTTCCTAGTGTTTTAGCTGGGAAGAAGTGACGCAACAAACTACTCAGCAACACATAATTCTCATAAGATAATTGGTGATTCATGAAATTCTATTTTCACTTCTCGAACGAACTAAGTGACTGTTTACTTTATGTTGAAGTCAAAAATTGCTTGGTGTGAGAATTGTGCCCAAATATGTGATCCATGTAACATTGGACCTAGAATGTATACATGTGACAAGCCACGCCTACCTAGGCTTGAAGGATCACTCTCACTACAGCTGGGCTACGTCACTCCATAGTATGCCACTGTTGCACAAACGGAATATTTGCTAACTCCCTCAGTTCGAACGCACCGAATATGTTTTATTTTAAATTCAATTAATTTCCGCTTGATTGAGCCAGATATTAAATTCTATATATTGGATGTTACGTTTTTGTGCCAAAGAGAATATTTTATCAGTTATCTGTAACGAATGCAATTCGTTGGATATTCACTGAATTGGAAATAAAAGTTTATTGAATGTAATTTGTACTGAAATATGCAATTCTGTTTTATTTGAATAGTTTTGAAAGGCTCTCGAAGGCATGTTTTATTTAAATTATTTTTGTACGCAGGTACCCTGGTATTCATAAGTTTTATTGTAAGCCTTTTTTACCGTTACAAAGTTTGACTCGAAGTACTGGCTAGACTTAGCAACGCCTGGCTCCTTTGTGAATGTGTGACTTAGGCTTAGATATATATATATTATCTTACCCTAGAGCCTATTCAAACGCAATTCTCAGTACTGGACAACAGACTATAAAGAGAAAGAGTGGCTATGCAGTACGATAATCTGAATCTACTTTTCTTTATAACTTCTCTGTTTGTGACTCCATCGGTTTTCGCAAAAATAAGCGTTTCCTCAGGGTCCTATCGCCTCAACAATATCCATTCGTCGGTTCCTCCACCATTCAAATAATTGTGCTCGCTATCGCACGTGTGATAAATTACATGTGTTTTGGTTCCGTTGACTTTACAGCAGGGCTGCCAGGGAGAGACCTTACATTTGGCCTGAAGAATGAAAGCAATGAGTGTTATGTATTATTACATTAATGGTTACGAAAAGACCAGCTGTAGTCGGTCATAATTAAGTTATAGTTGGCCTAATTTTGTATGTTATTGTTTACTTTTACAGTTCCATCCTAACAGTAACATCCTATTCTGTACCATCTCAAACCTGTACCTACATTGTTGGCAAATAAATATTTCTGATTTTGATTCTGAAGACGTATTACTTTGTTTGTGGTGGATCACTTCCCGTTAGAGATAAGTCTTCAATTATAACTCTCGAACATAACTCAATAGATGATTTATTGTAAGTACATAAAAGTTAATCTGTTAAAGTGAATCTGGTAGAGAATGCCTAAGGCATTAAGTCCGCCTTTGTACCTTTTGTGCGAGAAGTTTAAATAAATAAATAAAAGTGAGAAAAACTTAATTGTTGCTCTTACTACAAAGTCTTTACTATTTTGCGCGGGATCTCCACCATACTATAAACTCCACTTTAGTCAATCTCTTTAACCCCTATTCAGTGATCATATGTTTCACCATCGTGTGTTACCAGCCCTGTACCCTGTACCAACAATCGGCAAATGGTTCCCTCACCGCCATTTTTACCCATCTGTGTCGCGTGGTAAATTAGTTTCTGAAGCTTTTAGCACCGCCTTGTGACTAAATATTACGTCATTGTTGTTACGTTACAATACAAGGAAAAGTGAGTCTTTTCGAATCGGAGGAAGGGTTTTTATTTGCATTTTGATTCGTTTTTCGGGACGTGTGTGAGTTTGTGAGTTATAAGGGTGTGATGTGGAGCTGAGCTGGTTATTTGTTATTGACTGTACGGGACCTATACGAGTAATAGTTACTAGTATTCGATTGTCATTGTGTTATTGCTTGGACGACTTCGTTCTTGCACTTAAAGTTATCTTAGCAACATCTTTACAGTTGTTTTAACTAAATTATTGTCTCATTTAAGTGCTACCTTAAAGTACTCTGCCCCAATTCTAGAAAAACACTGAATTTGTGTTCATTTCCACTTCTCGTGAACTGCGAGTTCGTGCCAATTGTTCATGAAGGCGCAACCACCTTGTAATCACATGTTCTGGCTAAATCTAACCACTAACTACTTTTTTGTAGCCAAAAGTACTTTGGAAATAGTTCAAATGGAAGTTTTTTCACACTTTTTAACTATCACCCGGTCTCTGAATTGAGAATTTAAAGTTGATAACTTGCTAAGCTCTAGTATTACTTAAAGCGAAAGCAAAAAAAGTAAGATTTTTTTTATTTCGAAGGTAACGTTATAGGAATCAGCGTATTGTAATCACGTACTCCCCTTAAAGTGATGCTCAGGTACACTTTGACAAGTTCTTAACTTCAAATTCTCAATTCAGAAACCTGGTGTAAGTTGTTTGGCTGGATAAAATAAGCAAAATTGACAACATAGTTGAGAAAGCAACTTTTATTTTGTACTCAAATATCTTGCGTTTATTTCTTTGCTGGTTCAATGAATTTGCAGGTAGGTGCTGCCATGACGCCTACATAACACGTATTTAAGTTTGAATTAACCTGTATACCTAATACGTATATGAGTGCTTATTGGGCAGGTTACATCGACGCAGACCGCAATGCGGAGATTATCGACACCTCACGCTTTTTGCAGATCATTTGGGTATTGACCTTTTACGGTGATAAAAATAACGTTTTCTCGTTTTTCATGGCGAAAATGGTGAGGTTTTGTGGAGCAGTGGGTAGGCATGTTGGGTGGGTACAATAATTATTGTTGTTTCACTTTTTATATTTTTGTTTCATTATTTATGAATAAAAAGTAAAAAGTAATCGTAGAACAACGTAACGGTTAAAAAGTAATTTCCTTTTTCAGTAGTCGATTAAAAAACAGTCTCTGCTCGTGTGATACTAAACTACTCAAGCAAAGTAGTTGAAAAGCGCATTCATTTTAGATTATGAACATAATAATCCAATTTTCATTATTTTTCTTTTGAATCTAATTGCGGCGTTATGAAAACTGTGCTTAAAATAATGAAGAACACTTTTATCCCACCGCGCCTGCACCTGATCTATACTGACATATTGTTATAAAGATGAGAATATGAAGGAAAAAGGACCAGGGATTAATGTGCCTTTATTGTTATACTGGCCATATTTGAAACCCCGTAGAATTGTAAGACTTGAAAAGAAAGAAAGAAAGAAAAAAAAAAGCATTTATAAAGCCCTATAATAATTGTGAGTCATTTAGTGAACGTGAATCGTCTGTTCGAACATCTTATATGACGCCTGCGTAAGCATTGGTACGAGGAAGACATAGGATTGAAATGTTCTTTTTGTAAGTCGATTTGAGAGAAAAACCTTTCGCATGTCGTCGATTCTCTGGAGGAGGAAAAAATATTTTTTCTTGCAGTCTAGGTGGAAATTTTCAGTAACTATCAAAATGTCTTCAATTATATAAATTTGGTGGATCTGAATTGAAATATTGTCATTCATGACATCTTTCTAAGCAGTATTCATTCCAAATATAAAAAAAAAAAAATTTTACTCATTAATTGTGGATTACGAGGGAATGTTATTTTAACGAAGCTCGACTATTACTTACCTAATTGCTTTAAAACATTTACAATCAATTCACATTTAACCTTCGAGCAGGCGCGCGGCGTCGAATCAACCGCACTCGATACATTTTCTTTCTTAATATCGTTATTTCTTGTTGCATGTATTTCTCATACCTAATAGCCAGTCATTGTTTCACTGTGCACGAAATAAACTGTTTACCTCCCCTCCCCGCACTCTCTGGAGTGCATCGCATTTGGTGGTTTTGGTGGATTGGGTGGATCGCATTTGTTTTAGTCGCGGCGCAGGCGTCGACAGCACGCAAGCACACGGAAGTTAGAGGTATAAGAAAATTTTTGATGCCAAATTTCTTACAAATCCAAAGAAAATTAGAATATTATGTGGATTTTATAATTTTGTTTTATGTCCTAAAGTAATGATAATGTGATTAATAAAAAAAAATATTATTAAATAATTTGTGTTATAAATCCCTGAAATATCCTATGGGTCTTTTAGGTTAGGCGCGACCGCTGGCGTTACAAATGACCGCGCGCCCGCTTGAAGGTTCATAACATCAACTCGATTTGTAAATCAGCACATACAGAACTTATTACGTAACCAAACCGCGTTGCTATCGCTATCCGCACTATATGACAGACATAAAGAGCTCGCTGTGTGTAACTTAAGTTTTTATTGCACCTCGCTGTGCTTAGTACGAGCTGCAATACCCAGCGATGTCGGGCAGTGGCGCAGAGGTGTGTTGGCAGCCAGCCAGCGAGCCGGCACGGCCAGTTTATCATGCTGACGGATTTTTACTAGATTTATTACTTGAAACATACGAGAGGAACTGTTGTGGTTAAATATCGAGAAGTTTCGGAGAATGTACGATTCTAGAATATAGTTGTTGTTTTGAGTTTTTGGGGTAGGTCGTGGGAAACGGCAGCTGCTGGCTTCGGCAGACGTCCATTGTTTTATTGTTGTCAGTAAAAAATTAGATCTATTATTAAAGAGTTTAGTGTATGAATAACGCAGCTAAACTCTAAACATATACAGCCTTGGCCAAAAGTATTGAGCACCCATGATATCTTTCAGTTTTATGCGGAGTATCAAATAGAAATAAAACAAAACGTTTTATATGGGTTTATTTTACTATTTATTAATAGAAAATTAATATTTTGTGGGTCCACCCTTTGCCTTAATTACGGCAGAAATTCTTTTTGGTAAAGAGTTAACGAGTTTTTTACAGTCGTCAACAGTAATCGAGTTCCATTCTAGGCGCAGGCAGCGTTTTAAATCTTCTTTGTTGTTAATTGTGTGGCGCCTAACCCTGCGCTTTAATAAACCCCATAAATGTTCTATGGGGTTCAGATCTGGAGACTGAGCTGGCCAGTCAAGCAGTTCCGTGTTATTTTCCCGAAACCATCTCATAGTGCGTGCAGATTTGTGGCATGGCGCGTTATCCTGCTGGAATTTGACACCATCCATATTCGTGTCGCCAAAAAGTTTCGTGAATGAAGGCAGTAATGCAGTTTCTAGTACATTTATGTACTTAGTAGAGTCCATGCGACCCTCACACACGAACAATTCGCCAACTCCAGAATCGGTCATGCAACCCCAGACCATTATGCTGCCTCCACCGTGTTTAACGGTTGGGATCACACACTCTGGCTTAAATTCTTCGCCCACACGGCGACGCACAAAGGTCACACCAGGTGTACCAAAAATCTGCAATAAAGAGAAAAATATTGAGTTCCGTAAAACTAAAATAAATTCAATTATGCGTTTGGTTTTTAAAACATTTTATAAAATTGTATCAGGGCATTAAATTGACTTACTCACCTCAAAGTTTGATTCGTCTGACCAAACAACATTTGACCAATCTTCAGCGGTGAAAGTTCGGTGTTTTAAAGCCTATTTCAATCGAGCTTTTTTGTTGTTATCGGAGAGCCATGGCTTCTTCCTAGCTTTACAGCCTTTCAGACCAGCTTCTTGAAGTCTTCTGCGAGTAGTTCGAGCAGAAATTGGCTTCTTAATTTGTTCCGACAACTCAGCAGCGAGCTCTGAAGATGTTTTTTTCCTATTTCTTAACGACTCTCTCAGTAACTGACGATCTTGACGGTCTGTGGTGATGCATTTGCGCCCGGTTCTCGGTCTATTTTCATGTGATCCGGTAGTAGAGAATCGCTGAATAGCATATTGCACGGATCGGCGCGAACATTTCACAGTTTTAGAAATCTCTACTTGTGATTTCCCTTGCTCATACAGAAGCTGTATCTGCACACGTTTTTCTAAAGAAAGTTCGTTTTGTTTTGGCATATTGCAACGATAACACTTAAAACTTCTGAAATAAAATACAAAAGGCGCACTAGATTACTGGATGTGTTCACAACGAGCGATGGTAGCGAACTGATAAATAAATACAAAAATTGTAAAAAACACATTTTATTGCACCCAGGCGTTTTATTGCTAGCTGTGCGGCGTGGGTCATTGTTTAAACCTTTGTAGATGGCCGACAAAAGAATTCTTCAACAATAGATTTGGTTTACTCCCATACTTTCCGTGAACGAGCGAAATTTGTAAGGTGCTCAATACTTTTGGCCAAGGCTGTAGGTCAATCTCAAATGAACTACTCGTACCATCTATTAATTAGCCTTTCACACGCGACTAATGAATAGCTCACTGGAATTAGTTCAGTTACTTCAAAGAGGATCATATGCAAAGCATAATTAGATAAATTGAATATTAATAGCACTTACCTACATAATTGCCTGGCGATGTTTCAGTATGAACAACAAACATATGATTCAATTGATTATGATATACCATCTACCAAGTGACATTTGCAGTAATTGTCTTCACCAAAACTTATTGACGGCAATTGGATTTACATACTCAGTTGTGTGTCATTTGTATCACAGTTTCCAAATGTATTATTACTTTCTTTTCTAATATCGATGGTCTAGAAGACAAACGTGCTAAGTGCAAAATTTTGTTTTTTACATCTAAATGCCAAATTTACTAAGTGAGCATGCTCTACCGTTTGCTTTTGTTAAAATAACACAATTCCATCTCTTTCAGCAGAAATTGTGAGTGAACAATTGTATTAAGTGGAACTCATAAAAGTTAATGACAGTTAATTGCCATCGTGAAAATAACAATATTCACATCTTAATCAATAGTTACAGTGATAATACTTAACTAAACATAGTCACTTTAATATACAATCTACCTTTAAACAGCTTTGAGTTCCAGCTTTTCAAAATTAAATTAAATAAAACTGTCCTCCTGAATAATTGCTAGATCTGTAATTAGTACGTTTGTCTTCTAGACCATCGATATGTTACAACCCCATTTAAACTTTATGTCGGCTCTGAAGTGCGCTAATCGCTGCGCAGTACCTCGCCCCTCACCCCGCTGGCAGGTGAATCTGTTACTGCGCGGTGACTCGCCTCATGTTCCGAGCCGCTATAAGGTTTGAATCGGGCTGTACTCGTAACTTGGTTCAGTTTTTCGCAAAAGTAATGCACTCTTTCCTTTGGCTAAACTAATGACTATTTCTATCGTAGGTATTCAAAAAGAGTGTGTTTGTTTTCAGCTTTTACTTCAGATAAGCGTTTATTATTTAAAAGATAGATAGAAAGGTGAATGACTGGTTTGTTGGCCGACGTCATATGAATAGGTAGCGCGCACGCGCGACCACGCTCGGTTTCAGTGTTTAGTTACTTGGGCGTAACACCGATTACAATGCCAGTAGCCACGTCATGATGAAAAGGCTTTTCTGAAAATTGCGTAGTCTTTAGCGAAATCGCAACCGTAATACGTGCCAGTCAGAAGTGTTATCGACATGATTCCTCAAGTTGAGTATGTGCGTTGGTCTTCAGGTCCAAAATTAATATTATTTCAAGTGTGCTCACCGTTTTTTCTGGCGGCTATTGACATATTAATATAGAAATGATGTCTATTTCGGTTGTAGACAATCTTTTGTTATGAAAAGGTCTTGTAAAAGATTGTGGGTAATTTCTCTTGTTATCGGTTTAGGCTCAGAAAAAGGGGCTTTTCGTAGAAATAATAAAAATAACTATCAATCATGTACTTAGTTGTCCGTAGGAGTAGACAGACAGATATATTGTATTATAAATGGTTCTTTTTCTTAGGAACAAAATCGCAGAAACTTTCGATTTATCCTAATAGGGTTTAGGTTATCAACAACGTCGCTAAGTATTCATGTTTGATGTTATACTTTAAAGATAAGGCAATACTTTTTGTATTTCTTTCCGCTGCCCTGACGACACACATCTGAATAATACATATATTACCTATGTCTGACTAGATTATTGTCTGTACAAAATATATATTGCCTAGTAGAGGCGAAATTGAAGGCGTGGGATACAGTAATGATATCAAGGAATAAGCAAAATCGGGCCTGTCTTGTTATATGTGAATAAATGCGAGCAACGGAACATTGATTCATGTTAAATAAAAGAGTCGCAGTTACCTAATTGAAAGGCTAGACTAACTCTGATACTAGGATATCGCCATAGACTTAACAGTAAAAAAATGCACCCTACTAAACAGTTGTATGACTTGTACTCTACAAAACTTTCAATTCGCACCGAGAATTGTCATAATCCTCACGATTAGCAAATATAGCGGACATCAAACGGCGCTATAATTGATTGCGTCAAAAAAGATCCCTAAAAAAATATCTAAAACCTCACAAAGGTGACAGGACCTCTAAAGGTGTTTGTGACATAAGGTCGTGGGTGGCGTGAACGCCTGGGTGGATGACACAATCAATCACACAGACAGACTCGTGTCGCGGCGGGGCTGCGCGACTATTTGTACTTGTTACCGATTTTATTGTCGCTTTCTGTCTTCTCGAGATATTCTTCGCGGTAAAAGCTTTTCAGAAATATTATTTTTAGCACGCGTAGGCTACCTCTGAATAATATTCTTTGAAATAAGATAACATTACTTAGGTACCTACTGTGAACCATCCCACTGAGTGATAGATAAATATTGGTTTGGAAAATGTTCTGAATTTGCTCCAAACAACTTGACATGCATACGCCGTGTTGGCCAATTCCAAACTATTGGCCTGGTACGCCGTGATATACTTTGTTAGCTATTTAAATAAATGTTTAGAGTATTTTTGTAATAACACAGTATTTGGTCATAATTTGAATACTATTTGATTTTTTTTTAAATGCTAAAATGCCGCCACCGGATATTAACTCTCAACTGACTATTTGAGTCGTATGAAATGGAGGGATTTAAAACTTACGTGGTAGCGCCATTTTAGCAAGACAGTATTAGTTGAACTTTGAAAGTGTAAGGATCTTGTAATACCCATGTAAATACTGAGAATTGTAATTATATAACTATAAATGTATTGGCGTAATATTGGTGTTTTTATTTTACCCAATGTTTGAACGCAGTAAATAAATCATGGGTTTTGTTCAAGTGAACACTTTTGTTTCCCTTTTGCTCTGGCTAATCTTACATAGTGAGTGCAGTAGAATGCGAATAGTGTAGTATGTTGACTAATTAATTAATTAACAGACACGTGATCTACAGCAAACACTATATTCATTAGGTTATGGTTTTGTTTTTCATTGTGCACTAAAAGTAACGTATAACTTTTGCTGCTAAAATTCAGCTTTTATTTCCACTTAGTAAAAAATATTGTTAATACACGGTTTCGTAAAACGATCCTCTGTAGGGCCTTACGAGGCCGAAGGGATCGCGCACCGTCGTGTGGAAAGGTTTGCATTTGCGCAAATGGACACGAATAATAATATAAACGGAAAACGGGTAGGTGCGAAAAAGGTTAACTGGATGTGGACGTACTTACGGGATGATCAGGAAAATAACTACTTAGGCACAGGTAAACACATTCACGTATTTATTACTTACCTTTATTTTATGTGAAAACCGCATGTTAACACATAGCTAAAGTAAAACATATTATTACGGTTTTTCATTCACTGCGTATATTTTCTGTGAACTCTGCGGTTAGTACTACTCGCAAAGTTATAACCATTATTATAGCTCGTGAAATTGCACCATTTTAAATTAAACTCAGTGAATAAACGGTAACAAAGCTTATCAATTTGGTTGGCTGTCAGACACAATGTTGGAACATATTCACAAAATATAACATCGCAATTTTACCTATCTGTTGTTGACAAGGAATGCTCAGTAAATTGTTACGAATTTTGGGCAAGTTAGCAACTGAAACAAAGTAGGTTAACGGTGTGACGGCTGCGGGGTCGAAAATGCCCTATTCAACGTCTGACCTGATTGATCGCACGTGTTGCTTGACAAATATCACGATAGCAAGCGATGTACCATTTGCTATTTGTCAGATTTAATCTAGCCAAATGCGGATATTGCCTCCCATATTAATAAAGCATTGTTTTGTATATTACTGAGTTGTGTACGCTTTTCCAGAGATGGTTTCCATTTGTATCTCATGGCGTTATTAGAAAGTGTACCTCTGTACATTCATATGCTTGAAGTATTAAATACATAAATAACAGTCGTAAAAATTCGTACACGTTACCAAAACATTAATCTTTTCACATATTCAAGAGGTCTTAAGGACCCAAACAGAAACCAGTGAACCCCACATCTTGCGGGCTCCATGCAGCGCGGGATCTATGTGCGTGTAGCCGGCTGTTTGGTCGCTCGCTTGTCGCACTGTGTGTTACCGGCCTACTAGTTGCGTGCGGAAAATGGCGGCTGGAGGTATTGTTCATTGATGTATTAAGTATTTGGAGATTTTTCCGACGTTCACAATTGCGTATGGGTTGGAGAGCAAGGTCTATAAAAGTCCTAGTTGACTGGGGAAATGGCTGCTGGGGGATATTTGTTGGTATTTGTTCATTGATGTATTGGGTAGTTTGAGATTTATTTTATGTTTGCAATAGTGTACGGGTTTTGAGAGTTCAAGGTTTATAAAAGTCTTAGTTGACTGATTAAAAATATAGTCTGATTTTATTTCTGTGGTCAGTACGTATTGAATTAAATAAAAATACTATAATTATCTCGAATAATTAGGTCTGCCGTCTACACTTGACTTAAAAACTACATTTCATTTATTTCAGTAGCAATTTTTACATTGTAAATAATAATAATAATATATTAAAAAAAAATACGTTAAATAAACAGATTAAGATGTGGAATCTTAATTTGTTTTTTATTTTGCTATTTGACACATAACAGGGGAATTTTAAATGTTTTACTTTTTATTTTTTGTTACTGTTATAATAATGATTTCTATTGTAATTTATTTAATTTTATAATTTAGTGTAAAATTTTGATACGATGTAAAAATTGTTACTGAAATAAATGAAATGTAGTTTTTAAAGCGAGTGTAGACGTAGCACTTTACTATCAAAAAATATTTTAACTGCTGCTCAAACTGATTTAAGTTGTACATTGACTTTGATTGTACAGGTAGTTTATTAAACAGTTTAACTGACTGATAACCTGCAGCATGAGTTACTACTTTTAAATGAGGTTGTATCTTATTTTGTAAGTCTCTACGCCTAGTACGAGTAGCTTCCCGCTTATTTCTTTCCTCTGGTGTTTCGAAGTTCACATATTTAAAACCTAAAGACTATTTGTAACATTAAACATTCACCGCTGACCTTCAAGATAAATGAAAGTAAATAGCTGAGCACCCAAGATTTGTACCTTTGCAATAAAAAATGTACTTCAGCGACCGGACTGAGCAAACATCTCACAATCGTCGCTGCTATTATATTCTGCGCAGCCCACTGACTCACAAAGACTTACTTACGTAAGGTTAGCTTGGCGGTCCCAGACATGATTATATATTATCAAGTATCGGCCTTTCTTTCTTTTGTTGTGACTCAAAATACATCCTGATATTGTAATGTTGGAACAAAATTGCTTAGTTCCCGAAACACTGATATTGTAGGCAATTTTATTTATATAATAGAAACATACGTGAACTAGCTTCCTTAATTTCTTCAAACCAATTGGTTTCCGAAAACCTAATCATCTCTCTAAATCAGCTGTCATAAATCATATGAGCGTTGTGTTTGATCGACCAAAAATAGCAACAATTTATGAAATCAGTTGTAAACATGAAATGGTTGAAAACTCTTCATTGTTGAATTTCCACGAAATTAAGTTTTTTAATTAACACTTTTACATTCGTGTCCGTATTTCTTCAAAAGTCTTCATTCCCTAACCCAATCAACAACTCTAAGTACAATACAAATCTAATAATTCGTAATTGTAAGCTCCGGTAGAGGCATCCTTACCTTTTAGATAAAATTACAAGGTTACAATAGAATTTCCTTTGCTAATTGCCTCTTGAATCTCAGAATTACACTAATCCCGTTAACGGGTGACCTGTCTTTCACAATGGTGTGTTTAAATGGGTCGGATTGGCCGCGGTGGCGGCGGCGGGGTGGAGCGACCACGCGCGGCGCGGGATGGTTAGCTGTGAGTGGACGATGGGAGGATGGCGTTTTGTAAATTATTGTTTTGTGTTGATTTTTTTATTGTTTGTTGTGTAATTTGGTCAGTTTGCTAAAAAAAATCAAGTGCTTCGTACACGTTTAGATGCGGACCTTGTAAGCCCAAGTGAATTCAGTTGTAGGTAATCATTTCCAACTCGTAGAACGTTATTTTTGGCGTAAAGCAACATGCCTTTCTTTCATAGCTTTGTATTTTGACATTTTATTTTATGTTTGACATTCACAGACAAAGAAACCGTATCTAACTACATTTAAACGTCCTATGCCAACATCAACCTAAATCAAAACCTCACATTTAGTGTAACGAATGCCAGCCGTCACATTGTGTGAGTAAGTTTAGTGTAACGAATGCCAGCCATCACATTGTGTGAGTACGTTTGTGAGTTGCGGCGAGACGGCCCGCTTCCGGCGCGTGTCCGGCGCGTGTCCGGCACGCGTCCGGCACGCGTCCGGCCCGGAATCGGACGAAAGCGCTTCCGGGAGGCCTAGTTGCCTTTGTAATAATGTATGTAGGATGACAACTAACGGCACTAGTATGGCTGAGACTCAGATAAAGAGACTGTGTTCGTTCATACTGTTGATATTCTGTCTAGAATAACAAAGTGTAAAAGTGTAAAACTTAGCAACTTAGTAGGAAATATTAAACCGTTAATGAATAAATTAATTCATCTTCAATCTTCCACGGTCTCAATCTTCCTAGGTTATATTACAATCAAGGTGGAACGGATCAACAAGTAATCTCATGTTCTCAAAGTAATCGAATGAATGGTCATTCATATTTTGTACAATTAGCGCTTATTGTTTCATAATAACATAAATAAACTTAAACGTAACTCATATTTTCCATATCATTTGTATTAAATAAACAATAAAATGAAATCATATCGTTTATTCGAACAGTAAGCCAGTTCATTCCCGTGCCAAGCAGTGTGGGATATTAGCCTAATTGACGCCTGGCACTCGGCCAGGAATCAAAACCATTACCCGGTGCACTCCATGTGTTACACTCCAGTACTTCGATCTGTTATTGCCAATATTGCGTATTATTGCTCACAGTTTTTTGTGAATGGGGCAATTTGATATAAAAATCACACTAATATTATAAAGGAGAAAGTTTGTGAGTGTGTGTGCTTATATGTTTGTTACTTCTTCACGCTCAACCGGTTGAACGGATTTGGATGACATTTGGCACACAGATAGTTTGTAACCAGGATTAACACATAGGATACTTTTTATCCCGATATTCCTACGGGATCGACACTTATGCGGGTGCAACCGTGGGGCGCAGCTAGTATTAAATATTTATTCAATGTTTTTAGTTGGCTTGCCATGAAATCGTGTAGTTAACTGCTAAATTCAATTGGTTACGATAAATTCATTACAAATATTAAGAAAAACGCAGCTAAGTTTTCTCTAGAAACAGCTTTATGACCATCATCCTACAGCGCTCCACCCCGCCGGGACCTTCCCAATCGCACTCCACCCCGCCGGGACCTTCCCAATCGCACTCCACCCCGCCGGGACCTTCCCAATCGCACTCCACCCCGCCGGGACCTTCCCAATCGCACTCCACCCCGCCGGGACCTTCCCAATCGCACGCCACCAGCTCCATCTTGGAAACACTCACTTCCATCTATCATCCGTATTTCCAACCACATTGACGTCGATGTTAATTCAACCTATAATTAATTGAAAAGTAGCTTTTTTCGAATTCGGAATTGCCCAAAAGATATTTATTTATGTTGCTTCTTGTTTTCCCCCCTAAAGTGTCGCTACACTTTGTATGTCTGTATCTCCAGTACGTACCTTTGTACGTCTGTGTCTCCGGTACGTACCTTTGTATGTATAACCTAGCTACGTACTGCTCCACTCTTCCGAATAATTGAGTCGAGTGGAAGTGACCCACTGCCTGAGTGACTTTGTACACCACTACGTAGTTTAACAGGATTATGTCTCTCGGTTGGTTGGTGGGCTGGTTTCCTAATACCACGCTACAGGTACAACCGGTTTTATGGTAAGTGTATAAATCACTTGTGAGTTTATTGACATTCGTGAAAATTACTGGTTTATTTTTTATTTGGTCCGCATTCGCCTCACAAGTTTCACCCCCCATTTTATTCCTTTAAGATAATTCCATTGAAAAATGATAAAACTGCCATATATTTCGCTAAATAAAAAAAAAAACACTTTTACTGTCAAATAGAAATAATAATATTTTAAAACTAGATGAGTTCGGTTCATGTTTAGTCAATTCATCCCATTCATGGTTTTACTTTTGAAACTCATACCAAGGACATTTTTATAGTCTCTCCCACCATCATATTACCCCCCCCCCCTCCTCTAAGCGCCACAGTAACAAACTGTAAACGTACCGCGTGGTGTAGCGCGACTTATCAACAGTCTGTGTAACGTGTAATGTAACACAGGGCCGACGCAGACGCGATCTTCGTCAGCTGTCTACTTAAATATTGGCTGAGCCGCCGATGACGACCTTCAGCAGGTGCCCTCAATACGTCAGCGAGGTACTGGTTAGAGCGAACTGTTTAATATGTACAGGTATTTCAGATTGAGACATTGATTGAAATATTTCGATTTGGTGACCTGGTAACATCAAACGGTTACATACATTGCGTCCAAACGAAAATTCTTTTTTCTTCATATACGTTACTAAGTTGCTGTGACTGAACTCCACCCTAACTGCGTAACAAGCTATCAAGCTCAATCTGAATCATTTTGAAGGATATTGCTAATCCATTGCATCATATATTCGAAAAATTTGTCTGCTCAACAACGTAAATAAGCAATGAATGTGAAAAAATGAAAAAAATGAAAATGAAAAAGTGTTTATTCCCAATCATACTTTACAATACATATTTCTTACCTCTGCCAAACTGCAAAGCAGTTTGTTGGCAGACGTAGCTCCGTTTTACATTTCTATTTAAATATATATTTATTTAGTGACACTTTTTCAAACAAAAACTGAATAAAAAACTAAATGGTAAAACAAAATAAAACAAACAGAAAATACTTAAAAACTATTGAGTTCAATATTAAATCAGACAAAGGTGCTATTTTCTTTTTTCTTTAAATATTCGCAACAGTGAGGCCCTGACAATATCTATTAAAGACATACTTATGTAATTTCTTTTTAAAGGAGGTTTTCGTTACACAGCTGCTTATATCAACTGGAAGGTTATTAAAAATAGTTGGCACCAAAAAACTTCTACACCTTCTACCATAATAATTCTTACATGTGGGTACTACAAATCTTATCATATTATTATTATTGTTCCTTTGAGATCTTGTGCGCGTAATATTGTTTTTAAATTCATTGCTACAATACTGTTCTAACGCTACTGACAACACTACCCTCTCATGGACGGGCAGCATTTTACATTCCAAAAATAAATCTTCGTAATCACTACTTTTACAACGGGTTTTTATGTTTTTATCTACCAATAATTTCATGAATCTGATTTGTATTTTTTTTATTTTATCCAAATATGTTTTAAATGTATTACCATAGCACGCCAGCCCATAAGAAAGCAGTGAGTCCACCAGCGAATAGTAAACCATGTACAATGTTGCCCTATCCAGCACAAAACTAAGGTGGTGGAATTTCACAAGTACATATCTGAGTTTGTCACATAAGTGTATAATGTGTGTTTTCCATGAAAAACTGTTGTCTATGACTAAACCCAAGTACTTGTATTCCTCCACCACCTCAATGTTTGCACACTCACACAACGTCAGCTCACCACCGTGCAGACACTCATAGCTATGCCCCACTATGCGCGGCGGACGTTCGATTTTTTTAAGATAAGGCGATCGTATATGGATACATTTGGTTTTATTTATGTTTATTATGATGCCATTGTCGTGAGCCCATTTGATAATATTAGTGAAATCCTCCTGAATGTTACTTTCAATTACATTTACATCTTTATCTGCATAAACTAGACAAGTATCATCAGCATACATATATATGCGACACTTACGAACCACATTGCACATACTGTTGACATGCATGATGTATCCGACGGGACCAAACACGGATCCGGTTGGCACACCGCACGTAACGTGTCTGGCCTCTCCGACGACGCCGTCAATGACCGTTCGCAGCGTCCGGTCTGTAAGGTAGGCACGGAACCACCTGTTCAGTGGACCCGCAACCCCACACTCCTCCATGGCTTGAAGCAGCTGGTGGTGCCCCAATGTGTCAAATGCTTTTTTGAAATCTATGTAGACCACCACCACCTGCTTCCGCTGATCCAAACACTCATTGACGTCGTCCGCGAACCGCGCCAAGGCCGTCGCCGTGCTCCGCCCACGTCGAAAACCATGTTGTGCATTTGTCAGAATATTGTGTTTTTCCAAGAAAACACTTACCTGATTCACAATAAACTTTTCCACTATTTTATTTATTACTGACAATAGGGCTATTGGTCTATAATTTGCGTAGTCACTATGTGAGCCTTGTTTAAAAATAGGTCTTATTAATGCTGCTTTCAGTTTCTCGGGGTACAACCCCTTTTCAATACATAAATTGATAAATAAAGCCATTACAGGGCTTAACTTATATTTTAATAATTTAATTTCCTTAACTCTAATTTTATCTACTCCGTCAGACTTATCGCAACTTAACAAGTTTATTATTCTTTCTATATCTATCGGATAAGCTTTTTGAAACCGCAGTGACACAATTCCGGATTCAACATAGCTAGACCTTTCCAAGAACCTATGACTACAGACATGTTTTATATCTAAGATTTCTTTGGTAAATGTTGTTGAAAATTGATTACATATACTATCAACTGAGCATTCTGATTTTCCCAGGTACTTTAAAATAACAGAATCTATACTTCTTTTTTCATTTCCTATCCATGAATTAATTTTAGTCCAAATCTTTCTAATATTCTTTTTACATTTTTTTATTTCTTCTTGACGGTATTTATTTTTTGCTTTATTTATACATTTATTTACTCTATTTCTAAATCTATTATATTGTATACGCAAATTCATATCCTCTGGTCTATTTTTCCAATTCCTAAACAACCTATCCCTAATACCTATCATTTCCCTAAGCTTTTGTGTTATCCACGGTTTACTTTTTCTTTTAATACGTACCAATACCTGGATTTTCGCTTCATTGTAAACATCATCAAAAATTGAACATAATCTGTTATATAGGTCTATTGGACACTCACACTTTAACAGCTCATTCCATGAAACCTTTTCAAGATTCTCTAATACCTTTTTATCACAAATAACAGTTCTATAGGATTTCAATACATTCGGAATCTCATCCAAAACCGATTGACTAGCGAAGCGCACACCCACAACATAATGATCTGATATCTTAACAGTTAGCACATACGCAGATGTTGCACGTCGAGTTCGAACCCACACATGGTCAATGCACGACCGCGTCACTGTGTCGCTGTACACCTCCTCTCGTGTTACGTCACGGATAGCACATTCCAAGCCTAACTCGCTCATATTATTTGTGTAGTTACTGATTACGCCGCTTAATCCGGTTTTACACAGCAGATCTATGTTTGTATCACCAATCATAATTACGTCACAGCCTAAGGGAATCCTCGATAATAGCGTGTGCACTTCTTCAACAAAACCGTGTCTGTTTGTTTTTGGCGGCCTGTATACAGCCAAAATATGAGTAATTTTACTTCCATCTTGGAAAAGCTGCCCATGTATCATCTCACAGTAGTTAGTTTTAATTATGTTGGCATTAAAATTTAACTTTTTGTTTACATATAACAAAACCCCACCCCCCTTCTTAGTTTCCCTTGTATTTATGTATGCGTCATATCCTTCTAAATAGTATAAACACAGCTCGTGTTTTTTTATGTTAATCTCTGTTAATGCAATAATATCCAGCTTTTCTTTGCAGTCGTCTATTAACACTTGTAGTTGATTATAGTTTTTTCTGAGTGATCTAATATTTAAATGTATAATGTTAAGATTGTTATCACATTGTAATAAGTCGTCCTGCCAGCTACGTGTACATATGTATTTGTTGTATTAAGGTTAACGAATTTATTTACTCATAAAGAACAATACAGTTCACTTAATAATGAGCTTAAGTAAAAATAAAGTAATGTACGTAATATACAGCGATCGAGCAATTCTAATAAATGTTTTCATAAATGTATTCTTTTAATTTTGATTTAAACACTGCAAGCGATTTGCTATCCTTGATATTATTTGGCAAATTGTTGTATAATTGTGCTCCTTCATATGTGATAGTCTTTTTACCATAATTAGTCCTATTTCTTCGCAATTTAATCTGGTTAGTATTTCTTAAGTTATGGTAATATAATTTTTTAACAAGTTTTATATCAGATTTTAATTCACCAGTCATTATTTTTCGTACTAGTATGCACATTGTGTATGTGTATGTTTGTGTTATATTAAATATCTTTGTGTTACGGTATAGTGTACGTGACTCTGTCAACCGATTATACTTAAATAATGCTTTTATCACTTTGTTTTGTGAAATTTGTAACTCCTTAAGATTTGACTTCACAGCACTACCCCATATTTCAATTAAATACTCCAGATGTGATTTCACCAGAGAGTTGTATATAGTCATTCGTACTCTATGAGGAATGCATCCTGCCGCTCTCTTTAGGATCCCGGTGAGTGACGACAGTTTTGACCTTACATAAGCAATATGGGCCTTCCAAGAGAGTTTATCATCTAATCGTAGACCTAAATATTTTTCTTGGTGCGAACGATGAATAATTGTATTATTTATGGTCAGTGGAGGGTGCTGTGGAATTTTTTTGTTTTTGGCCGCAAATAACATATATGATGTCTTATCTGCATTAACTGTAAGTAGGTTGCTCTGGCACCATATGCTAAATTTGAGTAGATCGGTTTGTGCTCTGTTGATTAAATCTGATAGATTCGGTCCGAAGTAAAATAGACAAGTATCATCGGCGTATAAAGTTATGTGTGCAGTAAGGCCTATTTTACTAAGGTTATTGACATAAATCAAGAAAAGTAGCGGGCCAAGTACCGAGCCTTGTGGAATGCCACATGTCACTTTGCTACTACTACTTTGGTGGTTTCCTATTTTCACGACCTGATATCTATCTGTCAGATATGATTTGATGATTTTTAGTGCTACACCTTTAATACCACAATCTTCCAGTTTCTTTAAGAGTATTTCATGACAAACTGTGTCGAAAGCCTTTTTAAAATCAATAAATATACCTAAAACAAAATTCTTATCATCAATATTATTTTTAATTTTCGTAACAAGATCAATCGTTGCTGACAGAGTATTTGATTTAGGTCTAAAACCATACTGATGTTCATATAAATAGTTTATTTCTTTAAGGTGTTCATTAATTCTATAGTAAATAATTTTTTCGTAAATTTTCGATATTACAGGTAGAACTGATACAGGTCGGTAATTACCCGGTTCAGTCTTACTACCTGATTTAAAAATGGGTGTAACTTTAGCTACTTTAAGGCTATCAGGGAAAACACCGGTATAAAAGCTTTTATTTATGCATGCTACTAAATTACTAGATATTATATCTGCTATACATTTTAAGGATTTCGTACTAATTTGATCAATTCCAGTACTAGTGTTTGGATCTAAATCGTTTATAATTTTTGTTACTTCTAATAGGGTACATGGCTTCATTTCATTTAATTCTATTTTAACTTCATCAGCACTATAAGTAAGAGTATAGTATGAATTATTAATATAGGTCTTAGGAATTTTATCAGCAAGTTTTTGGCCCACAGATGAGAAAAATATATTAAAATGTTCACAAATTTCAAAAGCATCAACTATAATATTTGATTCCACAACAAGTTTAGAAGGACCACAATTTGTTTTAACTTTGTTACTTACTAGTGAGTTTATTAATTTCCATGTTTGTTTAGGATGCTTGCACTGTTTAAATTCATTACAAAAGTAGCTTTCCTTTGTACGTCTTATCAAAGCGCCTATTTTATTTCTTTCAATTATGAATTTATTCCTCAGATCTTCATTATTTTCATCTGTTTTGAGTAGATTCCATAGGTTGTTGCGCTTTTGTATTCCATTTATTATTGACTTATTAATCCAGTCTTCATTAGGGAGGTTCAATATTTTTGTTTTCGCTGTCTTATTGTTGTTAATTTGACTGATAATAAACTTTTCTAGTTCCGAGAAGGTGTTATGAAAGTTAAAGAATTCGGCTTCTAGCGTGCTTTGATGTAGACTTGCGTAATCGATGGCTTCGTACTGAACCCGTTGTTTGCGGCAATGTTTGTGTTGTGTAAGTTCTAAGTACAGCTGTTTATGGTCCGATAACGGCGAGTCTATTATTGTGAAGTTCCACGCATTTTTACTTATCGTAGAACATACATGGTCTAGAATAGTTTTTGTGGTATTTGTCTGTCGGGTGCAATAGTCTTCATGTATTTTATTAAGTACTTCGTAGCCAGATTCTTGCAACATGGTTAGGTAGTCTAATGTATCGCTCCCACTAGTCAGTAAATCTATATTGAAATCGCCAAATACTATCCCTCTCCTATATTTGTCTAATTGTTCTGAATAAGTGTTTATGAATTGCTTTGTATTTCTTTTATCCGGTTTGTAAATAGCTCCAACATATAATCCGACACGAGGTAAATATATCCATGAGTATTGTATTCCGTCGCAGTATAATTCTTCGCATAAGTCATACTTTATACTTTTATGTATGTAAATAGAAACTCCGCCTCCTCGCTTATCTTTACGGTAGTTGCATACATGCGAATAATTTGTCAGTGTGAAATAGTTAGCTTCCGTGTCTGATTGAATCCACGTCTCAGTTAATACAATCAGGTGTACTATAGTATTTATGGCCTTAAGGATGCATTTTAACTCATCAAATCTCCCTGGTGTTCGTATACTGCGAATATTTGCATAAAATATTTTAAACGACGTCGCATAAATAGATATATTTTCATAGTTAGACTTTAGATAATAGTTGGGGCTACTGTGATTAGTTTCATTTTGAATTATGGATTGGAGTTTTTTGTTGACTTTTTTATTATTTTTGGAGCACCATTGACGTATTTTATCATTAAGTCCAATTCTCCGTCTTGCTGACGGCGTAGTAACTCTTCATTTAGGTATTTCAGGTAGTTTTGTTGAGCCGACGTTTTGTCGGTGTAAATACGAAGGTCATTGGTGAGTAAAGCTTTATTTTGGAATATGCATTTAACAGTATTTGTAGATTCAAAACACACTTTTATCGGTCTATTTTTGCCAAACTTATATTTACCAATCCTCATTACATTTATAGGAAACGGACAGTCCTTATAAATTGTTTTTATAGATTTCATGACCAATTCCTGATCATTTTGTTTTCGTAAAGTCGCATCTGCTTCATTTATTTCCGGAATACCCACTATAATAATATTGTTCAAGCGTCGTTGACGGTCCTGCATCTCAAGGATGAGGTCTTGTTGCGCAATGATAGCGGGTAGCGGACTGGTCAACTGGGCACATATATTAGTGTTATCATTGCTAGCGTTAATTGATTGGACTTTTGTTTCTAGCATTTGGACCTTTTCCTTTAATTCGCTATTTTCAGATTTTATAGTTGATAATTCCATGTGTATATTTTCGTATTTTTTAGACAGAGTTTGTGTGGTAGTTTTTAAAGCTTGTATATCTGACTTTATTTCATTTAAGTCCTGCTTTAAATCTGCCATATCTGCTTTCTGAGTGATGCCGAATTCCTTGAAGAAAGACATAATTTCATTCCGAAAAGAGCTCAATTCGGCTTTCACGTCATACTCAGGATCCGGCTGTTTTCTTTTTCTTTGGCTGACGAACACATCCCGTATTGGTGATGTTAAATCTGGTTCCGAAGCGCTCCCGCCACCGCCCGTGAGCTTTCCGCTCATCGGTGATCGTAGTACATTCATCCTTATAGATTGGTGTGAGAGAGATGAATTATATCGATAGGACCGCGCTCGCGCAGGGCAGCTAGCTCCGTTCCGGTCTCAGTAGTTGTGCGAACAGGATAAAAAATATCGGATACACTCTTTACCCGAGGGGGTGAGGAGAGCGTGGTCGCTCGTTATCTTAATTGTCGAGTTTAAATAGTAACCTTGCACAATAAGCTAAATTCAATTTTATCACTTCTAAGCACAGTTGATTTTTAAACTTTCACAGTTAATTGTATTTATATTTTACAAAACACACGTCTTTACTGCTCGATCGATGCTGTATTCAATGTTAGATGTTACGTGTGAAGTATTGTTATCGAATTTTGATGTAAGGGATAATCACATTTTATGACAGCACTGTAAAAAAGAAATAGAAAATAAAAAATGAGTCATTTGCTTACTGCGTACGCACTAATGTCGCTAAGTGTGCGAATTGACTTGATTTTGTTATCGTTTGGATCATCTTTTCTTAACAGCACCTTACCGTTCTGTATCCAAATGTATTTAAATGTTTGCTTTAGCTCGTTCTTAGCCGTCCATAGCAGGTTACGCATATGTTTGGTAAGATCCTCATTGATATAGATTCGCTGTTTATTTCCGCTAGCAAATATGTCATCGTTAGTTAGCTGGTGAGTTTTCCTTGTGGCTATCCATTTGTCACGGCCAGCACGCGTAGCCAGAGTAATGACCACGGGGCGTGGTTTTTTCTCGCGCTGTGACTTCTCCGCTTTAATTTCTTCACCCACCCTCTTTACCTCACATATCAGTCCACCTTCTACTCCTAATTTGCTTGCTATAGCTTTAATTGTGTTCTCTAGATTCTCGTTTTGCTGTTCCTCTAGGCCAACTATTTCTACGTTTTTCTCCTTCTCACGTATCTCTAAGTATACTATCCTTTCTTCCAGTGCCTTATTACAGGTTTCTAAATGCACGTTCTTATTCTCCAATGCTTTAATTTTTTTGTCTGTTTTTTCCTTCTCTTCAATCAATTCTTGGTACTTCTCAGCATAGAAACTTATGTCGTCTGCCATCGTATCAAGAGTTTTTTTCATATTGAAGACTATAGTCAGCTTTTCATTGACTTCTGCCAACAGTTTTTCTGGTGTCGTTTGGGTCATGCTGACTTCTATATTTGGCTGGCGAGTCTGCGGCGTGGTTTCGCATTCCTCACATAGACCGGTGTCACTAAATGCCTTGTCTTTTACGGCACATTTTTTATGGAAGACAGCCCCACAGTCACCTTTACACTTTGCAAGACTGTCGCCTTTCACTCGGGCCAGCGACAGTTTACATGACTTGCACTGCACCATCACTGCAGGTTAAATATAATATTTCAAATAGTTTTCCGTAAACACACACACTCAATAATTACAGTCGCGTCACAGGTGTTACGTTCGCACGGTAGGAGCGCACGCGCCGAACTGTTAGACTCACCTCTTCTTCCGAGCTACTATAAAGTTTGAATAGGGCTGTATATTAATAGAAATCAAACTTTGAGCTGTAGCAACTTCTAAACATTTAGGAAGAAGCTGTCATTATGTGTGTAACGAAATTAAGGTTCACAATTTATGATGTCTAAAAAGAAAGTCACATTATCTACTGAATGCGCAGTCTGAATTTCTATTTGTAAACCGTGAGGATCGGGGCCGTATCGTAAGTACTTGGCCAAGCACTCACGATACGAATCTATTAATCATAAGTCTACGGCACGATTATAAATCACAGTTTGAGTTAACTGTAGTTTACTTCCGTTAATCTCGTAGTGTCCACATAGTTTTAACCACAGCATGTCATAACATCGGCCAGTTGACGGGCCTCTTTGTTAACTAGGACGAGTTTAATCAGTAGGGACCAGTTTTACATAATAGTATGTCTTTGTCTTATTTGAGTATATTATTAATTTAATTATATATTATGACGTACATAGGGTCGGGCCGTTGTGACGTATAATAGGGCTGGTATTATAACATCGTAATAAAATAAGTAGAATTGGTAATTGATATGGATTGAACTGAACTAATAAAAATTGTTTCAAACTGGATCTGCGTAGTTGGTCTATAGCATTTAATTTGTTAGATTGCATGCTACTGTCGTCATGCAGTTACTTTCAGTTTGTTTTCAGCCCCCACGCTTCGTGTAAGTCGTAGTTAGCTAAAAAATAAAGTCAATAGAGGGCAGAAGTTTTCCTTTGTCTACCACTAACACACCTACTGAGACTGTATCAGTCCCTTTCATAAGCCTTTATGACAAGCAAAATTAAAATCAAAAGTGATTTATTCAAATTAGGCTGAGAATTACCACTTTAAAAAAAAAAAAGTTCTCACTGACTTCTGAAATAACTTCAGTATTATTTATTTTAGAAGTCTCAATTTGGCAGATGCATATTATAAAACACTCAAGGATGTCTGCCTGGTTTGGAATCCGACCGCACTTACTCTGTTAACAAACTAACTTAATTAAATCCCGTTATTACAACACAAAATACGGAGAATATCTCACAGTTTTAAACTATAAAATTACCAATTTCGTCCCATATAAATCACTGGAGTTTGTAATTGAGTTGTGAACTATTTATATCACGTACAGCCCAAGTCGCGACTGACTTGTGAGTAGTATCTATACCTACCTAAATTGTAGAACTTAGTATATCTGATTAAGCTTCGTACTAGGTTCTGATATATATATAATACAATTGAGTTGTAGAGGTGAATTAGTGTGGTACACAAATTAAGTTGTAACGTCCAAAGGCCAGAGTCCGGAGTCCGGGGTCCGGGACAGTTAGGTTAAAGGGCTGTGTTCTGTGTTGTGAGCCGGGAATATAACTGGACTGTAGTTGGTAATCTTGTTTGTAGTGGTCTGCGTTTATTGGACAAAGTGGAACGGACATTTTGTTGGAAGGGTAGAGTTTAAATTGAATTTTAACTTTGGTATGTCGTTCTCAGGCCCATTCTAAGGTTATTTAGTTGCTGAATATTCCGCTCCGAATCAGAAGGTTTCATATGTCATTCTTATTTTATTTTTTACACCTCCACTTACGTTGAATACGGGAATAATATTAAATTTATGTTTTTTTTGTTAATCTATTTTGTCCTATACTTCTCCAATTTTCCTTATATTTTGACAAGGAGAAGTTACAAATTATTGAAATTCCTAGTAGCTCCATCTGCGTAGCCGATGACAAATGTGCTACGACGCGTAGCAGCCGTAGCGGATCACGTAGCCACTTCGTAGACCTTTATCTAACAATGGATACAAGGAAGGAAACCGCGAACAATGATGTTTTCTTCGACATTCTCCTCAGGATTCCTTTGTCATAATAGTGTATAACTGTAATCTATCATGAATCCTATTGTAGATGTATTATCAAGGACCTGATTACGTCCCCAGTACGTTTTCCCATCACTTTGTGTGATTGATGAACTAAATTCAGCATTTATTTGAAAATCTCTGTGATGTACTGTGCAGATGTAATATGACTTGTGGTTAGGCCGAGCTCGATCTAGCCTGTTGTACTGGGGCACAGTAATAAGACTGTTATTTATGATTCTGCGGTGAAACAAAGAAATATGGACGATTTTGGGTTTTGTTACTTTGAAAATTGAGGAATATTTTTTAAAGCACTTTTACTAAAATGATTTTTAAATCATTTAAGTATTTGAGAAAGGTGTTACTTATTTAATAAATTAAAAGCCATTCTTGTAATTCTAAGAACGTTCACAGTCTCAGTCTGTCAAAATACCTTTAATTTCCCTACATTTTTGACAAGTTTTTGACAATGATTGTCGCTCAGATGAGATTGCCACTCGATTTTGAATGTTTGTAATTACAGTAATTGACCTTCAGATATCAATCTTGTTCCCATTAATTTTACTCCGGCCCAAATGTTACTGACATTTGGGCCGGAGTAAAATTAATTATAAAATTAAAATGTATCAAAACCTCGCTTACAAATTAATATAATACATAACAATGACATACAAACAACATTAAATTCCTAATAAACATAAAATATTCATCAGACATTACAAACTCGACCGGATATGTAGCAGTAACACGAGTAATTAAGGGTTACGTCAACGTGCCCGGCCGCAACCAGCGCTGTGTTGCGGTCGCGTGTTTTTGTTCAAAATTCCGAGCTTTCTGTGTTCGTTTACATTTTTCAGGAGCGGCTAAACGTGCTTGTTTAGGGCATAAAGATAAGTAAATATTGAGTGATGTTGTTCATTCATTATGTTCGGCCGCCTGGAGGTCGTTGGGTATAACGGTCTGTGAAGAGATTTCAGAATGAAGTGTAAATAAGATATTTTTGGGGTGTTTTTGTTGATTAATTTAAAAGTTGTGTTTTTAGAACAACGACTGGGGTGGTAACGATTACAGTTTAGTAGATTCTGATGGTTATTGATGGCCCCATTTTTGACGAATAAAAACAAAATTTTTGTAGTTGTAGTGTTTCTTCAAAATAATACATTACTTGATTATTCTTTCAAACAGAATGATATGTTATTTAATAATAATAATATTACTTATTTGTCAGATCAGTACAATCCAATATTGTTAGTAAGAACATAAATCAATCAATGAACTCAGCCTATCGCAGTCCACTGCTGGACATAGGCCTCTCCCAGACTGCGCCACAACACCCTGTCCTCCGCCTTCCGCATCCAGTCTACCCCAGCCACCTTCTTTAGGTCGTCCGTGCATCTAGCTGGGGGGCGTCCCACACTACGCTTGCCGATACACGGTCTCCACTCCATGACTCGTCTGCTCCACCGGCCATCAGCCCTTCGACAGACATGGCCAGTCTACTGCCACATAAACAACTTACAAACTAGTTAGTATAATACCTCTGTCAATCAATAAATTCCAAAAACAAGTCAGAGACGATTTAAACAACAGACGTGATGTTATGAAATAAACAAGATCACAATGACGGCACAGTTCTAACATTTTGCTCCAAAGTAAACGTCGATATGTTATCAGTTGTCAAGTGATAAGCACTTCTCTGTTCACTCTCTCCTCAAGTCGGTGAAATCTCAGTGTGGCAGAGGATCTGTAGCTGATATATTTGCCCGCCGCCCCTCTATACGTGGCGGCTGGAGGTCGCCGCTATTCCTCTCATATTTATTTAACGTAACCTTACTGTCCTCGGAGGGATGACAATGTGTGAGTAGGCTATACTTAGCGTACGCTTTTATGATTCCGTTTGAGTTTACTTTGGTTTGGTGATACAGAGTTAAAAACCGGCCAAGTGCGGGTCGGACCACGCACAATGAAGGGTTCCGTAGTTAGAATGAATTTATCCCAAGAACAAACTTAACATTGTAGTTGAAAATCATATTCTCCCATACACTGCAACTGCAAATGTAAGTTGGTCGGCTATTACTCGTAAACTTGTAAAGCCTACTTAGCTGTGATCATATCAAAAAACCGGCCAAGCGCGAGTCGGATTCGCGCACGAAGGTTTCTGTACCATTATCTATAAAAACGGCAAAAAAAATCATGTCTGTTATATGGGAGCCCCCTTAAATTTTTATTTTATTCTGTTTTTCAGTATTTTTTGATATAGCGGCAACAGAAATACATCATCTGTGAAAATTTCAACTGTCTAACTATCACGGTTCATGAGATACAGCCTGGTAACAGACGGACGGACGGACAGCGGAGCGGGAGTAATAGGATTCCAGTTTTACCCTTTGGGTGCGGAACCCTAAAACAACCATTTAGCTGGCAGTTGCGTGGACACTTAACTTTAACAAAAATTTGCAATTTAAAGCTTAATATTTCAAAAACGGATCCCTGAACCGAAAAATTATTTTCACAAACCCGTAATATTTTTGAAAGACCTATCCAACGATACCCCACACCATGAGGTAGACGAGAAAAAATCCCACTTTACGTGTACAGGAGGTACCCCCAATTTAAATCCAGTAGATTTTGACGACGTAAACAGTGCACTCTCAATAGTTACGGATTGGTTTACGTCAAATAACCTAGTTCTCAATGCCAAGAAAACGAAATGTGTAAAGTTCGCCTTACCGAATGTTAGAAATCTAGGACCCAACATCGTCTTAGATAAAGAGGCGCTTGAAACTGTGAGTTCGGCAGTTTTTCTGGGAATAACAGTAGATGCCAAACTTCAGTGGGGACCACATATATCGAGCCTAGCAGGAAGGCTCAGTTCGGCTGCCTACGCCGTCAGGAAAGTAAGACAGTACACTGACGTTGATACAGCTCGTTTAGTATATTTTAGTTATTTTCACAGCGTAATGTCCTACGGTATTCTGCTGTGGGGCAAAGCAGCTGATATACAAAATATATTTGTCCTTCAAAAACGAGCTGTTCGAGCAATTTACCAGCTAGGTGCTAGAGTTTCTCTAAGAGATTTTTTTAAAGATATTGGTATTCTCACGGTTGCATCACAATTCATCTTTGCCAACATCTTATATATTAGGCAAAATATACACTTGTATACTAAAAACAGTGATATTCACAATGTTAACACCAGAAATAAGGACAAACTACGTGCTCCCTTTCACCGGCTTCATAAGGTTCATAACTCATTTGTTGGTCTTGGTATAGCCTTTTATAACAAGCTACCCTCTTCTTTGCTAGATTTGCCTTTTAATGCATTTAAAGCTCAAGTAAAATCTAACCTTTGTTCAAAGGCATACTATTCTATCAACGACTACTTAAACGATAAGAATAGTTGGTCGCCCTGATTAACTCAAGACAATGTTTATGTTCTTTCTCCAGAATTAATTTACAAAGAATTACTGATAGGTTATATGAGCTCATTATACAATTGTTTTTTTATTGGGCTGTGTAAGTCAAATCAGTTTAATTTAATTTAATTTAATTTTAATTTTATTATTGACATAATCAACCCATTGCAATGTTTTCTAATGAGTTGATTGCAATATGTGGTTAGCTAGTGACCTCGACAATTGATCATATTATTCTTACCTGAGCAACCGGCAGCAAGTTCGTCATGCTCCCTTAGATGTCACTGCTTGCGGTAGCGTCGGGGGTCGGGTTGTCTCCTTCCCTCAAATATGGCGAGGGGGGTAATGGCTGACCTTTGCGTTATGCTCGTGAACGGGTGCTGCTTGTGGTGACTGGTCGTCTTGCTGACCATGGTTTTATCATTGTTATCATTATTAATAACTTGTTTATTTAGTTTCCTTATGGTCCTAGTTTATCATTTATGACTTCAAGCGACAGCTATGTAAACTGAACCCAGCATTGCATAAATATGTTAGCGGTCACGCCCTTTATACCTGGAGGCTTTTATTTAATTTCCATTTATTAATTTTTGCTTGAGTACGTATAGTTTTTTATTGTATTTCTTGGTATATTGGCGTTGCTAGCTGACATATGGCAAATAATTTAATTTAGCGTTCTGTGTCTTGTAATGTTAATTGCTTTGCATACCTTGTATTGTATTCAGTCAAGTATATTTTCTAACTGAACAGACAGCTGTGCTGCTGGGGAGTTTGTTGCGCCACTTCTTCTTCCCAGCGAAAGCACTAGGAAGTGGTGAAGGGCGGGCGTTTTGGGGGACTGTCTTTTGTAATTTTGACGTTCGAAAAGTGCTGATTCTCAGCCTAGTTTGAATAAATGACTTTTGATTGATTGATTTTGATTGAGTACAGACTAGCAAACAAACAAACATCAAACAATGATCTATCTTCCACCTTATTACTAACAAACCTCACATTCGACTTCATCGCTCGAGATCACTATCTCGTCCATTACAACCTCGAACCTATATCCTAAGTCCACACAATTATTTATGTTAATTACTAATATATCGCAGTTAGCCGGCAATATCTTCCCATGAACACCATATCTCACACTGTACAGGCGCTGACTCATCTAACTACTCATGACCTCCCTCCTTCAAACCTAACTCACCTTTAACCTTCTACACATAAGGCCTAAAATCCCATAGCCATAATTTGTGGATGATTCGGATTTGTGAGATGTACTGTGAATGCATGTTTGGCAATTACGGCTCTATAGCGAGCGTGCAATTAGCTATAACTTTCTAACTTTGACACTAGGCGGCGCTGTTGACTTGTTTGGTACCTTTATTGTCTGCCAAATGGTTGTTTGGATGCTATTGTGAACAACGTAGTTTTGACATTATGTACCTAATAATTATTTTGAAACAAACGTTCATAGCTTTTAAACAGTTCATTCCATTCTGGTTTCATAGTAAAATAAAATTAGTTCCGTACGGTTCCAACTAGAAAATGAATTCACAAACTTTTTTTGCTGTTATTTTGTAAACAATCACGTTTCTACAGTAACGTGACCGCATTAACTTGCAACGAACAACCCAAAACTACTAAAACAAAACAAAAAAACAATAAGCGGAAAGTTTTCAAAACAGCTGAGTTTGAAAGTTGCACCGTAGCATGCATAAACCGCGCAACTGCACTCGACAATTCTATTACAAGTTGTGTGTAGCGTTCTAACAATACGTTGCGGGATAACTATAAACTCGGAGTTTATTGCTTTTTTCTAGAACATAAAGGCTAACGATGCTTCTTAGAGCCTATATCTTGAAAGTTAGGCGTATCGTAAACTGGATAGAATGTACATACATTGGGCCCGGATAGGCCGTGTCACTTTGTGTAGGCACTTACACGTAAAACGCTAAAGTCTAATCCCATTCCATGAAAAAGCTTTCAGACTATTAGTTGAATTGGACTAGGGATTGTGCAATTACATTAATTTATAAAGAAAGATTATACGTATATATTTTTTCTAGTTCTGTTACAGTCCGCACTTCAAGGGTAACAGTAATAAAGACAGTTTCAAGACCAAACTGTTACCCTTTTTTTTTTAAAGGGTAACAGTTTGGTCTTGAAACTGTCTTTATTTTGAAACAGTAAGAGCTGTTTTCATAATGCAAGGTTTAGTACTGCCGTACGGTTGACCATCAATTGAAAAAGAAAGAATAACAATGTCATAGGTAAGTTTAATAAAGGGGCTCGTGGCTAAGTAATAACAGCCGCACGGTTCGACCGACCAGTTTAAGCTACGCTTGCCAGGGTCGGTCCACGGATGGGTGACCAACTTTACATACCGAGACCCCTCCGTAAGTCGGAAAGCACGTGAAGCCGATGGTCCCGGCTGTCATTCTTGGATCTTTGAGAGTCGTTATGGTTCATCAGAAGCCCGAAATCTGACAACCAGTCTTATTTACCAAGGGGTATCGTGTACAGTCAGCGGCACGTAATTTGGCAAGGTTTTGCCGTAGTGGGAATAAGTTTGCGCGTGTACACATAGTGCAACAAAAAAAAATATCACTTTGATTGCTTGTAATTATTCTACGGTTATTTCCATAATTTATTTTAAACACGTCTGTTTAGAAGAAAGTTAAAGAAAGGAGAGGAAAAGGGGAAGACTCTTGCCAAGCTGATCACTATTACAAATCAAAACAAAAAAGTTATTAAAAAAGATATCACTGTCAACCCAAAAACAACGAAACGCTTAGAAACATTTAAAACTAAACTCTTAAGTAAATTACCACTTTTGTTGACTAATGATGACCCTAACAAACAATATAATGATTTTTTTAATATGTATTGCACACAATTTGATAAAACATTCATTCCAAAGACATTATCAGTCAATAGTAACGCTTCCTTCAGTGACTGGGCCACCATTGGTATACATAAAAGTAGAAAAAGACTTTATGAATTATATGATGAACGAATTTGTATAAACACTGCTGAATTTAATTTATATGTTAAAAATTATTCTAAAATATTTAAAATCGTCTGTAGTATGGCCAAGTCACGTTACTTGAGTTCAAAAATTAAAAATAGTAATAACATTATTAAAATGACTTGGAATGTCATTAATAGCGAAACAGGAAGGTCATGCAACCGAAGTAGTGACTACAGCCTTGCTATTGATGACAATGTAATTAGATCAGATTCCCAGGTTGCCGCGGCCTTTGAAAATTTCTTTGCAGAGATTCCCGTGTCAACCACTAAATCTCTAAGCTCATCACCCACTGCTGCAGAGTCTTTACTTAAGGAAAACGTTCCAGTTTGTGATTCGGAATTTCACTTCGAATTTGTCACTTGTACAGATATAATTAAAACTTTTCACATGTTAAATGTAAAAAAGACTGCAGATCTATGGGGTAATTCTGTGGATGTTGCTAAGACAATTATAAACATTGTAGCACCTACTTTAGCTGTTATATTTAATAATTGTATTGAATGTGGTGAGTTTCCTGATCTTATGAAACACAGTAAAATAATACCGTTGTTTAAATCGGGTAGTACATCAGACCCTACTAATTATAGACCTATTTCCGTACTACCCACCTTTAGTAAAATTTATGAAAAACTTATTTTAAATCAATTGCAAAGATTTTTCAATAACAATAAATTACTGAATAATAAACAGTTCGGTTTTACAAGGGGTCGTTCAACTACCGATGCCGGAGTTGAACTTTTAGGACATATTTATAGTGCATGGGAGGACAAATGCGATGCTTTGGGCATCTTTTGTGATTTGTCCAAGGCATTCGATTGTGTTCTTCATGAAACCTTAATCAGGAAACTTCACCACTACGGAATCCGGAACGCCTCTCTGGATCTTCTCACTTCTTACTTAAGTGATAGGATTCAGAGAGTTGATGTTAACGGGAAAAGGTCACCCGGATCTGTAGTAAGAATGGGAGTCCCACAGGGCTCAATACTTGGACCATTTTTATTTACTATTTATATCAATGACTTGCCTTACCTCATAAAGGACGAACATGATATAGTGTTGTTTGCAGATGACACTTCACTTTTATTTAAACTCAAACGTCAACAGCTGGTTACTGACAGTATAAATAGTGCCCTCGCAAAAGTAGTTAGCTGGTTTAATGTTAATAATCTACTTCTTAACGAAAAAAAAACGAAATGTATTAAGTTTACGATACCAAATGTTAGACAAGTAGAAACTCGTGTTCTCATAAAGGGTGAAGAGTTAAAACCCGAAAATTCCACTGTATTCTTAGGCATAACTTTGGATGCCAAGCTTCAATGGGGCCCCCATATAGATAAATTGTCAAAAAAGCTTAGCTCTGCAGCATACGCCGTCAGGAAAATTCGTGATTTAACTGATTTAGAGACAGCCCGTTTAGTTTACTTTAGTTATTTTCATAGTGTGATGTCATACGGTATTCTGTTGTGGGGAAATGCCGCCGATATTCAGACAATTTTTATTTTACAAAAAAGGGCAATTCGTTCCATTTATAAATTAAGTCCCAGACACTCCCTCAGAGACAAGTTTAAAGAGATTAATATAATGACTGTGCCTTCTCAGTACATTTATGATAATCTTTTGTATGCACATAAAAATATTAATCTGTTTAAAAAATACAGTGATATCCATAACATAAATACTAGGAACAAACACAAATTTGTTGTTCCTACAACAAGGCTCAAGAAAATAGGTGGCTCGTTTAGATGCCAATGTATACGTTTTTATAATAAACTTCCTAGCCACATTCAAGAACTAAGCATTAATAAATTCAAATCTTTTATAAAGCTAAAACTATGCCAGAAAGCCTATTATACTGTAAAAGACTATATTGAGGACAAAAAAGCTTGGGATTGAGCTGCTCCAATAGGTCTAGACAGTGAATGTTGTTTATTTTTAATTTTTTGCTGATTTACACTTTTTTTTTTTTCTCTTTCTAAATATCAATTTATATACAGAATGACATGAACATTTACTGTTTAAAGTCTTATATTATTTTAATTATTGTGAATGTGAGGACTATGTGGGTCATTGTTTCCGTTTTAATCATGGTCTGGCACTTTGAGTGGTTTATGCGGTCTACACAAATGTCCTGTCCTTGGTATTACTCGTCGAATCGTTGAGCTCCTTAAGTTCTGAGTTGAGCTGCACGGTTACTGACGAATGCGTGCACCGACTGCACAGGTCCACTCAATCTGTGTGGTTCTTTCCTCAAAAGACCACTTCAGACACCAATCTACATAGTCCTCAAAGATCAAAGATTATTTCCGGATTTTTATATACACATTGACATTGATGAATATTATATAAACAATGACATGGATATTTACTTTGTAAAGTATCTTATTTTTATTATTATTATTGTGAGTGTGAAGACTATGTGGGTCATTTCTTTTTTCTGTTTTCCTTCTTAGTTAGTTTTAATCATGACCTGGCAGTTTGAGTAATTTATGCGGCCTACCCAAATGTCCTTTCATTGGTATTGTTCGTCGAATCGTAAGGCTCCTCAAGTTCTGAGTTGAGCTGCACGATTTTTGACAAATGCGTGCACTGACTGGACAGGTCCTCTCAATCTGTGTGGTTCTTTACTCAAAAGACCATTTCAGACACCAATCTACATGGTCTTCACATGATCTGACCAAGATTATGTCTGGACTTTAAAAGAGACTGTGACCTCTGAGTTTGTTTCGGCCTTTCTTCTCAGAGTAGTCAGATAGGAAACGCCGACCTCATCTAGTTTAAAAAAAAAATGTGATTGACATGTAAAAGTGTTTGTACAAACCTACTTACAGAAAATAAATCATTTATCATTTATCATTTATCAAGTTATGTGCCGGCTACTGTACGCTACATAATAACAGCCGCACGGGTCGATCTTTAAGGTCCAGTCCGTGGATGGGTCGTACCATCAATAACATATCGTGACTCCTCCATGCGTGTGGAGGTCAGATAGGTAGTCGCTCCATATAAAATACTGGTATTCAGCTGCATCCGGTTAGACTGGAAGCCGACCCCAACGTCTTTGGGAAAAGGCTAAGCTGATTGTTTGAGGTATGTTTAATAGAAAAAATATTTCTGTTATAATGTCACGGTCAAGGAATAAATATGTTAAGCGACTTAAGTTTAACTTTAGCTGCACCTTGTGGTCTCACCAGCGACGTCAGTACCAACATCTAGAACGACCATAGAGGAGACAAGCGCCCGCTGTACGGGGAAAGGGAACCTATCTACGGAACTAAACGTAGGCTTTACGTAATGAAGAAGGTACTTTATCTTCTACAACATACATGCCATATTTCATTGCTTACAAAAATAAACTCGTCATATTAAACTTCTTTACGACCTCCGACCTTATCACCGCCTGCACATGTAACACCACAGCCCAGATATCGCTGCAGTGCACGCCGCCTGTAAATCGTCCCTGCTGCGGACGATTTACACCCCACGACGCGGTGCTCGTTACCGGAGGTAGTTATGACCGTTAAATTAATATTACTGAGAACGGCCATGTTGGTTTGTGGAGTGTCGGGCTTAAGACGTGCTTAGATGGGCTGGGCTGGTAAAGTTAATTGATAAGAGACAGTGGTTGATGTGGCGCCTGGTGACAGGTGCAACTGCATTGGTTTTATGTTAGCTCTTAGTTGCCTATTAGCAATTGCAGTTTGGTCCTAGTGGTTCTCATTTTAGAGATTTTTTTATGATTTCTGAGAAGTCTAAAAATAGTATTTATAGTGTCTCATATGTTTGGGATTCAAATAACGTGTACATTTCGACTCTTACTGAGACTGATTTGAATGGACCACATTAAATGCATTTAAAGCCATAATGAAATAGGTTTACTGTTAACATTGATTGGACCCTTTAAAAATTGCAACAATACACTTTTTTGTCTCCAACTATACTTTTACTTCAACTTTGTATCCTGAGATAGCATAATTTCCCCTTTGTATCCTGTCCACACAATCTACGGGTGACATTACTCTAATATGACCGCGATTTCATTCCGCGCATTGCGACCAGCGACCAGCAGCTGCGGCAGCCGTGACCGGAATCTTTAGCACATACATTTGTTTCTATTTACTGCCGCGATGTTTTATGTAAAGCTGTGATTTATAGAAACCTATTCAATTTTGTAGGGATATATTGTAAGAAGTTTTCTGACAACATGTGTCAAATGCGACAATTTCGATTAAACTACTTTCAACGCTACAAGGATTAAGGTTAATTTGGGCGAAAATAGGAAGTGAAGCCGCCATTTTGTTTTTTCATTACACATTGACAGTGACAATTTCAGAAATATTTATCAACAACGCTCCCCTGTCACTGTCATTCAGGCGCCAAAATATACTTGTATCACTCTGTCGGAGTGAGTCTGGAGCACTGCTGACCATTGGTGAAGTTAGCTAACGTAAGGACAGCGACAGTTGTAGAGAGTAGATGAATCAAGAACTGGTGATCTGCATTGTACAACGACAGAAGGTAGTAACAAACCATCAAAATAAGTCGAGCAGAGTGATCGTATTAACTGATCAATTTATCAGTACTGTCTGAAAAGGCCATTTATCGTTTGTGAGTTGAAAAAGTTCGGTCTCACAAAACTTTTGCGTAACTTGAGAAGGCGCAGGCAACGAAGAAAATCACTGAATATAATAAAGTTTTATTCAGCTTCGAAAAGAAAATCGAGTATGATTTAAAAAAAAACATTTTGATAAATAAGTTTGATGTTAGCACCTATTGTATCGAAATGAAATCGTTTATTCTGTTAATAGGATATCGGAATCACTTTTACAGGTCATATTATCTATACATATAATAAAATAGTAACGAAGAATTTTTATCCGTTTGTCTGGATGTATGTTCCGGATTGGCACAAAAACGGCTGAACGAATTTGGATGAAATTTGGTACACAGAAAATTTATACACCTGTATTAACAAAGCGGGTACTTTTTATTTACCGACATCCACGCGAGCGTAGCCACGAGCAATAGCTAGTAATAAATAAATTAAAAAATACGGTTCGATTTATACATTTATATTTTTTTTAACGAATGTGTTTCTTAACGAAAGAGAGATTTTTAAAAAAATTAGGGATCAACAAAATAATTAATGGAATTAAATAGGCACAAATAACAACGAAATTGTATATTGACACTGGAAAATTGTCTGGTGCGTAACAATTTGATTTCATAGGGGTCTGCTTAAGGTGATACGTAAAACGTTACTGACAAAGGCCGCAGGCGATCTGGGCGGGTATAAGAAAGTGACAGAGTCAATTACTTCCACATGCGAAAAAAAGAGAGCGCAACAATGCGCTGGAACCAAAATACAACAACGTAAGCGCCAAACTAAATAAAAATTGTTTAAAAATAAATGAAGCTGTGTATCAAAAATATTTTCAGCCAGAGTTTTTAATTACCTATTACGCACATTTTGTGTGCAACTTTGCAATGAAATTACTAAGGATTTTAGAATTACAGAAAGAAATATAAAAAAGTAGAGGTCTTTTCGGAATTAAATTCTATCGAGGAAATTTAACCCAATTGCGTTTTCTTTCAGTCAGAGTATTAATCAAATGGTCTATAAGCATATAAACAAAAAGTAAATCATGCTGTAATAGTGAAATAAATGGTTACTAAAAAACCCTCAATTTATTTTGGTATCGCCTTCATATTTGATATTTACCTTTGTTTAATAAATGTATGTAATTATGTATTGTAGCCATGTTTTGATAAATAAATATTTTATATGTGTACCCTTGGTGGGAGTAAATTGCAGACCTAAATAAGTTGTTGTCCCGGTGGGTCGGCTGGAGGTTGGAAAAAACTGATAGATTCATTTATCAAACTTTGCCGCTTTAGATATAAAATATGAATAATGAAATTCTTATGATGACCTGCCTATTAATGGCAGGCTGCCATCCTTAAAGTTACTTCATTCTCCATTCTGGTTAGAGAAGAAAGCGTCTCCCTCCTCATTTGGCTCACCTCCCATCTTGCAGCGCATGCCCTGTCACCTTCACACGTGAGGACCTAATGTCTGCGTCAGCGAATGGTAGCCGCGTTGCTGAATTTAATGCCAAAGAAATTTAAAAATCGATATGTATTTTGTCGTTCTATTTTTGCCATCGACACAAGCTTCCGTACATCCTGCTGATGTAAATTATACACACCTAATACGCCTCTTATTTCACAACAGTCATAGGTTCATACGGAAACTACATCACATTCCACATACATACGTAGGTTACCACCGCACAGCAGAGTTCTGTATAAATGTGGTACCAATGATTTATCAGAGGGTTTGACATTTTTATGGTCCGCCCCCACCGATAAGTAGCCTTGCCCCCCCTTTCCCCCAGACGGAACCCATTCATATTTTAAATAACTCCGATACGTATATCGGACTTTTAACTCGGTTTTATTTTTATTTCTGTGTCGTGACTGTAATTTAAAGTAAAACGTTCTTGTAACAGCAACGTTCTTTCTAACTAAAAGTTAGATAGGCCTCCTTAAATCATGCTTTAGTTTTCGGTCGCTAGGATTTTATTGCATCTCAAATGCGTTTACAGACAATTTCACATATTTCACCTCAGGTTTTTACTTAACGGTTTTAAAAATATTTTTTCCTTTTAGGAATCGAGGCAGCTACCTATAGCGCAGAAGCACCTAGCGCGCACCCTGTCAGCCACTACGCGAACCGTGCCATCAATCATCCCAGAAAGCTCAAAGTTTTTCACACTTGCTTTCTTAATTTGCACTAACTACAAAACTAAAAACTAAGAAATCTTACCTTCCATACATGCAAGTATGAATGTGACTTTACAGTCAAAAATCTTTGACTGTAAAGTCACCCTCCCTATAACTCGGCATACAGTCGGAATGCCCTCCGCCGTGATTTCCCGCGGTTATCGGCACAAAGCCTACTTCCGGCCGCTTCCTGCCGATCGCAGCCGGAAGTCGATCGCAAACACGTGCGCTTTGATCCTGTTTCAATAGAAGGAGGTTCCAGTTTGTTATTATTTTTACGGTTTGCGTTATCAGATGAAGATATTATATTATATATTGATTTGGTGTTTTTTATAAAAGGTTGGATTATCCACGTGATTTATTTATCTGATTTGTTATGTACCAAAGTAGTTTGCAAACAGTTTCTCAACCAACTTTTAATTATATTCAAAAAACATTTGCATCTATATACCGCACAATAGCGTACATACCTAATAGAATGCCTGCAGGTCAAATTCCTTTTATAATGTAGAGATGAAAATACTTTCGATAGGAAAACATTTGACCCAACCAGACTTAGCATAATAAACTATCCCGACGCAATATCTCATAAACTGCGGTCGTTTACTTAAACTTATACTACAGAACTTGTAAGTTGAGACCTGATCCTATCTAGAGCATAATCCCACTATAAGTAGTACCGGGAACGATTTTACGTCTTTACTTCAGAAACTTCCTGACACGGAGGAGAAGGGGTCAAGAAACTGTACCCGGTTCATGAGTCATTTATTTTTGCTTGTCAAACTGCAATAAGAGATAGTACAATAATGGTAATGTAGGACTGTCGAGAGAAATGTGGTTTATCAGAACCCATTTCACTAAAAACGGTGATCCGATTTCTATTACAAACACATTATATACAGTTGGAACATATCGCGTAACATAGCATGATCAGCGTATAACGCCCTCACTGCTGGGACACGCATCCTCTCTGTGAGAGGGAGTGAGCCGTAATCCACCACGCGGGCCCGGTGCGGGTTTTTATTAGGTTGTCTCATAAGTTCTTGCCATATTTTATTTTTCTCGAATTTTCTCGTATTTAAACTAAAGTGAATTCAAGAAAGTTCTAGATCTTTCTAATAAGGATGAGTATATTTTATGGTGAGGGTATAAATAGGCGCGGACGCAACGCAATAATTAGTTTTTAGTGAAAATATATCAGCGTCAACTGCGAGCTATTATGCTATATGAGCATCGACTTAAAGTCTCTTCAACAGAAACGGCTAAAAAGATTAACATTGCATTTGGACCGGGTACTACTAGCGATCGGACTGTTCGTGTCTGGTACAAGCGTTTTGACACCGGTGATATAAGCTGCGAAGATCAACCTCGCCCTGGCCGACCCACCAGCTTTGATGAAGATGCTTTGCGTCACGAACTTGAGCTACATCCAGACTATAGTACGCGCGATTTAGAGAAGGCGCTTGGACAATCCCACACGACTACAGATCGTTATCTCAAATCGATGGGATATCGCAAAGTGATGTCACATTGGACACCTCATGCGTTAACGGACCATGACCGGGCCTTTCGTGTGGCCATTTGTCAAAGTTTGTTACTTCGTCCGCACAGACGAGACTTTCTCATGGACATTATTACATGTGACGAGAGCTGGATACATTATGAAACTAACACGCGTCATGCCTATTGGATTCCTCGCGGCGAAAACCCACCAGCCCAGCCTAAACTTAATGAACACGGTCGTAAGATTATGTTGTCTGTTTTCTGGGATTGGCAAGGAATGATTTTCTGGGAACTCCTCGAATCTCATCAGACTATTAACGCCAATCTTTATACGCAGCAGCTTCGCAAACTAGCAGAGATGTTAAAAATTAAGCGGCCAAAACGACTTATAGTCCAACTTTTGCATGATAACGCACGACCTCATTGCGCCAAGTTAACACATAAACAGCTGGAGGAGCTAGGATGGCTGACTGTTCCACATCCACCGTATAGCCCGGATCTTGCGCCTTCAGACTTTCATTTATTTCGAGCTCTTAAATTTTATTTACTAGGAAAAAAATTCGAAAAATCTGGAAGTATTAAAATTGAAGTTGAAATTTTTTTCGAGTCCCAGCCTACCTCATTTTGGGAGAAGGGTATTAAAATTTTGCCCAGTAGATGGCTGACTGTTGTTGATAACGAAGGAGACTATATAATTGATTAAATGCATTTTTATTAATAAAAAAATGTTAATAATAATTTGTCTTTTAACTGGCAGTAATTTATGAGACAACCTAATAGATGTCACATATCTTTGAATTTTGGGTTCTAGGGCATGGCGGTTATGTTTTCCTTCACCGTTTTGAGAGCAGTGGTGATGAAATAATTTACGCAAAGTAAAGCGCCTGCCTGGGTTCGAACCTGCGACCTACAATTCGTAAGTCGTTGCTGTTACCACTGAGCCACCACTGCTCTATATCACATAAATCACGCCTGATCCCTCGAAGGGTCAGGCAGATTTAGAAATGCTAGAAATAGTGCTACCAGAACCCTGATACACATTGTTACTGTTTGTCTCAATTACAAGAAACAAAAGCCACAGTTTCGCAACATTTTAGTAAAAGTAATGGCGGCTTCCTCAGCAGAAACAGACACAACAATAGGCCGGAGAACCGATAACCGATAGCAGAAAGAAAGCACCGAGTTTAGGTCAGAATATATTTTTAGGAAATACAATGTAAATGGAAAATCTGTTAAGTTATATTTAGCTGAAGAATCAGTTGGAAGCTCGCCAGTGTGGAGGCGCAGCCGGCAACTTCGCTACTATAACTTATAAGTAATGGTACCAGCTTTGAACTGTACGCGGTACGCCCTACTATGTACGGACGTGTTTGAAACGGGTCCTTCTACTTTCTATTTCTTAATAACATTTTTCGCTGAATTTCAAGATTTCCCTGTGATAGTTTTGACTATCAAGCACAATTTATAAAAACAAAGTTTTGACTCTGAAAACAGGCAGTTTTTGAAATAACCAAGTTAAAAAACATCTGAAAAAGATTTGAAAGAAAACAGTATGCGTTTAATATTTTATTATATTTTCAATGCCAATATAGTAACGATAAAAACACATTTACATATTGTATTATTATTATTATTATATTTTAAACCAGCCTACCTTTAAATCCCTTTACCTTTGTCACGTTCGATTTGCGGCGATCTGTCACGTCAAAGTATCGATAGATCTCGTGAGATCTGCGTGATTCTCATGGTGCTGTTATGATATGTAGTCTCTGCTGTGGTGTGACGTCACCGAGCAGGTACAGTGTGTAGTAAAGTGGATCGTTATCACGCCCTTTATCCGTGCGGTAGGAGTAGTGGGCTGTTGTGGGAACATTTTGCTTTTAGGTATGTGTAAAGGCTGTGCGAAATACGAGAAAAGTAGTTTTGTGTTAGTAAATACACAATAACATTTTTAATAAATAACCTACAAATTATATTTGACGCCATCTAGATTTTAAATACTGTCCAAAACATTGCTTTATACTTACGCCGTAAATAAATATTCATTTAATTTCTCATAATCATGAATTCATTATCATCTAATATGACCAATCACTCTGCCCACCCAATGTTCCTGGAGAGAAAAATCGTGATCAACTGCAATCGTTCCTAGAATACAATTTAAGATAATCACAACGGTGCAACAGAATTGTATTTTCTCCTATTCCTAATAAATTCGAGATGAAAATATAACGAGCACTCGTCCATTCCTTCAATAATTTCAGTTTTCTTTGAGTATTTTTTTTATTATTGCACTTCGTCGCTTCAGCAAATGAAAAATGGCATTTTAAATATTATCCAAGACGACATCTTCATTTCAAGAAACCTCGAAAACTGGTTTTCTCGGAATTTTATGGTAAGAAAATTTCAGTGACTGACATAAACATAATTTATTATTTTTTCATCAAAAGAGGGTAGTTCTTATTGCTGTTTAGATACGTATTTTAACACCGTCTGATTCAGTATAACTTTTTTACAATATTATTATAACTGAGAGCGGAATAAGGATAATTCGAATGTAAGAATATTCGTACGTACAAAGGGAAATTCCAGCATGTCTGAAATATTTCAGTTTTCGAAACGAAACAGACAAAGTAAGTCGGTCGCGTTTTACTTTTTACGCGAGAATACTTAGTTTTGTAATGTATTTGTGTTTGTATTCTTTTCGCATTATAATTGTGCTTTGTTCTTTTGTTATGTATTTTGTTCGTTTGTTATGTATTTTGCTGTTTGTTATACTGTGTACGAGTATTACCGGCAAAAATGAATAGGATTTTTTCGTTTTATAATAATGTTGGAAATGTTCGTGTTTTTATGTGAATATGTTATCAAATCTGTACAGGTTTTTCTCTTATGCCTCTTTCTGAGATAGCCTTAATAAGACTTCTAAACTCTTATCGCGAATATAACAAGATTACGCTCATAACACAGTTAAGCAATCCAATCTACTTTTTTGGCAGCAGTCTGACAGTCAATCTGGGTAAAACACAATTTCCGCCATTTTGTGGTAAAATGGTAATGTCTTCCCTAATAACCGCAAATTTGAACTGCTTTTAAACAAAGCGCGCTTTGGCGTCACGCCAGCAAATCGCTGGGAAGTACGAGTACTACATATATTTATGATTTTAACCCTATTACATTGCGCTAGAATAATATTATTAAAAAAGTAAACAAAATATTCATAGCAGCTAATATAAGAAGTTATTCCTTTTTCCCGATCCCACATTTGAAAGAATATGCAATACAATTTTCAATGGTTTAATAAAAAGATTGTCGTAGCACGTAGCGGCGTAGTCCGTAGCACGTAGCAGCGTAGTCCGTAGCACGTAGCACTTTGGCTACGTATCTACGAGTAGACATTGTTAAAGATTTATGACTGTCGATGATGTGTATGTAGTCCACCCTATTTTTTTATGTCTTTTTAACCATTTGGCTTAGTAAATTACAGTTAATAAAATTAAGAAGCCTCAATGAAACTTAACCGTTCGTACCTATCGACCCACACTTTATTTTTGTACTACCATAGCACAATTGAAACAATATACTTACACGAATCGTCCTCAGTTATCTTCAATTCACATGTAGTACCGTATTAGTACCAGTGCCACGTACAATTACGCGATCCGCGTCACTAAGCTGTGCCACAACAAAAGTAATACAGAAGGCAACTCCTACTCGATATAACAAATATATCAGGTGTTCCGTCACAGCAGTGTCGTCTGAGCTAGGAATGTTATGAAAATGAAATGCTCCACTTAGTCTCTTCCCAGTTTCACAACAATTCTCAATCTGTTTAACCCAATGCTGCAAAATAGCAACAAGCATCGATAACAGCGCTCCCTCACTGCATGTTGGTGATCTTCTCACGACGTTTTCCTGCTGGATAAAATGTTGGGTTTATTTAGAAAATAGATTTTTTATGACAATCTTTTTACCATTTTCCTTATATCGGAGCGTAAACTTACGTGTGCGAGTTCTTTACAAAGCAAAGATTTCGGCTAGGCCTTCTGCAAGTTAGCTTTCTTTGATAAACGTCACGTCCTACGTGACATCATCCGCACGTGTTTTTGTAAAGCGATCGAATTTATAGCGAGCGTTCACAGAATAGGTGTGCGGTTATATTGGAGGGTACAAGTTAATGTTATTGTCATTGGATTGGAGGGTAGCCGTGACAAGTTGTCATGTGGCAATGAATAGAAATGTTGGCATTGTGTGTGGAAGGCGGTAGAGGAAGGTAGACAGAGATACAAATGATATGTAAAACCAATGAATTGTATTGTTTTAGTATTAAGTGTTATTTAACTTTAAGCTGTTACTAGAAACAAACTCCAAAATTCAGTAGTAAAATCAATTAATAAAATCTTTATAAATATTATAGCTGGTTTCTATTATAACTTTAACTCATTTTATTTGTTTACAAACATTAAAATATTTTCATAACAGTCCCTAAAATATAAATGTTATTGTTTCAGCATTTATATTTGATAAAAACAATGACTAAATCAGTTTAACTAAGCCTTCAGAGCTCCTAGAGTTACAATCGTATTACAAGAGACCTGCAGAGCTCCTGGATGTACAATCGTATTACAAGAGAAAATAGAATAATTTGATAAGTTCATTTTCATTGTGCCATATAATGTTAAAATACAACCAGACTTATGAATATGTAGATTTAAACCTGACGGTACCACTTGGCGGCGGACATGATGTATTCATGGATTTTAACAAGTTCACTGAAAGAGAACCTAAGCCTGAATAAAAATACCTGATTATTTATGTTTAGGTATCGATATGGCGGTGCTGCAGTGTATAGTCAGTGGATATATTAACAATTTATTGAATATTTTGTATACTTTTAGGTTTTTCATTTGATGTAAGAAGTCCTCAAAATTGTAGAGTTATTTACTAATGTAATGTTTCTTTGTTACAGGTATGCTTCTCTAGCTCATCTGGGCTACAGAATGAGATGGCCGTGAGACGACGTAGGGCGGTACACCTCTAGTACGAGTAAGTCATGTCTACTCAGTCAACGCTAATGGTATGCTAATAATAGTACGCTAGCCCTATTTTACTTTCAATAACTTGCATATAATAAACATTATTTTATATAAATTCCTAAATAATAACACCATACACAAGAGAAATATACGAATAACATTTACCTGTCAATTCCCTTTTAACAACTCAATACTGATGCAAAACCCCGTAAAGATCAGAATCAGAGGTCTACCGCGGCCTGAGACTCCCGAAAACCTACCTTTTGTTATTAATATCCTTAGGACGGGCGGGAAGTATATAAGCCCAACCGCCGATACCTCCGTCTTCACAGTTTACGCTCTCTCACCGGATGTATACGTTTTGTTGTGATTTTTGGCCAACAAGTGGGTTTTAGGGTGCAACAAATTCCAGAGGAACACATTATAAAAGCGTTTATTTTCATTAGAGATAACTCTGTAGTTATAGTTGGATTCGTCGACTTATGCCAGATTCTAGAAATGTCAGACGAGTTTAAAACGCCAGATTCTATGAATGCCAGATTCTATGAATGCCAGATTCTACAAATGGCAGATTCTATAAACGCCAGATTCTAAGAATGCCAGATACTAGCACCCGCCTGCAACTTCTTTTGCGTAGAATTCGGAATTCCTGCCGTTTAAATCCTATTACCCGTTTTCCCGTAGGAATGAAGCATTTTCCCGCGGTAAAAAGCAATGTTCATCAGGGATAATGTCGGCTTCTAATGGTAAAACGATTTTTCAAATTGGTCCAGTAGTTTCGGAGCCTATTCAATACAAACAAACAATCAAAAATCTTTCCTCTTTATAATATTAGTGTAGATAAAAAAAAAATGTTTGGTAAAGACAACATATGAGCTTTATAGAATAGATACACTGATAGATCTATCCTGGCAATCAAATAAAAAGTCCACGAGGTCTCTATATTTTGCAGCGAATAACGTACAATTTTTATCCTCGGGTAAAAACACACTGGACAAAAGCCTCTCTTTTGTAGTAACTGCAAACTTTTAAAAATATATTTCGAATATTTGAATACCTGCACTTTAATCCATTGTTATATAGCATGTTGGCGTTGTACGTAAAGCGTTTCTTAGCAATCGAGCACCCACGATAACTGCACGTTTTGCAGCCTCACAAACAAACGCAATTGCTCGCGATGCTCAAACTGTGCTCAACTATGCTCAACATGCTCGATTATGCTCGTTACTGTACACGTGTTGTGTATACCGAGTATCGATCAGCCCGGCTTTAGCAACGTACTGTTGTGGCATGCGATGGATTGTAGTTCATGGTCTGAGTAGCGTCGTAGCTTGTTTTGTTTAATCCCAAATCAGCTCGCTGTAAATGTTCTAATACTAAATGATTTATCATTAACTTACATTATTTACAACAGAATTTCTAGACAAAAAAAAAACTAACATAACGTGACAATTCTCAAAAAGATCATAATAACATCAATGTAAAGAAAATCTATAAGAGAGTTAAAATGTATCGTGTTTATAATACAATTTTGTAACGTGGGACGAGTTTCAGAATGAAAATATTTCTTATTTTGATTTTCTGCAAGTCGTCCTAAATGAGCCGTAGGCATGTAGGACGAGTTGATGAATTACCCAGTCATCAAAGTGTTACTTAATGACGATTCAGTACTTTCTAACCCTGTATTTCAACTTGCAAAACACAATAAAAACTACATAATACAATATTCAAAACTACAGCTACCTGATAGAACCCGACGCCCAGATCAAACAGCCTCCACTTGTCCCGGCCGACGTTTCGCCGCCTAGCCGTCTAGTCCAGCCGTGTCCGCGTTGTTCGGACACGGCCCGACACTTGTTATGGCCGACACTTGCACACGTTGTCTGCAACTCTTCTGACAGACAGGTGTAAGTTCTCTTGTGATATTTAGGCCAACTGAAACGCTATTTGTGGGGAGTCACTTTGTTTGTTTGTTATGTAGTTCTGAGACTATTTGTAATTTATCTCAGTTTAGTTATTCTTGTGTATGGTTCATTTTTATGGTCGCTTACTATATTTGTACGATAAGATGGTATTTAATTCGGAATCTATAGTTATTTGTTGACATCGCTGTTAAAATACCCCTTCCATGTCTTTTTAACTATATGTATTTCTATGGATAAGTTTGTTAACATTCTTTGATGTAAATGTGAATATAGAAACTGACGAGTAAGTTTCAATTACCTATTGAACTCGTTGCCGACATTCTTCTATACCGCATGTAAAAAATAACTCTCAGTTTTTCTCGGTAGAAGACGGAAATTGTAGGAGCATTTCCTTGTCATATTGGGGACAATGCAACTTTCTTTTAAAAGTTGATTTCTTCTTAGCTGTGGATTAATTAAAACTTCGCCTTGAACCTCCGGCCATATTCTTTGAGTCTTAGGCAAAAAACGCTTACTTTGCAGTCTAGAGAACTCTCTTTGTCTATCGTTAAACTAGGACAAAAGAGTATTCTATTTTGTAGCAAATTTGTTTTTATCTGATGTTTGAAAAATAGTGCCCACCAATTTATAATCAGAATAATGTGCGCTTTTAACACCCTATCACTATGTAGGCTTAAAAGCAAAATGATATTTGTGATCAGTTGTCTACGATATTAGCAGTACACCATAATTATAATCTGTTTTCTGTATTATTTAAATCTATTCGCGTTTCATAATTCTACTTGTAGTGTAGTAAATGAACAAAACTACTAAAAACGTCACGTAAATCTAAGTGTCTGCCTCAAACCGATTATATCCAGTTTTATCCAGTATAAGCCAGATGGATGCGGCTCCCGCTAGTTATATTAAAAACTGTTCGAGATCGTCTTATTAAGCAGCTGCGTCTACGCCATATTAAATGCTGCTTTGATGTTTTTTATTCTTGTTCTTTATACTAAGATAAGATACAATGTTATTCTTTGGAGAGCTTTGGAGAATGGTAAATTAAATATGAGTCTATATGCTTTTGTAACGTTTTCTTTGTGATAGGATTTATTAAAGATTATGTTTAGTAGAGAAATTGGATTTATCTTAACAACGCCTTCAATATTTAAAGTTAGCGGCGCACTGTACATAATTCAAAGCCAATTTCATATTTATACTAGTTGTCATCAACTTTCAAAACATGTAATATAAAGTCATGCTTGTGTTCTCTAGAGACATTGTAGGAGCAAATCTTCAACAGTTTACGTAGAAAAATCTCAATATGTATCATCTTCAACACGCAAGACTTGTTAATTAAACAAGCATGACGTACGATGAGCTTGAATGACGTGCGCTGAACTCAGACAAGGAGCGGCTCCATGAATAATCAACCATCTGAATAATTCAACTCCCAGACCTTTTGAATATTCCGACGTCACTTTTTGATACAACCGTCATTTTTTGCGAGTGGAGGAAAATTATTTTAGGTAACGTTGATTTAGTGATCGCGATCCCGGTATATTGGGTTCATTTGAATATTAATTGAAAGCGATCGTTTTTTTTACGTAGAATTTGTTTTTTTTTTCTGTCAGTTTTTATTAAAAGAACTGTTTTTTGTGAGGTTGATAGCTGTCAGTTAGCGAGCGATTATAAAGCAAAAGTATTTAATTTACGAGTATTTGATGAGAACAAAAAGTAAGTCGGCCCAACAATTATTATATGCCATGAATTAGTTACTGCCTTCGAATTATTAAGGCCTGGTTTTCACAGCAGGTTTTTATGGGAAAGTTTCAGTTATGATTATTTTATTACTGCTTCAATTGAATTTGATGTAACACCGAATATTTTATGAACACTGCTGTGCCTATTATTACAGGCGATCAGAAACAATACGCAATAGGCCTCACTCTTGTCTAAACTTAGTAGGTTTTAGTTTTATATAAAAATGTACTGTCCCTACATAAACTCACAATTTTTTCCCATAGGGGTAGACAGAAACTACAGAACGCCGCCTGCTACGATCCTACCAACTGATCGATCCGATCGCACCTACTGTGTTCTTTTTCAAACAACTTTATTAATATTGAAAACTCCACAGTCTAAGCTTACAGAAATCCTAAGCTTATTGTAATCCTATTCAATTTAAAGTCTTTAAAGTCTTAGTAATGAAGTGTTTCCGCACTAAATGCCTTCTCAATCCAATCGGTGGGAGCGACTTACAGAAGCCAACCATTCAGTTCATTCGCTCATTCACTAAACTTCGTCTTCGACTTCCAAGCGAACGTTCGGAGTTGATTTATTCTTTTATGAAAGCCTTTTGATCAACTAAATAGTTTGTCGTTTAAAGTTTTTGTACTAACAATTATTTTTATGAATTATTTAAAAGGTTTTGCTGGAGTTTGGGAGTCGAAAATGATGGCTCTCGGGTGTTGTGATTCTGAGGCGTGTTTAGTTTTTAAGTTATTTACAAACATGGAAAAAGTTTAATTATTGGCTAAAGTCTCATGGACGATATGTGTTATTTTATGTGAATATTAGAGAAGCCTATCTCGTAAATGATGTTTTATCAAAGTTTTTCTATACTCCTTATATTATGTATGTGAGCTTGTAAACTCGTATAGACTAAACTACTGCATTGATTATAACGAGAGATCGTCGTGACGTCACAGATAGTTCAAAATGGCGGACGCAAGATGTCAAAATGACATGACACTGTAATGTAATGTACATTTTCCTGTAGTTTATAAGGTACAGCAGCAGAAGATCAGCAGTTCTCCGTGTATGTCGGCCGGCCCGGCTAAGGTTCTTATTATTTATAATAGCAACCTTTTCCCGGCCGTTCGGCATAAATCATCAGGGAGCGAATACCAGCAGATGAAGACGGAGCCTAACGCCGGCAGGTGAAGACGAGCGCCAGCGGGAGCCTTGCGTGTGCTCTTATTGGTAGTGTGGCTGATAATCTATCATAAGACACACGCGGCTCTTGCTGTCGCACTCATATGCCACGAGAGAGAAGGGGACGAAAGATTGAAGAGACAACTTACTAACATTTTCATTTTCAAAGTGTATTTATTATTGTCTGTGTTACATTGTTTATGGTTAAAACGTGTTTTACTGTGTCTGATGTCTGTCAACTATCAAAACGTACTTACCGAAAAATACGTATTTTAAAACTTGCCTTACAAAACAAAGTTAACCATAGATTTATTTGTAAAAGGTTCACTACACATGACTTCTGATTCCCACCTCTGTTCCACCAGTATTCAACATTTGTTGTGTGTGATTTTCATTCGGCCCGTTTAACGAACGCTGTAAGAGGATTACCCGTGTGAACAGACAGGCAACATGGCGGGCATGTACTGACACATTAGTGTTGGAAATGTTCTGAAACAGGTAAAAGAGATTTTTTAAATGAAAACTTCATTAGCCGCACTGAACAGTAAACGAAACTGAACGTATTCTCGGCTCCATTCGGAAGTTTTCACTTCTATCGTGTGGTCATGAGCATACACCGTCTTTATTTTAATTGGACTACACTAAAGTCACATGCAGATACATGCAAATGTTTTTTATAATAAGACTTGTAGTCACAAGAAAGAAAGTAAGAAGCGATGGCTGGACTGTGTGAATGAGTATATGATTAGAAAGGGGTTGACTACCGAGATGGCGATTAACAGAGAAGTATGGAAAGAAAAGACATGTTGCGCCGACAGCAAATAAATTGGGATAAGGTCGGGAAATGAATTGTCGTCACTTAGAAAGTTCATCCACATACGAGTAAACGAAACACAACAGATTTGTAACGTTAACCCTTAATTTGGCAACGAAAAACAAGTAAGAAATACATAAATTTAATTATTGTAAGCCTTTGGAGGTGTGCTAAAGAGCCCCGAAAAAATGTTAAAATAAATCGTGAGTTGCCCACTGTTGGGAAAATTCATGTCCGTCACAGCGGACATTACCAATAACTTAACGATGAACGCGTAGATTTGCATGTCCGCTGTGGTGGACAGTGCTTAATTATGGAAAAATAAAAAACGTTAATATTATTATGCTTATTTTACTAAAATAAGAAAATACAAAATGAAAAACGCAGAAATTGACCTAAAAATGTTATTTTACTTGGTATGAAAATTTAGAAAACAATTTCTCGGGGTTTTGCCTGTTACAAAGCATAATCTTGTATTGCATTTTATGCAATATACGACGGTCTTCTTTTGGCAGTATCTGCAACGACCTTCTTCCATCGTTGAGGGGAAATGGCCTATGTTGTCATATTTGACTGGACTCGATGGGCGGGCGACATGTGGTTTGCTTACTTTTGCTGTCTCAGTTTTACTTCTTTTGGCACATCTTTTTGCCTTCAACAATATTTCATAAACATCGTATCTGAATGCTTTTAGAGGTATTTTAGCTTTCGCGTTACTTGAATGCTTACGGCGGTAGAGTAACCAAGCGTTATTCACACATATATCCAGCATTTGAGAGAATATAGCTAAATACCATCTCCTGCTTTTAAATGGTGTTTTATATAGTGAGATGAGCATGTCAGCAAGATCAACACCTCCCATATGTTTATTGTATTGGCGCACAATCTGTGGACATTGGACGTCGATCTTGCATTTTGCGTCCTTACAATATCTGCGGATTTTTTCTACAGGCTCACTTGCCACAAAAGAACTAATGAATGTGACGGCCTTGTTGTCATTCCAGCGAACTATTGCTAAGCGATTTTGGTTACAAACGGCTTGTACAAAATGTCCTCTGGGCTTCTTTTTCATAGCCTTATCAGTAAGCAGAACTGTTTCTGCTCCTCTAAGGCGATTGCCTCGGATCGTACCTAAAGCAAAGATGCCATAATTTTCACGAAGAATGAAAAATAACTCCGGTGATGAAAAAAAGTTATCACAAAACACGAATGCCGGTTTATGGTCAATGCTTTGGCATAAAGCTATCACCACCTGAGCGCCAAAACCAAGGGACAATTCCTCTTCAGTAAACGTATGGTAACGGAACGTATCGTCACCTCCATAAAGCACAAAGTCATAAATTATCCCCGAAATGCCAGCCCGTACATAATTTTTAAACCCCCATTTATTTGGCTTATCTTTCATATATTGCTTTCGTTTGCCTGCCTTAGATCCTTTATACGCTATCATCATTTCATCTATGCTAAATTTCGTCTCCTTTTTTTGTTGTTTTAAACAATTTTGTCTTATTTGCTCTACAACTGGACGTACTTTAAAGTATTTGTCTCCATCATCCATGTTATTGTCGACAAAATGCAAATATCGTCGCACTTGTTGGTATCTTTTCAAGGACATTATATCACCAACTTTAGCATACCTAAATTTATCCGACCAATAATCGAGGTATGAAGGCATTACAACAATACCCATGATAATATGAATAGCCAAAAAGTCTTTAAATTCTTCTTCTGACAGCTGAATTGACTTGCCAGTTTGTTGAACTGAGTATAAATTTGTCTGTTCAGCAATATTAGTAATGACATTTTGAGAAAAAAAAAGATAAAAGTAACTCAAAGGTGAGTCAACATCTTCTGGCAAATCAATATAATCTCCATTTTCATCCTCTTCTACTGTCGCTGTGTGGCGGAATTGTGCTACTTTCCATTTATAAGACAGCTGAAATTTTTTACCCTTCTTCGCTCTCTTTGCTGGTACTGTAAGTGGTTGTTTCCTGGACCTTGTGTTTCGTGATGCTAGTGGAGAAGAAAAAGCTATAGGTGCCATAGGCGTTGATGGCAGTGAGGGAATAGCAGATAGGGATGGAACATTCTCATAATTAGACTCTCCAATTTCGCGCACGATAGAATCTGATATAACATCAATATTATAAATGTTCGATTCTTCGTCTTCAGATGTACTGATTGTTAGGTTTGCAAGGGAAGATGTAATTGATGGTGCAGAAGAAGACAGTGGGGAAGAAGCATAAGCACGCGGGTCACCATGCATTTCTGTTTCAGAATCAGAATTTTCACTAACATCGGAAGGTGCATGTTCATTTGGCACTAAAGCGATAATTTTACTAGCACGGCTAGGCTGTTGACAAAGAAAAATAAACAAAACTCAGAACCATACCATAAAAAAAAAATAAAGCTTTTTGGCGTTGTCCGCCACAGCGGACATAGTAATAAAGTACTACATCTCTGTACAATTAGCAATGTTCGCTGTGACGGACAAAGCACTTTAGCAACAAAAAACAGCATGAAAATGTAATAAAGCGTATTGGTTTGTAGGTTATAATTATTCATAGAATGATCTTCTAATAATTGAGTCGAGATTTCAAGACATTCATAGGCAAAAAAGAGGAAGAAAATATATAAATACCTTGAGCAAAACAGGTGGTCGTCTTTGCGCTGACATTTTGTGTCACGAATGACATAATGCAGTGTTGTCACACTCAAAATATATTTTCTACTATTAGTTTATGAATTTAAGAAATATTTATTCGATTTGTAATCGATGAGAATCGGATAAAAACCCAGTAGGATTTAATTTTTGTTGACGTCCGTCACACCGGACTTTATCAAATTAAGGGTTAAAAGCTTGAGTTTAGTAAAAAAATACGTTTAAAAAATTCTAATAATCTATTTATGTGAAAATTAATTTAAAAGCACATACATGATTTTGTTTTATGCGTCGTATAAACCTATGTACAAAATGTAAAAATGTTTGCTCATCCTGAACCAATTTTCAACCCTAAACCCCAAAAACAAACAGACACCCTATTTGTAAAATGAATTTCTCATCAACAGCACAAAATTGTATTGAATTTGTGAGTGAATTTCACAAAATGGAGTTGTACGCAGGGCGAACTAGGGATGAACAAAATATGAAAATTCTTTAATAAAATGTACGTTATACATCATGTCAGCTCTGCTTTATCCGCCTGTGTTTTAGTATTTGTATTACTTTTGTTTGTATTACTTTCTAAACAACTTTAAAAAACACTATTTTAAATACCTAAGATAATGCTCGAGCTTGGTAAACGGTGATTTTGTTTACTTTCATTGCAAAATGTTTAGTACTGAAGTAGGTAGTCACCTGCTTACTAGAACATTCACATAAATATTGATGAATATATCGGAGCCACGTAGAAAAGTAAATGCCTCCAAATATTACGCCTCAGTATATTAAATTCTCGTTAATGAACGTATTGATCAGCAGAGGTGAGTCAGGAATACTGAAACCGCGGGTAGTTGGAACAAATTGCGATTTGTATTGAAAACCGATACATTGCGGTCTTTCAGTGCGCGAATATACGAGGGAGCAAATCTGGCAAATCTCGCCGAATTACAGCGAAATTATTTGAAATGAAATGAAAGGGGAATTTTGTGGTCGAATTTGAGGGTAGTTCGTCGTTACCGGTCGCGGTTTATTATTGTGATGATGTAACGGTGCGTGTGTTGGTTTAAATAATAATAATATAATAATAATAATATTCCACAACTTTCACACAACGCCATCTAGTCCCAAACTAAGCAGAGCTTGTGCTATGGGTACTAGACAACTGATAAACATACATATATATTTCTAAATACATACATATTATAGATAAATTACACCCAGACACAGAACAAATGATCGTGCTCATCACACAAACATTTGTCCTGGGTGGGAATCGAACCCACGACCTTGCGTATAGCAGTCAGGGCCACTGACCACTAGACTAACAGGCCTATCAAATAAGGGTATAACACATAGACAGTAAATAAAGGGATGTGGATCTTGCCCACCACTGCTCCTGTCTCCAGTTTATTGAAACTGTTGCTGCGCCCGACGGAGCCCATCCTTCTTTCTGATTATTAATACTTACCGCCTATATAGTGTGTACACTATGAATTGCAATAACGATTAATTGAATTGAATAAACGATGAAGATACAATGTTATAATATTTATAGAAAACACGTAAAATGTTTAGTACTCAGTTCGCTTTGTTAGTAGGTGTACGTTCTCGTCCACCTCGGGAATCTTTCCAAAAGTCCTTCGGCATAGTTTAAAAGTACATAGTTATTTAAAGACCTGATCGAAGTTTTCATCTTATTTTCTGCACTAGTGACCCGTCACTGCTCGTCAGTGTATAGAGCGGGGCTCACACAACTTTCATAGTGTTACTTTGAAAACTCTTGAAACTTTTAATCAGACCGCTCTACATCTTAATAAGCCATCCCTTTGAGAATCTATCTTTAGACAGTATTTACTTTTATGTTTACTAGCTTTTGATGAGAAGTTACTAAAGTTTAAATATCTCGGAAATGTTGCTTATATTCATCAAAGTTAAATACTGTTATTACAATATCTATTTCCACTCATCAATCAGTACCTCTACCATGAGTTTGCACAGCTAAAACTCGCTAGCGTCTCCGTAAATAATATATATGAAATATTGTAAAGCGCCCCTAGCGGTCACTGAGAGAATTAAAATTATCTTATACAAGTATATTACATTATTCATTATATATAATTAATATGATATATCAGCTGTCGCCTAACAAAACTGCACCATGAGTCACTAATTGGACAGAAGCTATCGACAAATACGCTTACGTAGCTCACTGGCATTTTGACGTGTGAAACATTTGTATTTTGACTGCATTATTTAGCATGGAATATGTTAGCGGCCACTGAATTTGAAGACCAACGACGTTAACAACGTGAATTTCAAGCCAAAATTACAGGAAAAAGAAACTTCTAGCTTACTAATGAACAAGGCATTACGCAGCTAGCTAGGAGGCTTTCTGTGATCAATATTAATTTAAATTTAAATAAAATACATTTTACTTAAACAACCTTTTTATTTATTTCATTATTATATGGGAAACATACAAATAATGAACCCAAATATTGACATATACACATACTCAGTACCTACTAACAACTCAATTTTTTCTTTAAACATTGCACACCATGATTCACCTGTATCGTGGGTGCATTTACATACACAAATCTCACATGCACAAACACCCAGGCCCGGAACAAGTCAAATCTTTGGAAGAGTGGATCACACTCATTTTTGCTTCATGCGAGAAATGAACCAACGATTCTTAGCGCAGAAGCGACAAGATTGTTGCAGTTTCTGCACATTGTGCCACACTGGTCCTCATTGTATTATTGTCTTTTTGTAAACTTATTTCATTTAATTTAATTAAAAAAGGCCGCGAACCACACATCGTCAACAAAATTACAAATTGAAAACGATCTCGATGACTCAACAGTGACATTATAAGGAATAAAAATTCAACAACCACTAAATACCTTAAGTAGTTCACTAACCGCCAACCTTTCTATTGAGTCGGATTGTTGACTGTCATAATATTTTTAACATATGCGATAGCACTACATTTTGAGCATGCCGTTCTCTCTTCTTATTACTGAGCAAAAATGAAAAACAAAAAAAAAAAACAAAACTTAAGTAGAAGACGACACGATCTATCGAGTTTACCTTAGCGCCTGCGTAAGACTCCGTAAAAGTCATGGTGCAAGCATTATTGAAATCTATTCGATCCATGTTAATACGCTAGCGAGTCAGTTTTCGATAAAAACTCATAGTAGACGTACATAACTTAGAAGTAAACAGCGTTCCACATGACGACTCTAAACAAATAAAATTCAAGTTGTACCAACAAATTAAATACAAGTTGTACCTTTATCTCCCTATCTATAATCCTTTATCTCCACATTTATAATATTTTATCTCCCTTTCTATAATCCTTTATCTCCCTATCTATAATCCTTTATCTCCATGTCTATACCTAATCTTTTATCTCCATATCTATAATCCTTTATCTCCATATCTATACCCAGAATTCTGTACAAAATTATAATTGGCATTTGAAAACTGGGTTGAGAAACATAAAGTCAACCAGTCACTTCCAGTTCATATTCCGGCGCCGGGTTTCTAGGAAAGCTAACGATCATTCGTATTCCGGCTTCTACGAAATACGAATGATCGTTACCAGCGAACAGTTTCTAGGAATATGGGATGGAATTCATTTTACAGGTAGACGAGCGAGATGTGTTCTAGGAATATCATGTTGTACAGAATATATCTTGTGGCAGCTGACAGCTGACCGTGCCAAAATTGACCATTAACATTCTGACTCACCGGAGTGTCGGTATTTACTGTGGGTTCTATAATTTTGATGAAACTAGCTTGAGACTACTCCCGTGGTTCTTTTGCATAGTATCCCACAAAGAAGTGGCCTTTGTCAATATCCGGCCCATGAAGTAGCTCTTTGCAAAAAGTCAAATGACCGCAATCCGTCATTTCGTTTACTGTTTAAAAGAAGGACAATCAAACCCGGGTGTACTGATGTTGTTATTAGACATGTGCATGTGGGTACATACACTTTCGCATTAATTGCACGCAAAGCTCCAGTGCTCGACAGTGTCGAGAACTAATGCATTTTGGACTAGTTATACCATACTTGGAATTATTTAAAGTGGATTGATTGCTATCATAGCCGTCTTGTAATATTGTGACTCTAGAAACGATTTCTGCCCAATTATGGGTATGCTTTCATAATCAAAACCAAATTAAACTCTCCATGAACGTAACATGAGACTAAAAATAATACTGTAACAAGAAATATTACGAAAAGAGAACGTTCTCATACTCAGTAAAAACAGTGTTTTTCACATTGAATGTGGAGTGTAATCTTAAGAGCTGCGAGAGAAGAGATAGGGCTGCGCGTCATAACTTTGAGGATAAGCTTTATTAAAATAATTCGACGTAAAATCATTAATAATTAATGATGAACTTTACAAAAAAGGGTCTCGCGCTAAATATAATACTTGTTATTTTTATCCTACAAACAAAACCGATAAGCTTCGCTTTGAAAGCTAGTAATAAGACTTGACAACGCTTGAAACATATGGCATCATATGGTATGTTTTTGTTCTTAATTATACAGCTGTCGCTCACCAAATACTAATTGTCTGTTTCGTTTCACTACTTCTGCATATAAGTTCCTGTTAACTTATCTGGCTTATAGTTTTATACAATATTATTTATTTTCTTATAAGCAGAAACGGCTTATCCCATGATAAAATGTGCACTGAAACTTCAGTGTATACACGGAAAATAATATTAAGATTTTAAAAAGTGCAGTTGGTAGTCGTATGTCCCCCCTGTGCTTGCGGGCGCTGGAATTACATGCATTTTCTGGAATATCGCTTTACATTAGAAATGTTCGACGTTACCTCATTTACTGCAAACTGCTTGGATGTTAAAATATCTGCAAAACATATTTCTTTATTAGTGGAGAACTTCTATTGAGGGGCCCGTGGCTAAATAATAACAGCCGCACAGGTCGATCGATCAGGTTAAGCTACGCTTGCCGCGATTGGTATGTGGATGGGTGATCATCTTTACATACCGGGACTCCTCCGTGCCTCGGAAAGCACGTTAAGCCGTTGTTCCCGGCTATCATACGTGGATTTTTGACAGTCTTTACGGGTAGTCAGGAGCCCGAAAGTCTGACAACCAGTCTCACCAAGGGGTATCGTATTACCCAGTAACTAGGTTGTGGAGGTTAGATAGGCAGTCGCTCCATGTAAAATACTGGTATTCAGCTGCATCCGATTAGACTGGAAGCCGACCTCAACATAGTTGGGAAAAGGCTAAGCAGATGATGAGTGGAGAACTTCTATTCACTATCATTACAGTAAAGAGTTTGTAATAGTATCTCCGATCCAATTAATTCAAGAGGGAGAGGTTTTACTTCAAGTTTCCTTTTAGAAACTTACCCCAATTAATCTAGAATTACGTTAGAGAAATAGGTACTATAAAAATAATTGGTTAGTTTGACTAAAAATATACTTAAATAATAATAATAATAATAAAATAATAATAAAATTTATTCAAGAATGAAGTAATAAAATTAGATTGACAAGTTAAGTAGTGCTCTTTTTGTCGGGAATGAAAAACATCTAGATTTCGTAGAACACTTTGAAAAGCCTTTTCCTTTTATTACAGATATATATTTTTTTTACTTTTAATCCTCAAGAGAGCTCAGTAACCTAAAGACTAGCTGAAAATAGCTTCAGCAAACAAATATAGGCTTTATTTTCACCTATTTAAACGGAGAACCCGCACCGGGATTTGCACAGTGGGCCAAAATAACTAAACCTCACAATTTTATTTACGACCCGAATAAATTTGTTTAAGATAGCCCTCGGATAATAGGATATTTTGTCATTAAGTCGCTCCTGTGTATATTTTGTCGTAATTTGTATGACTTCGCCCTCGGCTGGTCTTTTGTTTTCATGTAATTACCTTTTTAGTACTTACGTCGGTACTTGGTATTTATGTTAGCCGGATTTTAATGTGATGTAGATAGTACTTGTTAAATGAGTCTGTTGAATTCGCCGTGGAAAAGTGTTACGTGTGAGATACAAAGTTCTAAAACGGAAATTAAAGTGGCTGAACTACGTTATAATGTAAGTTTAAGTGAGAAAGTTAATGTTACATTAATGAAAGGCTTTTTAGCTAATTGAAGTCTTGCTTTAAGTTGTAAAAACATACATAAAGACTTAGTTGTATACAAAATAGAGCTTTCAATAATTAAATTGGCATATCCACATTTTAATTTTCTGTTACAAAATATCCTATTACACGGATCCCTTAAAAAAACGACCATAAAACCACTAACTTACGATACTGCAATCCCAAACAGCAGTTTCCAACAAAAAGTGACATTAAAATGCTAAACACTGAGTACTTTAATTGGCCCGCAGTGTAAAGTTGTCCGGTACAGTCGGCTACAGGCGGCTCCGCATTATTTGCTCAGTTTAGATCGTTTGCATATTTATTGATCAGATTTTCTTCCCGGAACTGCAAAGGCTACACTATTTTTGTACACTTTTTATTGATCAAGTTGAGTAAGCGATACAGGCTTTTTTCTAAAATCAGTTGTATTGAACTAGCTTATATTTGGCACGTAGTGAATTTTTCTATCTTAAGTCGAACTGTTACAGAAAAAAACTGTAATTAGATAAAGTACTGCCACTAATTAAAATAAAAACAGTACCGCAGTAATAACAAATCGACACACCAGGCTAATTAGCTCACAAGCTCTCATTACAGAGAATTACAAGCTGAATGCGTGCCGAATGAAAAGCCGAATGAAAGCCGAACGCAGCGAACTGCCAGCCGACCGTGAAGCCAAACCAACGGCTGAAAGCCTGCACCTGTTCATTAAACTACTTATAATTTGAGAGCTCTTATACGGAATAGTAACTCATTTAGACTTATACAATGATGTAAAATCAGGGTAAACTATATAAAGTTTGCAGTCAAAAAAATCATTGCAGTGTGTAAAGTGGGTAATAGCAGTTGCCGGACCTACCCTAAAAACAGCAATGGATAAAAAAACGATTAACTGAATGTTGTAGAACAAGCGATAGTTCTGCAGAACACTGCGATAAGTTGAGCAATAGTAACCCCTCATTAATAGCAAGGCATGCAACGAAGCAGACAAACTGGCGCGACAAGAGCTGCCTAGCTCCCGGACTACCTGCCGACCTGCACCCTAATTGCGTAACACACTATTAATCTCAATTTGAATCATTTTGAAGCAGATTGCTAATCCATTGCTCCATATGTTCGAAAAGGGTGTCTGCTCAGCATCGTAAATAAAGAAATGGATGTTGTTGAACTGTCAAAATGAAACCCATTTCTACTAATAGTGTGTTACGCAATTACCCTGCTGGTCCCAGACAGCCGATGTAATTTGCATTGAACAGCAAGTGAGCGGGGCGGCGGGGCTCGCCAGTGACTGAGATATTTTATTTAAATAAGTAATGGAAATATTTAAATGGCTTACCTATTTGACGTTAAGAGGTTTTTCCTTCGTTGTTTCCGTTGCTTTGACTTAAAAGTCTTATATTTATATTCGTTCTAAGATATCGCTAATACCACTATCGGTAGAGAGAACTAGAATACTACTCCATTACGAGTAAATAAGATAACTCCGACTTCATCTAGTTTAAAAAAAAAAAAGCATTTGCTTGACATCTATAAGTATTTATAGAAGTAAATATAATTTATCGTTTACTGAAAATATGTCGGGAAAGACACGCGACACACACGTATTGTAAGTATATGTTTGTCTGTTCTCAACACCCACTCCACTACAGACACAACGAACAATAATAAGACCCTCAACTACCCTCGGGGCTTATAAACAGACGGACATCATTCAATGAGCTTCTCTATTCAGTTACAGGTAAAACAAATCAAACAATAATCGCTTGCACACCGCCGACGTCCAATTATTACTACCAACCCGGTGACAAAATGACATATCACCAAAAGCATGATTAGCAAAACACAACCCTAAATTTTTTTAAACTTCGGTTAAATTTTAAATGAATGAATTTTACTTAGGTCTTTTCACGGACAGTGCACTATTATGATAAGTATCCGTGTTCAAATGGTTGGTAGTGGAAACTGTATGCGTGTTATTAGTCGCTTGCCATTGTGATAGGGAGAGAACAATTATTGTCTGAGTATGGACGGTAAGCCGATTACCTAATTAGCAACAACACGGGGCAGCGGCTGATAGTGCAGCGGCGCGTTGTTGCAAGCTGAGGATCAATTTTCCATAATTCTATTTGAGTGGAATCGAAGTAGTCTAAGGTAGTAGGCTGTATCGAGGTAGCCTGTATTTAATTATTATCGCAGCTATTTGTAATTACTTAAAACTTTATGGCAGTTTCCGCTTTTGTGACAGCCGCAAGAATCCGCTAGATGTGGAAAGCAGAAAACCGGTCGAATGTCCAGCAGTGGACGTCTTCCGGATGGAATGAATCATGATGAAATCTTTATTCAAGTAAAAAATAAGTGTACAAAAGCAGACTTAATGCCTTAGGCATTGCGCATTGCGCAGGTTTAGGGTTGGACCTCATCTGGCAGCACGGAATCGCATTTGTTCCGCCTGTGCTACCACGTGCTGCAGTATGCTGCCGCATGCGAACGCGCGCTGTCGCATTCCGCAGACAAAAAAGGCGATCGCACGCGTCAGCATGCTGCAGCATGGGTGGCATACTGCCGCGTTCTTTCATGATCAGTTTAGTTTCAAGCGCGAGATGGATAGGACCACGGAAGAGAGAGCAGTGATTCTAGCGCTAAAACTATCAAATTTTCGTCAGTCATTGTTATTTCCATCCGTACGGCATGAATGAACAGGCTGCACTGAGCTGACGAGCGGCCGCGTGCGCCATTGTACGATAGAGTGAGACAGCATGCGATAGCAAGTGATCGGCGTGAAAGGATGCGATAGCATGCTATCGCGCGCTTCAGCGTTCCGGAGTCTCCCTGCCGACCATTGCATTTTGTCCGTGATGCCGATCGCCTCGAGGATTCCGCCGCGTGCTATCGCATTATGCTTTCTGTCTCGGTCTAGCAAATGGCAGTTCTAAGCGACAGAAAGAGAAAGGGCGACGGAAAAAGGCGATTCCGTGCTGCCAGATGAGGTCCAACCTTTAGGCGCACGTATATTACGAATCCGTGCGGCTGCTATTACTTAGCCACAAGTAATGATCACACAGTGAATGTGAAATAATATAATAAAATGTCTTTGAAGTACAAAAGCAGACAAAAGTCGATTAACACTGAACCTCTCCAACGTCGAATGTACACCATGTGTACATATAACAAAAAAAAAAATCTATTGTGTCTGCTAATTGGCGCGCGACGGGCTAGTAAAAATAAAAATTATTTATTTATTACAGGCATAAATCTACTCCATAGTTTTTACACTCATAGGTACATTTAAATTAGAAACTATTTTAAATTCTAATCAGATAAAAAACCCAAAATAAATTGTGATTTATTAAATTTAAATATTCAACAAACTCATAAAAAAAAAATGTCAAAAAAATATAAAAATGTCAGAATCGTATAAAAACAAATTAAATAATAAAATGTTAAATATAAAATTCACAAACTGTAAAGAGTTATAAAAATGTCAAAATATTAAAAATAAAAATTATAAAAATTCTATAAACTGCAAACAAAATAATAATATTACAAAAAATCCATGGTAACTATTTTACATTTTACCCGCCCCAAGCCCGATATACGGCTGCATGTAAGGCCCGTCCAACCTACTGCGACAGCGGTGAGAAGGCTGTTGCCGCTGCCCCGCACTCTACTCGCTATCGAGGTCGCCCTCTTGCGCATGTAAGGCCCGTCCAACCTACTGCGACAGCGGTGAGAAGGCTGTTGCCGCTGCCCCGCACTCTACTCGCTATCGAGGTCGCCCTCTTGCGCATGTAAGGCCCGTCCAACCTACTGCGACAGCGGTGAGAAGGCTGTTGCCGCTGCCCCGCACTCTACTCGCTATCGAGGTCGCCCTCTTGCGCATGTAAGGCCCGTCCAACCTACTGCGACAGCGGTGAGAAGGCTGTTGCCGCTGCCCCGCACTCTACTCGCTATCGAGGTCGCCCTCTTGCGCATGTAAGGCCCGTCCAACCTACTGCGACAGCGGTGAGAAGGCTGTTGCCGCTGCCCCGCACTCTACTCGCTATCGAGGTCGCCCTCTTGCGCATGTAAGGCCCGTCCAACCTACTGCGACAGCGGTGAGAAGGCTGTTGCCGCTGCCCCGCACTCTACTCGCTATCGAGGTCGCCCTCTTGCGCATGTAAGGCCCGTCCAACCTACTGCGACAGCGGTGAGAAGGCTGTTGCCGCTGCCCCGCACTCTACTCGCTATCGAGGTCGCCCTCTTGCGCATGTAAGGCCCGTCCAACCTACTGCGACAGCGGTGAGAAGGCTGTTGCCGCTGCCCCGCACTCTACTCGCTATCGAGGTCGCCCTCTTGCGCATGTAAGGCCCGTCCAACCTACTGCGACAGCGGTGAGAAGGCTGTTGCCGCTGCCCCGCACTCTACTCGCTATCGAGGTCGCCCTCTTGCGCATGTAAGGCCCGTCCAACCTACTGCGACAGCGGTGAGAAGGCTGTTGCCGCTGCCCCGCACTCTACTCGCTATCGAGGTCGCCCTCTTGCGCATGTAAGGCCCGTCCAACCTACTGCGACAGCGGTGAGAAGGCTGTTGCCGCTGCCCCGCACTCTACTCGCTATCGAGGTCGCCCTCTTGCGCATGTAAGGCCCGTCCAACCTACTGCGACAGCGGTGAGAAGGCTGTTGCCGCTGCCCCGCACTCTACTCGCTATCGAGGTCGCCCTCTTGCGCATGTAAGGCCCGTCCAACCTACTGCGACAGCGGTGAGAAGGCTGTTGCCGCTGCCCCGCACTCTACTCGCTATCGAGGTCGCCCTCTTGCGCATGTAAGGCCCGTCCAACCTACTGCGACAGCGGTGAGAAGGCTGTTGCCGCTGCCCCGCACTCTACTCGCTATCGAGGTCGCCCTCTTGCGCATGTAAGGCCCGTCCAACCTACTGCGACAGCGGTGAGAAGGCTGTTGCCGCTGCCCCGCACTCTACTCGCTATCGAGGTCGCCCTCTTGCGCATGTAAGGCCCGTCCAACCTACTGCGACAGCGGTGAGAAGGCTGTTGCCGCTGCCCCGCACTCTACTCGCTATCGAGGTCGCCCTCTTGCGCATGTAAGGCCCGTCCAACCTACTGCGACAGCGGTGAGAAGGCTGTTGCCGCTGCCCCGCACTCTACTCGCTATCGAGGTCGCCCTCTTGCGCATGTAAGGCCCGTCCAACCTACTGCGACAGCGGTGAGAAGGCTGTTGCCGCTGCCCCGCACTCTACTCGCTATCGAGGTCGCCCTCTTGCGCATGTAAGGCCCGTCCAACCTACTGCGACAGCGGTGAGAAGGCTGTTGCCGCTGCCCCGCACTCTACTCGCTATCGAGGTCGCCCTCTTGCGCATGTAAGGCCCGTCCAACCTACTGCGACAGCGGTGAGAAGGCTGTTGCCGCTGCCCCGCACTCTACTCGCTATCGAGGTCGCCCTCTTGCGCATGTAAGGCCCGTCCAACCTACTGCGACAGCGGTGAGAAGGCTGTTGCCGCTGCCCCGCACTCTACTCGCTATCGAGGTCGCCCTCTTGCGCATGTAAGGCCCGTCCAACCTACTGCGACAGCGGTGAGAAGGCTGTTGCCGCTGCCCCGCACTCTACTCGCTATCGAGGTCGCCCTCTTGCGCATGTAAGGCCCGTCCAACCTACTGCGACAGCGGTGAGAAGGCTGTTGCCGCTGCCCCGCACTCTACTCGCTATCGAGGTCGCCCTCTTGCGCATGTAAGGCCCGTCCAACCTACTGCGACAGCGGTGAGAAGGCTGTTGCCGCTGCCCCGCACTCTACTCGCTATCGAGGTCGCCCTCTTGCGCATGTAAGGCCCGTCCAACCTACTGCGACAGCGGTGAGAAGGTTGTTGCCGCTGCCCCGCACTCTACTCGCTATCGAGGTCGCCCTCTTGCGCATGTAAGGCCCGTCCAACCTACTGCGACAGCGGTGAGAAGGCTGTTGCCGCTGCCCCGCACTCTACTCGCTATCGAGGTCGCCCTCTTGCGCATGTAAGGCCCGTCCAACCTACTGCGACAGCGGTGAGAAGGCTGTTGCCGCTGCCCCGCACTCTACTCGCTATCGAGGTCGCCCTCTTGCGCATGTAAGGCCCGTCCAACCTACTGCGACAGCGGTGAGAAGGCTGTTGCCGCTGCCCCGCACTCTACTCGCTATCGAGGTCGCCCTCTTGCGCATGTAAGGCCCGTCCAACCTACTGCGACAGCGGTGAGAAGGCTGTTGCCGCTGCCCCGCACTCTACTCGCTATCGAGGTCGCCCTCTTGCGCATGTAAGGCCCGTCCAACCTACTGCGACAGCGGTGAGAAGGCTGTTGCCGCTGCCCCGCACTCTACTCGCTATCGAGGTCGCCCTCTTGCGCATGTAAGGCCCGTCCAACCTACTGCGACAGCGGTGAGAAGGCTGTTGCCGCTGCCCCGCACTCTACTCGCTATCGAGGTCGCCCTCTTGCGCATGTAAGGCCCGTCCAACCTACTGCGACAGCGGTGAGAAGGCTGTTGCCGCTGCCCCGCACTCTACTCGCTATCGAGGTCGCCCTCTTGCGCATGTAAGGCCCGTCCAACCTACTGCGACAGCGGTGAGAAGGCTGTTGCCGCTGCCCCGCACTCTACTCGCTATCGAGGTCGCCCTCTTGCGCATGTAAGGCCCGTCCAACCTACTGCGACAGCGGTGAGAAGGCTGTTGCCGCTGCCCCGCACTCTACTCGCTATCGAGGTCGCCCTCTTGCGCATGTAAGGCCCGTCCAACCTACTGCGACAGCGGTGAGAAGGCTGTTGCCGCTGCCCCGCACTCTACTCGCTATCGAGGTCGCCCTCTTGCGCATGTAAGGCCCGTCCAACCTACTGCGACAGCGGTGAGAAGGCTGTTGCCGCTGCCCCGCACTCTACTCGCTATCGAGGTCGCCCTCTTGCGCATGTAAGGCCCGTCCAACCTACTGCGACAGCGGTGAGAAGGCTGTTGCCGCTGCCCCGCACTCTACTCGCTATCGAGGTCGCCCTCTTGCGCATGTAAGGCCCGTCCAACCTACTGCGACAGCGGTGAGAAGGCTGTTGCCGCTGCCCCGCACTCTACTCGCTATCGAGGTCGCCCTCTTGCGCATGTAAGGCCCGTCCAACCTCCTGCGACAGCGGTGAGAAGGCTGTTGCCGCTGCCCCGCACTCTACTCGCTATCGAGGTCGCCCTCTTGCGCATGTAAGGCCCGTCCAACCTCCTGCGACAGCGGTGAGAAGGCTGTTGCCGCTGCCCCGCACTCTACTCGCTATCGAGGTCGCCCTCTTGCGCATGTAAGGCCCGTCCAACCTACTGCGACAGCGGTGAGAAGGCTGTTGCCGCTGCCCCGCACTCTACTCGCTATCGAGGTCGCCCTCTTGCGCATGTAAGGCCCGTCCAACCTACTGCGACAGCGGTGAGAAGGCTGTTGCCGCTGCCCCGCACTCTACTCGCTATCGAGGTCGCCCTCTTGCGCATGTAAGGCCCGTCCAACCTACTGCGACAGCGGTGAGAAGGCTGTTGCCGCTGCCCCGCACTCTACTCGCTATCGAGGTCGCCCTCTTGCGCATGTAAGGCCCGTCCAACCTACTGCGACAGCGGTGAGAAGGCTGTTGCCGCTGCCCCGCACTCTACTCGCTATCGAGGTCGCCCTCTTGCGCATGTAAGGCCCGTCCAACCTACTGCGACAGCGGTGAGAAGGCTGTTGCCGCTGCCCCGCACTCTACTCGCTATCGAGGTCGCCCTCTTGCGCATGTAAGGCCCGTCCAACCTACTGCGACAGCGGTGAGAAGGCTGTTGCCGCTGCCCCGCACTCTACTCGCTATCGAGGTCGCCCTCTTGCGCATGTAAGGCCCGTCCAACCTCCTGCGACAGCGGTGAGAAGGCTGTTGCCGCTGCCCCGCACTCTACTCGCTATCGAGGTCGCCCTCTTGCGCATGTAAGGCCCGTCCAACCTACTGCGACAGCGGTGAGAAGGCTGTTGCCGCTGCCCCGCACTCTACTCGCTATCGAGGTCGCCCTCTTGCGCATGTAAGGCCCGTCCAACCTACTGCGACAGCGGTGAGAAGGCTGTTGCCGCTGCCCCGCACTCTACTCGCTATCGAGGTCGCCCTCTTGCGCATGTAAGGCCCGTCCAACCTACTGCGACAGCGGTGAGAAGGCTGTTGCCGCTGCCCCGCACTCTACTCGCTATCGAGGTCGCCCTCTTGCGCATGTAAGGCCCGTCCAACCTACTGCGACAGCGGTGAGAAGGCTGTTGCCGCTGCCCCGCACTCTACTCGCTATCGAGGTCGCCCTCTTGCGCATGTAAGGCCCGTCCAACCTACTGCGACAGCGGTGAGAAGGCTGTTGCCGCTGCCCCGCACTCTACTCGCCATTGAGGTCGCTCTCTTGCGCATGCTGCCGTCAAAACAGTCAATGCGGATCTTAATTATTGAGGTAAATATTCAGTTAAAAACGGAACTGAAGTACAGAAAAAAGAATATTAACTCTTAGCTGTTAAGAATAATTTCGTGTTAATTCGATAATGTGTAAAACGTAGTAGTCGTTCCTGTACCTAGTTCACCTCATAGGTGTGTTCACCGAGGTATTCCACTCAGAGCACTGATTTCACCGCACCTGGACGATCCGCACCTGAGCAGTTACACTAACCGCACTGAAACCAAATTTTGTAACGTGCGGTTCGGTGGAACTATTTATCGTTATCAACCTCGATTCATTCAGCATTGTTCAGTGTGCCTACCCTCCTTTGTGCTACAGCCTCTTTTGTTCAGATTCTGTCACAGATAAACTTGTTGAGACCAATGTGGGTGAGGTGCTGAAAATGAGCCTGAAGCTGACGTATAAATGCTGAAGGAAAGTTATCTAACGCTTTGTCTTTACCGTCACTTTTATAATATTAACTACATTTACGAAATATGTTTGTAATGAAAAAAACAGTTATTTAAAACTGCAAATGATGTGAATCCTCGGAACAGACGAGATCCCTTTAAATTAGTGTTAAACGATTTGCCAAGGTTAGCTCAGTACAATAATAACTGCCTGGCAATGTGTGTGCGCATTTATAATAAAATACCGAGGCATTTTAAAACATTACATAGCAATTTGTTTAAAACTAAATTTTATAATTGGTAACTTGAAAATAGTTTTTATAGTTTAAAAGAATTTATAGATCAAAAATGTTGATGTTTTAAATAGTTCATTGATGATGCCACCTTACCTATTTCCCTTTGATTATATAATATAATCAAAGCTATTTCCCTGACTTTGAAATTTTGCATGCTTTGTCCTATACTAGCTAAACATGTTTGTGCCATATAAATTTGTATTTAATACCATTGTATACCATGGTTTACGCAAATAAATATTTTATTATTATTATTAAAACAGATTTGTGATGTTACTGTTTTGTATTGAAACGAATAATTTTTTCTCTCCTAAAAGAGACAAAGGGAAACGCCCATTCTTGGCCATGTTTTGCCCAGCAATGTGATAAATGCAAAAAAAATGCCCATTTAGTAACTAAAATATTGCTATTACTTATATGTCATGAAATCTCTGGAACTAAAAGCTGATTTAATCAAGAAACTCAATCGTTTATTGCCTTATTTAACACTTCCGGTCGTTGGTCCTGTCAAAGTAGGGATGACAACTTTTACGGAAAAAAATCGAGACACTAAAACGGGTTACGTACCAAAAATCGATTTTTGTAAAATCAACTTTTATTACGTATTGTTTCGCTTTTGTTATTTTCTTTAGAGGCAAAAAAATGTCCATCCATATTTGGCCTTATAAATAGATACGATCTATTTAACCTATTCCGTGTTTCCAGTTTTTTTTATATCGATTTTTCGATAAATCGATCTTATAACCTCACCCCTACGTCAATAATAATCGTAATTGACAACAGATTGACATTGACATTTCACATTTAGTTTGGTGCTGTTTTCTTGCGACTTGTGATTTTCATTTACTAAGTTTTTCTATTTGATATTCCGACGACTTTGATTACGATGTGGTTACAACTTGTATAATTGTTAAGAATGACGAAACAGGATTAGAAGCAATACGACAATATTCTTGCAATTGTATATCTGGTCGGAGGACAGTAAGGTGTTGTGCCCACGTGATGACAATTGTGTGTTTCTGGGGCTGGGCAAGGTTTCAATCAAATATTGATCCCCCTAGCCTAATTCCTAGATGAATTGCTTGTCATTTATTTAAATGAGAACGAATAAAACTCACAAACCTGTAAGTATGTCTTTTTTAACTTTGAATTTTTATACATTATTTATAAAAGTCCAACCGAGTTCTATGTAAAAAATAGTGTTTGTTTCTTTATCTATGTTTTGAACCCTAACGCCTATAATTTGTTTCTTTCGTGGGCGTCACTTGGCCAAAACCTCTTTATCAAATGGGCATTTCCCTTTAATTTTTAGAAATGTCCAAGTGCTTCTTTTTATCTGGTTTACCCAAGAACGAGGTGATTTTTCAACTTTTTCGCTATAGCATAAGGTTCAAAATTGATTGGAAACATTTGACAGTTGCGGGTACCATTGCCATGAAGAAAAATAGAATAGAATAGAATAGACAGTTGCGGGTAGTTGTTTGTGCTGGCGTCTGTACATAAAAGCCCTATTGTGTACAATCCGCGTTGAAAGCAAACACGTTGTGTATTTATATATATTTTTAAATGATATGTATATTTTTAAAAGTCCCTATAGTAATTCAATCTTGGTAAGATTGAATTACTACAGTGACTTTACGTTTAAAAAACTGTCGTATGTAAACATATCTGCGCCAGGCCGGTGATAAGTGATAACACTGACAACGACGGCGTGACGACAGCGTACAAAACAGGAAAAGTAAAGGCACGACAGAAGTCATTGATTAAAGAATAATATTTTGACACGTACGTTTTCGTAAACGGTATATTCATAGAGAATCAGACCCCGCGCAGCTGGGAGTAATCTTAAATATTAAACATTCTCATATTAAATGCGAAGGATGTTATTAGTGTTTTCAAAAATGACTCACATTAGGGCTTACCCATGTTCCCCAGCCTGGCACTAACATGCTAACGTTTCGTCTGAAGAGACACTAATCTCTCAAATGCATAACAAATATACTGTACGCCACATAACCGGGTTCTGCAAACTGTGCTCTTTGTTCCCGGGGATTAATCGACCACTGCAGAATAATATGTCCGGGAAAACGCAGGGTGCAAAAAATCCGTATGTTTTGATCCTAGTTACACCCCACGAGCAAATATTATTATTAGAAACGACGCTTTTGTTCCGCTTTCGATGTAGACAACTCTATCGTAAAGCAAGGGTTGACGATAGTGAAAATTTGATTCACCGGAAATTAATTTGGAGTTCAGTTGAAATTAAACGGTAAGACGAACTTAGTGTTTGACTTGAGTTCGGAGTTTGTATGAGAAGTCAAATAGTAACAGGTTCCTTATTTACCTATGTTGATCTGAGTCTTGCTTGAACCAGGACTACAATTCGCTGGTGTACCCGGAAATTGAAACGAAGTGAAAGTCTCGGTTCCGGTTGAGGACTTTTGAAAAAACTTATCATAACTAAATACTTAAGAACCCTGTAACTACAAGTCCAGCATTCAGAATCACCAATAACTGTCGTCCCCCATCCTCGAAGAGACACAGGTAGTCCCACAAAGGCACATAAGGTACTCTTGATAAACTCTGTTTTATTTCATCGTATGCTCGCGAAAACAATAGCGGCATTAATTATTAAAGGCGACGTCACACGGCCGCGTACCGGAATCACGCTCGTGTGGCCCGCGTACTGAAGCCTCGCGTACCGCAGCCTCGCTCTTTGTCCGCGCGCACAAAAGACCGTGTTATCTACGTTAAATACGCTGCTTTGTCCTGTTTGGTTTTAACGCTGATTATGTTACATTAAGGTTGTTATAAAATTTGTATTTAATTTAGATGAGGAGATTGCGTGGCGTTTTTTGTGCGTGTGGTGTACTTATCTGAAAAGGTGTGTGTACCATTTAACAGTTTGATTATCCGAGAATGTTTTGATAAAATTATGATTCTTTCCTGAAGTAAGAATCACATTTTAATCTAAAATCGATTAAGCGTACCTTTTTATTTTGGCCTTTTTCTCTTTTCAGATTGATTGAATTTTATAGAAAGCAATTATAATAAGGTACGAGACGCAATCAAAATATTTTTATAGACAACTTCATATTTTGTCCGAAGGTGCGCGCTGAATTTTAATATCCTTCTGTGTCGAGATTATTTTCTCGGCTCTTTGTAAGTAGTATTTTAGTTAAATTGATTTTGGTAAACCTCTTAAGCCGTGTACGTGTTCTGTAAAGAAAATACCTCTCTGAACTATAGGAAATAAGAAAATGTGATTTATTTATCAAACTAAGTAGATTTAGGGGAAGCTTTGTTTTAGAAAAAATGGGTATCGTAAAATGTTGTTAGTGGTTATTTCTAACATGTTAATTTACGAGGAAAATATGCTGAGCTTATATAAAACTATAATGCATGAACGCTAAAAAATTCATATCACATTTCATAATGTTCATATTGTATTCACAAATAGGTAATACCTCACACACTAATTTTAAATTATGTTTGTTATTCATTTAGCCTTCAGTGGACACAAATTAGTAATTAACCGTTACGCTAGAATCATAAACACAATCCCAAAAACATGACAATTTGAGTCTACAAATTTCTATTACCGTAATAATTGAAATGGCATTTACTGTTAAAGTATGCGCTGAAATACCAAAATTTCAATTTTAGGCTGTACACGTACAGATATTGGTCAGGCAATGTGTCGGCCCAGCGGAGCGCACAGGTCGCTATGGCAACGAGCAGCCAATTAGCGGCGCCGGCGTCGCGTGAATTTAATATGCGCGGATATGGACGTGCGCCGCCCTGATTCCGCCCGTCTGTTGCCGCCCTTATTGCTAATTAACAGAGTTTTGATGTTTAGAACTGAATCAGGCATTGTCGAGTGGGTTTGAAAGACATTTGTTTTTGAACTATTTGAATAGATTTTGCCAAAAGTTTCATGCTTACATAAACATAATATTCGATGAAAGTTTTTCCACCATATTCCTATAAAAAAAGTGAAAGCTTTCCACGTGTAATTTAATGCAAGCCTCCAGGTTCCCGTCAGTCTAGCGCCACAAACAACCCTTCGAGCGAGGAATTGTGTGTGAGCAATTGCATCAGCCCAACAACGCGGAGCGAGGCGGCGATAATTTACTAATAAGCATGCACTTCATTAGAACAATAGCTAGCTTCACTATGAGTAGGGTTTCTATACCTTACTTTAAGTGAGGCTATGAATAGGGCTTTCTTTCCCGTAATAAGTTGATAAAAAAGTATGCGTGTGGAGTGTGGCAGTGTTTATACAAGTAATGGCTTGTAATAGGCTTGCGGTGTTCGTTAGTCAGCGAACGATACCTTTATTGTTATGGTCCTGTTCCAAGCCGTGATTGACATCCATTGTGTTTCCACAGATTAGACTGAAAGTGGAAGCAGTCTTGTTGGGAAGAGGCTAGGTGGGGTTTCAGTGGGGTGGGGCTTCGTTTGGCTTAGCGGATTCGGGGTCGTAGGGACATCGACGCACAATGTTGCCATGGATTCAGTATATGATTCTGCATCCCTCCCTTGACATTTTGTGTCATGTTACTGAATCCATGGTAACAGGTCGTGCGCCGCTGTCCTTGCGCCCCCGGTAACTCGTCACGGTAACTGCTGCGCCCGATCTATCGTCACGGCATCATGATGAAGATCAGGACCAACTTTCCGCATATATTATTTCCCAAATCATCACTAACGAAACTGAGATAAAATCAGGGCCTCCCAAGACCTCGTCGAACTCATCAACTTACTTATGTCCTAACAATTAATTTAATAGTGATTAATGAGTTACTATCCCACTAAAGTCTGCCCTCCTCCACTTCATCTAAAGAGCAATCATGCCATAACAGTCGAGTTGGATGCCGCGTGTGATCCGGAGCGAGCACTCCTCTCAAGTTACGTGGGTAGTGGACATATTCTGCATGTTTTTAATGTTAGAGTGAATAGTTCGATGCACTATTGCGAAACCGCCCAATCACGAATAGAAATATTCGAAATACATATTGTTAAACTGCACTATTTCGTAGGTGAAGAATTCTACTCTAATATTTGAAGTTAATTCCTTCCTTTAATGCCTATTTACTTTAATGACTAAAGTATCCCCTCGTCTGTTAGGCAAGCTTATTAATTAAAAAAAGTAATTGTGTCTCAGGAGTTGAGGTACTATTCATCTTGTTTTAAATGTTTGTGCGTCATGTTCACGTAAACCTCTCGGTTTACGTGAACATGCAAAACACATGTGATATGCACTAAAGAGTTGAATTTAATTGAAATATATTTTACACCCTGTTATCCCAAGAACTTATTAAAATAGGGCTATGATGTATACGTTTCAATACTTGTGAAGATACATGCTCTGTTTCTTTCACTCTTCAAATAAAGGCTGCATAGTAAAATAAATGTCATATTGTTATAACCGGAGCGGCTTCGTAATCCGATAACCCACAATAAGCGGCGAGGGCCATCATTACATTAACCACATGAAATCGAAACCACTACTGAATTTCATCAACTCTATATTATAATATTCAGCACTCACCGCAACATAACCCAGGGTTTTCTGACCACTGATTATATTTAACTTAATTATATATTTACCCGTGCCGCGCTACAAAATTAAGTATAACAAGCCCATTGGCATTTTAAGAGTATGTTAATTCATATCTATAATAAAAGCATTCCTGCATATTACTGCGTATAAAACATAAATGATTTCGTCAATATTACACCACTTTAACATTTCTTGAGACAAAACGTTCTACCATGTTGAACCACAATGTAAACCCACCTTTGAGGTAATTCCCGTACTTTTAAGAACGTGTGCATTCTGTTCTCAGTCGTTATTCAAAAAAATCTCTAATTTACAATTAGAGATTTTTTTTAATAACGACTGAGAACTTTTTGACGTTGACTGCTGAGATGAGATGTCGACTAGATTTTGAACGTTTTTAATTAAGAAGAGGTCGGTGCTGATGACATTGGCAAAGTTATGAGGTCGCTAACATAAAAAAAAATACAACCGAATTGAGAGCTTCCTCATTTTATTGAAGTCGGTTAAAAAGTCAACATATTTTGTCAAGAAACAGGCGTATACCGACATTGACCGAAGAGCACAGCGTTCATCTCTCGTTCCTCCAGACATACGACAATCATTTACCATTCACCCGCAAATCTATTAACACGTTTGCCTACAAACCCTATCTATGTTAACGTTGACGTGCTCCGGTAAAGTAAACGTGAAAGCTGACGCAAATTAATTAAACGTTCGCAAACAGTTGAATCCAATCTCGATAGCGACTGGTTTGTGAGCGGTGAGTATGTGGGGACGTCACACAGGCTACTGGGGGCGAGGATGGCTGTTGTTATAAAGTTTTGAGAGATTGGTTTTACAGTACAGTTATGGCACATCGAAATTTAAAAGGAACCTTTGGAAGGCGTCATTTGCAGAGCTCGGAAAAACCGAACTGTTTCTAAAATGTGATGACCCATGTAACAGCCGCCTATTGTAAGTGACGTGATACATATCGATGTTTTATTTTTAAGTGTGTGACGCCTCGAAAGTTCAACACATATTTGGAAATAGATGGTGTGTGTAGGAAAGTATACATTTAAATACGCCATTAATTACTATTTTTCTTGTTCTTGTCATGATATTCAGCAAGGTATTAAAATGTAAAAACAATTCGTGTATGTGTGTAGGTATAGTAACATTCTACCTTAGCTCCCGTAGGTACTACAAGTTTCCAACAGTGAACGCTTGTCCACTTCTCTATTCGGCGGCACTCAATAATGTTTGCCCGTGTGATGTCTCGCGGGCGCCGCGGGCGCGCGCGACGGAAAATGACGATTTATACACCGACACTGAACAACTGTTGTAAACTACGTATTTTTACTAGTTTTCATATCTTGGAGTTATATTCCGCTGCATTGGGACATTTTCTGTGCACGAGTGCACAGAAAATGTGGTGGGTTTTGGTTGAAGTTCTGTGCAAATATTCGCTCAGTTTTCTTGTTCGTGTAGAGAGGCTGGATATTCAAAAAAATATATATACTATTACGAGAAATAATAATTGTGAATGGAAGTGGACGTGTTATCTTGTGTGAAGTCAGTGGTTGTTCTGTGGCTTACCATAAACATAAACACGAATGCATTATAATGTATAAAACTGGGCCTAAACCATACAATGTATAGCATTTTTTTGCAAAGCCAAAAACTTTTTGACATGTCTTTCTTTTAATGTACACTAAAATACGTACATAAAACATACTTTAAACTAATAAAGATACCGTGCAGTAAATCTAAAACCTTCAACTCGCTGATTCACTTATCCGCCCACACGTCATGCCACACGAACACCTCCACTACAACGACAGTACACAACACAACACGACACACCACATGACGAATGTACGAGTATCACTATTTTACTGAACACGACATCTTGTATGTCGTGACTTTATCCGATAACACGGCATCAAGTTGAGTAGTCTGTTTGTGTTAACAGCGATTTAGTGTTCACGTTTCAGGTCTGTCTTGTTGAGACAAGTCGGCAATATGTCGGGAAAGACATGTAATGTATAGCCGCCAGCATTGATTGGGTACTCCCAAGTAGTCCCAAGTAAGCATTAAAATGCCTTAGAAAAGGTCAGACGTCCAAAATAATAGTTTCCTAGTAGTATCGTATAGGAGGAAACTATAGAGTTATATTCAGGAAAATTAACACTTTCCTGTCACCTAAGAACACCGCAATAGGGAATCTAGTTCTCCCAAGAGTTTACTGAGGCTAGATGGTAAAATCTGCAGTAGTTTTTGAGTAAAGTAAATCAGCGTAGTCGGCGTAGATGTGCTACGGGTGCGCAAAAAACACACACACACACACACACTGTGTGTGTGTGTGTGTGTGTGTTTTTTTTACATTTCCTCGTAGCACGTATGCTGTGCTCTCGTAGCGCCCCCGTAAATAATTTATTTTTTAAAATAATTGTGTGAGATAGAAAAAAGTTTATTTGCGCATAATATAACACACAAAATTAAAAACAAAGTAAAAAAAAGAAAAAGGAAACCAAATTGGGAAAATATGCGTCACTTCCGCGCACAGCCATAGCGCTGGTTTTGAGAGACAGCCTGCGATGACGTGATGACGTCAACCGGTGCAAATAAAAAGTAAAAATAACAGAAACATAATAATAATTGTACAAATCACATTTAGCCTGTTTAACCATTTTTGTGCAAAATTTCAAAACAGTGCGTGTTGTCTTTCAATTTCGAATGACTGAATTTAAGATTTTTATTAATATTATTTATAACCTTTATCAAAATAGACTTCACTGCTGTCATATAAAAAAGCTCTCTACGCTATAAATTCTCCTCTTCAATAAATACGTTTTGGCAACGTCCGAAAATTTATGACAAATGGCAACATTGTTAGTATGTTTCACCCGCGTCTGAGCAGCTTACCTTGTGAGTGCCTGTCAGGGAAAATAACTGCCGTTTCTTTTACGATACAATACGGCAAAGGGCTTACTTTGGAGGCTGATGGGAGATTAAAATAATGGTTCGAGTGTCTGGGAAATAGTTTTGAGAATACATTTTGAGGAATTATAATTTTAGATTTTCTTTAGCGGTAAAAACGAATTTGTAGTGAAGAGGTGTGTCAAGGGATTTTTTTTTTTTAAAATAAACAACCGACTTCCAAAAAAACACTACAAAGTGAAAAATAACTTCAATTTCGGAACCTGGTGTCAAAAAACGAAAATGCGGAACCAACGACACCGACTTCCAAAATTAAAGTTATTTTTCACTTTGTAGTGTAAATAAATAAATTGTTTATTGGGTCTCAAACAGTTACATTTGCAGATGTGATTGAGACAGCCCCAGTAAGTAATTAATAATACTTGTGTTGGGGTTATCTCGCTCTTTCCCTTAATTGATAGCTTATGCACTATTGAGACTCTGTAACAATTAAAATTAAACTAATAAAACTATATAAAAAAAAAACTAAAAAAAAACTAACAACTAATAAAACTAATTCAACTAATTTAGAAACAAAGAGAGAAAACAATGACAAAAAGTAATTAGCAGCTCTGTGTATTGTGCAATTGTGAGTATATGTTAGTGTGACTGTAGTAATGTGTGATCGTGGGTTTGTCTGTGTGTGTGTGTTTTGTGTGTGTGTGTTTTGTGTGTGTGTGTTTTATGTGTGTGTGTTTTAGTGTGTGTTTATGTAAGAGTTTACGTGTTTGCTGATAGTGCCATTTTAAATCGAAGATAAAGATACAATTATGTGATCACAATGTATAACATTATGATAAAGAAGAGAAGGGTTCATGTTAGTCTGACTAGAATATGCTCTGTTTCTTCATAATTTAGAGTTTTTAACCACTCTGTTATAACTTTTTTGCATTGATGCGAGACCTCATGGTGGAACTTAAGTTTAGCGTTAATTTTGTTGTATATGTAGGCTGATTGGCATACATACTGACGCCTTGCAAAAACCGTACGTACCGGTGTAGAGGATATCTATATGGCTTAAAATAGATCACTTTTAAAAGTGACCTTTGGGCTCTTTCTAACTCTAGAAACTTAGTTTTGGTGGCCCCTCCCCAGACAGGTAAGCAGTATGTGATTACTGACTGCGCGAGTGCTATATAAACGTTGTTGAGTATCTTTTGAGGCATCGCATGTCGTAGATTTTTAAAAATCCATATAAATTTTCGAACACGCGACATAATAACATCAACATGCGAGTGCCACGTCAGATACTCGTCGACTATAACTCCCAAATATCTTGCAGACGGTAATTGTTTGATGGGTTTGCAGTCACAGCTCTGCCCTATGCTGTTTGCACACATATGGATACGAATATTGAAATTAGTAGATGCTTTAGACCTTGCACTTGGAGAGAAACAAATGTAATTTGTTTTAGCAATATTAAGAGTTAGCAAGTTAGCTTTGAGCCATCTATCTATGACCTCTAACCCTTGTTCGGCCTTACTACGTACCATTTCCCAAGTGTCACCAAAGTAGACAATAGCCGTGTCGTCCGCATATGAGATTATTTTCCCACCACTGTTTCGTAGGTTACAGAGCTCATTAATATACACTAGAAACAGTGGCGGGCCGAGCACGGAGCCCTGCGGAACACCAAAAACAACATTTTCCTCACTACTGCACAAGTTACCCAGCTTAACCTGTTGTTTCCTACCCCGGAGATAACTGTCAAAAAGAGAAAGAGCCTTGCCTCTAATCCCTATAGCCTCAAGTCTCTGCACAAGGATAGGAACCGATACGGTGTCAAACGCCTTCTTCAGGTCTAAAAACACCGTAACGCATTTATATCCCTTGTCTACCTTATCTGTAATTTCAGACGTTAACGCTATAACCGCGTCCTGAGTTGACCGCCCCTGTCTGAAACCATATTGTGAGTCGGAAATAATATTATATTTATTCAAGTAATTTGTAAGCCGTTTATTTACAATTTTTTCTATTATTTTTGAAAGTGACGGTAAGACGGAAATCGGTCGGTAATTGTTAACATCGCTCTTGTCCCCATCCTTGTGCACAGGCGTGATGATGGATCGTTTCAACGCATCACAAAATACACCCGTTTCAAAAATATTAATATAAGGATTACAAAAATATAAGGATTACATAAGAACAAAAATATTTTGCGAGATAGGTTACTGAAAATGCGTTATTTCGGTAAAACAGTTCCGTCCCCCCATGTCAGCTACAATAATCCTACATTTTGAACTGGTTTCTTTATAAAGTTAAAAACATTTCAAAAATGTTTTTCTGTTTTAAAATAAACCTAACGACGAGGTGAGATTTATTTGAGAATTTCACCCAGGCGAAAACTCAAACAAAAAGCTTTATGTAATATCATGAAAAACTTCGCAACTGTTTACAAAAACTTTATTGGTTGAGCTAAGTCCCGGGGCACTCACACTAACATGTTTAGTTCTGTAAACGAAATGTAAATTAAAACAATTTTAACATTTAAAATATTCGTTTCGGACATCATATATACTTAGTTTTAAGATTATTACTATCTCTAGGGGTGATATTATTGTCCTGGTCGCAAAAAAAATCAAAATGCTTTAGTTTAGTTGTATTTTCGATTCAAAAATCGTTTAGATATACGATACTTTTACGTCACGCGTTCCCGATAGGCCCTCTGACGTGGCGGTGACGTCGATGAAGTCTAGACCCAGCCTAGATAAGTATACTAAATCAAGATGGATACTTTGTTATTTGTTTGATGGGTAGACAGGACCTGTTTTAGTATGATGTAGGTGACAAAGGTTTTTAATGTCTGTCTGAGACTTTATTTTTTCATGGACTTTTTTTTTGTATGCTTACAAATATTTAAGAGTGGTAATAATTTGGTCTATATTTCTGTTATTTTATAACGTTGAGTATTTTATGACGTGCGAAGCCGAAACGTGGACACTCACGGTACGGCTGCTCCATAAATAGAAGGTCGATCAGCGAGCTTTGGAATGAGTTATGCTTGGAGTCTCTCTGATAAAGAATCCGGAATGAGGTGACCCGGCAGAGAGCCAATGTTATCGACATAGCTCACAGAATAAGCAAGCTGAGCTAGCAATGGGCCGGTCATATTAGCCGTAGAATCGATGATCGTTGGGGTAAACGTGTTCTTGAGTCAAATCCAAATCGCAAATCGGTAAATGTAAGATAGGACGCCCTCAGGCAGGTGGAGGTCTGAGCAGGGTGGCTGGTGGCAGCTGGGTGAGAGTTGCCGAGAGTCAAGCTGAATGGCGTGCAATTGGAGAGGCCATGTCCAGCAATGACCTGCTGTAAGCTGATTATGCTGTTGATATTTCTGTTAGTCTGGTGCGTTTCACGACTGAACTAACGAAGCAATTTTATAAAAAAATGGTAAAGCTTAGGAGGACAAGAAAACAAAACTCTTACACGTGGAACATTAACATTATAAAACAGTTTAGAAGATTACTATAATTCATTTTAGACATGAACAATTGTTTTCTACACTGGTTAATCAGAGGAGACACTTGACGCAAGGGATCTGTCAAACTTGTTATAATTGACAACGTCAACTTTCCTTTTAGCAAAATAAAAGTCAAGTCGCTTTTGTAATATACGTTAAACTTTTAACGAATAACGATAAAGGTTTTCATAGTGTTAACTAAGTAGACACTTAAGTTTGGAAAGTAGATCCTAAAAATAAACTGTGGCTAATTTTGATTTTTAAAAACTTAGAATACCTACTGTTTTCCTTACTTATTTTTTAATAAAGTGTATTGATAATCTGAGGTATTTTCCTGAGAGTCGACGTTTATTTTTCCCACATAACGTAGTGGCAGAGACATTGACTGACACGCAACCTGTGTTACCATGTCATTCAGTACGTGATTCTGAACCCCTCTGGGCGTTGAAAATTTTCGATGGTTATTAAAAAAAAACTTGCTGTTCCATGCATTTCGACCGCGTAGGTATTGCACTTTTCTTTTAAACGGCAGGTTTTTTTTTGATACCCGACGAAAAAAGTCTATGTCTAGAATCATGTCCTGAATTCATGGTCACAGTTGGCGCGTCGACGTGTGCCACCCTGTATTTAACTCAAACATAAAGCTGAGCTTATAAATCGTCACATGAAACTAATAACACTTAATATCACTTACTCTTGCTCGTAAATTCATGATAATAGCAATATTATCTGCGAAGAAAACCCCAAATATAATATGCCAATAAAATCACACACACATATGTGTACATAATACAAGTGTATATTATAGTATGTACATAATGATGACGTAATGCCGTGACGTCACAGAAGGTCGGTCCGATAATCTGTCGCCGACGGTACGTTTCAGAACCTCTTCACTTGTGATATGTTATCTTTATTTATCTGTCAGGTCAACCGAAATAATGTATCTCAGGTCTTTGCTGGTGTAAATTAAAGTTGCTTTTGAAGGATGATATTCTAAAATCATAGTATGTGATTACTCGCTATCAAAATATAAACTTATTTATTTGAAACTACCAGCGCACGCATTGAAAAATGTCAGCTTTTCCAAAAATAATAAAATAAAATAATATAAATAAATAAAGCATAACATTCTTACAAACTATAAGCCAAACTTTAACAGTCTTATCGGAGACCGAACTCCCAAGATTGAGTTAACATTCACAACTTCGAGATAGCCTTAAGCCAATATAGATGATCGAACCGCTGAAAACAAGCTCTCGCGATCATGAAACCCGATCTATCCCGACATGCAATCTGTGCTGAGCACTTAAACTTGAAAACTGTCACTTACGTTGAACCGATGTAAGACTAAGTTAAAGTGAGATAGCATAAGTTGGGATATCTCTTCGGGCCACACTCGCGTCGGACGACGGCGTCAGCTAAATGTTTCTGGAAAGCAATGACGCGATATTTTTCGAAGTTAGAGCAAGTTACACTACGGAATTCTTGGAATTATGTTTGAATTTTGTAACTACAGCTTGTGCTGTTAAGATGTTCTCGGCTAGTGTTTGATATCCAGAATGTATTGAATTCCATTATATTTATGAAAATAGAAAAGCTTTCCCTTTCTGGTCTTAAATAGCCTAACCTCAAATCTAACTTATACATATTTTAGCTAACTCGTTCATTCATCTCAATTTCGTGGCATAATTTCACGCGGGTGTAACGGGAGACAACAATATCTAGCAATAACACAAAAGCATCAACTAAACTTGTCATAATATATTTGTACAATGAGATAATAAATACAACACATACATTTACAACATTCAAAGAAAACTGCTCTCTCGAAGCGTTGGACCGAATAGATGAGATAATCCACAAGAACGCGAGCGGCAGAGCGATCACCACCAAATGGCGGTCATAAGTGGTCGAATGAGATCCATACTTTGTGATAAGTGGTTGAATATTGATACTACTGCGACGGGTTTCCTAATGTTACGGTATCTAAGTCTCGTATATTTATTGCGTATTGTTGTTATTGCTGTTGCTGTTATTGGCAATAGTGTGTAGTTTATTATATTTGACGTCCAGATATTTTGTGTGAATGGTTATGTTCCAATGGCCTCTAAAAGATTGTATAACCAACGTTTCTGATTGATTATCTCTAAGTCCATCCTCGATAAAGCTGTGTTGTGTTGAACAAGAAGACCAGATTTATCTTATTAGTTTGCTCCAAAAGCTTTATTTACAAAAAAAAAAGAACCGAGTTCTAAAAAAAACTACGAAGTAAAAATGACTTTAATTTCGGAAGTCGATGTCATTGGTTCCGCATTTTAGTTTTTTGACACCGAATTCCGAAATTAAAGTTATTTTTTTTCTTTGAAGTGTTTTTTTTTTGGAAGTCGGTTGTTTTTTTTTATAATAAAGTTTTTATTATTCACTTTTTAGTTGTACCTACCCCACACAAATTCATTTAACACTACTTGCTATGTAAATATCAGTGACAGGAAGTTATTAAAACATCATCAATGTAAACTAAGTGGGAAAAAATCGTATTATTATTGAAACTAACTCAAAAAGTACCCAAGCAAAGTTAATCTAATGTATCGAGGCCACCCCTGATATATATATATATATATATGTATAAGCATCCGAATTGAGAACCTCCTCCTTTTTTGAAGTCGTTTAAAAATAGGTCAACAGTGGGTACAGTAAAAGGTAACTAATTGATTACTCTTAGATAATGAGCAACGCCTTCCTCTCTGTAATAAACTACTGACGAGCTCACACAAAAGCGTTCGTAAAAACACTCAAGTACATTATAGGCACAGACAAGTAGTTTTCAAACCATCGTACGTCTTAATTGCAGATGGAACACAAGTTCTGCCGCAGTCAACAGAAACATTCCTATCTTTGTCCAAGTTCACAATTATGTGGCGGCTCACAAAGCGCAGAGCACATAGTTGACATTAGCCACGGTCCAGACTTGGGAGCGTGTCGCTTTAAATAGCACGCGGCAAACACGCTGACAGCGGGGACGCGGCAACACGCCGGTGTATATAAATGGGGGGTATAATGTATCTCCGTGATGTAATTAATGTTAAAATACGATGTGTCACTGTGATAGTTGTGTCTTCTCCTCCTTGTCGACAAGCATGAGTAGTATTTACTTACATTATGTGACCATGCTCGTTTCATTTGGCTTGTAAGTAATTTTTGGAGAGTAAAAAACATTTAATTGTATCATTTGGTTAAAAACTGGTTTGAAGAGATGAAAGAGTAAATCAAGTTTTTTTTGTATTCATATTAAATTTCATTTATAAACTACATCATGATAGAACTTGTCACGCTGTAAGTGGGGCAGGAGTCGGAACACGCTGACAGTAGACAGTAAGATGAGCACAATGCACACCACACAAAGAACTCCGTGACAGATGCATGATAGTGTCTGAAGAATTGCACTGGAAAGCCGCGGAGTATTTAATTTAATATTTGCCTAGAAATATTTTCTACACTTTTCCTAGAAACTAAATTTTCCTTTTAGTCCCAATATGGACAAAAATCAAACGATGATATTTATGTTAGTAACAAAATCCGCACAACTTTATCTATAAATCATATAATTATGTTGCCTGCCAAAACAATTGAAAAGCAATCCTATTTATTATCTTTTAAACACATCTGACACCTAAACGTCTAAAGCTTAGAGCGTGTCACGCTGCGAGTGGGGCCGCCGTCGGAATACGGTGACACAGCGACAGTATGGCGCGCACAATGCACGCCACACAAACGTGTCACGGCGTGAGCTCTCGATAGTGTCCCGCCGTGTCACTGCGACCGCCATGTTTAGATCAAAGAGACCAGCAGCGTGGCCGTTGTGACTAAAAGGATGACGGTTATTGTCCGCAGAAGTTATAGTTTGTATTCAGGTTTGTGTTTGTTGAGGTGGCAACGGGTTGCAGCGTTATGCTATTATTTAGAAAATATACTGACTCGTACTGTCAATTCTGCTTTCAATATTGTCGAATATCATAGTAACAACTAACAAAAACTCAGTCAGATCTCTGCTACAAAGAAAACTTCATAATTCAAACCAACCTTCAGAAATTTAAACAATCTGACTTGCTTTCCTTATAAAGTTTTGAGAGAGTTGGCAAACAAATCTCAGCTATAAAATCAACATTATTCGAAACAAACTGATAGGAATTCACCGAAATTATTAAGCTGGTCCTTATAAGTTAGTTTTAAGATACTTCGCGACCACAACCTGGGATTGGTCGCGGTATCGATCTGCAAGTCTTGAAACTGTTAGTATCAAAGGTGAACTTGTGCAAGTTTTCATTAGAGGTGCCTTTACTTGAATATTTGCGGTCCTCTTTGCTACTAAAACTTGTCGGTTTTATTTAACGTTGACGTGGCAAGTGAAACTTTGAACTTGCTGCGACTTGCTTCAGAAATGTTCGAACATTCTTCTTAGATTGTTAATTAATTTGCGTTGTATATAATTAAGTAGTATCTGTTGTTTTGAGTTTTGAATATTATATCGTGCTTTTTTACCAGTTTAGGTAAAGTCCTATGTAATAGGGAGCGAAAATATTTCCAACAACCAGCACGAATCCACGCTTCGGGTCGTTCCTGGCAAATTCACTATGGAAAATCTCAAAAGCACTGCCAACCTGGGGATCACAGCCAGTAACCTATCCTCCAATTCGCACTGGCGACCATTGAACCAACGATGCAGTCTTTAAGTAATAAGACTAAACTAAAAATTAATATAACTGAGCCGTTTTCTAATTTCAACAATACTTGTTGACTATCAACATAAAAACAAACATTAAAAATTAATAATCGACCTCAACTAAAGCCAACAACAACACAAATAAAAAAATAACAAGCTTAAATTGTTATCGACTATTTGTTTGTGTAGTGTTGTTGGAGACCTGTTGATGCTGGTGTGTCGGCTTCGAGGGCACTCGTCTTGATTGATGGCCACTCTGAGGGGCGCGCGTTGTTTGTTTATCAAGTCATTCGCTAGTGGGTTGAATAACTGGTTGTGATAAATAGTTTTACTTGCGTAGCGTCTTCATTTTACGTAATTTTGAGTAAACTGATTATTTTTTAACTTTTTGAATGGTAAAGATTTAGTGTGGAAGTTGTTGATTTATGGCTTTTTGTTAAATGTTTGGAAGCCTTATGACTCATGCAAAAATTAGTAATGATGCCAGTTTTCATAGCTGACTTATATGGTATCATCAGCAAACGTAAATTACTCCAATGAGTATGTTTCTGCAAATTACAAACTGTGTTTAATGCGAGCTAAATAGAAACTTTAAGAACCATTGCCTTCTAAACACTAGGCGATAAATTACCACTGTCTCCGTTACTTACATTTATTTATCCACTTTATTCTAAAACAAGTTAATACAACATTAATTTAATTATTTCAGGTAATTGCGACGTCTGGAGAGCTCAACATTTGAGATAAAGCCGTGAGTACACTGTCTCAGGACGAGTGACGCCCGTTCTAATTAAAATTTAATTGTAACGCCGACTCCGCCCGTTTGTAATTACGCACACTTCTGCAAGACGTTACGCGACACAAAATGCGTACAATGACGTCAATATGCGTGAAATAGAGTTCAGAGTAATGTAAGGACATACAGAATGTCCACTCGCGTTGATAATTTAATCATATTGCATTTTTTCGGAATCTTAAGCCCTTAAAAGAGAGAGAGCCGTTTCACAAGTCCAGGTGGCGTATGTTTGGATAAACCGAGTTAAAACTTCCGTAGCGTGCCCAAATCAGAATTCTAAATTGACTGGTAGCGAGCCCAAACGACTGGCACGTTCACATGACGCCTATGAAGTAAAAGCCAGCTTTTGGGCCCCGAGAGGAGTCAAACAACTACGCCTCCAATGCCACCAAGCAACATCTAGCTTTGTAGTTAAAACGTAGATTTAACAAACAGTTTTGGTATTATAGGCTTATACCAAAAGACGTAATACTGTGTGCAGTGTACGCACTACAGTCAAACGTTCCCCTGTCCATCGGGGATGCAATTTGTTCGCATGAGCACGGACTCTGGCGTGGTCACAAGTGCCCACTAGAGCGTAAATGAAAAATAGTATCGAGCGAATCACTGCATTTACAGTTCACACGCGCTTTACGTAGTTTCACGAAAGCACATGCATTGAAAATGCAAATGAAAGCGAACTAAAACGAAATCTTTGCAAAAATCTGTCCATTAATTTCAGAAACATTCTTTCTTGTTCTAAACGAAACTCCGAAGTCCGAAACATAGTTCGAACAAATTGATTCACTTTGATTGAAAGGCGCAAACATTAAAGGTAACGTGTAACGTGGCCAACAGGATAACTCACATGTTACGCGTGCACTCGCCCAAGGGTTGCATTGAGGTCACTTCAGTTCATTAAATCTATCTTCACATTGCTAGCCTTAAAATTTGTCACGACTGAGACTAATGTTTTAACTAAATTCCAGCAATGAAGAGACTGGTGCCTGAAATAGGTTTTTGGAGAAAAACCTGTGGTACAGGTCACCAGGACTCCCCACGGCATTAAAATAGTATAACATTTGAAGTCTCGCATGAGGCAATGCACTGAATAACAAGTGAACATACTTCGTGAACAGAAAGTTAAACAAAAATATAGGGAATATAAAAAAAAAAAAAAAAACAGACACAAAACAGCAGAAATGTAGGTTGTGGCATGCGAAGTGAGTTATTTGTGGTGTAACGGTAGAAGTGACTATGATTGAGAGAGCACGAGAGCGGGGAGTGCGAGAGGTGACCTCTGTGCCTGCACTTAGTACGAGCAGGTAACAGGTACACCCACATGTCGCCAGTTGTGTTTATGTCCCATGACATAGGGGGGCGGGCCTGTTGCCTTTAACCGAGCATAAATACAGAACCGGCTGTTATTTTTAATTGTACAAGTTTCTATTTAGTTGCTTAATCCAAATTGAAAAGCCAAAGTGAACCGTGTAATTCTGCGTTAGCGTTAGACACGTTAACTCGTCTGTGTACGTACTTATTACAGCTTGTTGCCAGGCGAGCCTTCTGTGCCCACCTACGTAGTAATCCTAACGACACCCATGTATTACAGCCCACCAACTGATCCTCTATGCAAATACAATTCGCGCCTAACTGCCTATCTCTTCACGTGAACAAATTTGAACCATTAGTCGCAGAGATAAAGTTCCTTTTTACTTGCGCGCTCACTTACACATACTTCTTTGTTTTGGGCTCTGTAAACGACGTACTTATACTTTACTTTGTCATTAATATGTATGTAACGTAAGGAAATTTTGCGAGCTTTCTAAATGTATGAATTTGTGATCAATTTTGTAGGAGGCTGCGTCGAATCATAGTTTTTTTTTTCTTTTTTTACCTACGATCTGCGCAATTATCCTAATTTAAATATGATGTAAATCGATTACAGATAAAACTAGACAAAAAAAAATGTTAAAAAGGATCCATCGAAATAAGGGCCCCCCCAACAATCACATAAAATGTAATATTAAATACACGTCAATTTCGTAGCACGTGCGCTACGCGGATTACAGAAACCCGTAGCAATCTAGTGCTACGAGATTTCTGTATAAACTCAACCTCTAACATACCAAATATAAGCGACATGGCAGTAAAGTCATAACCTTAATATAAACGAAACACATTTCAAAAGTTAATTTTAAACATGCTCCTTAATTTCCTCTGTTATACAAAAAGTCGGCGTCACTAATATTGTTGAAACTGCGAGGTCTGAAGGCGCCGCGTCATTTGCTGACCACTTGCTGAAACATTAATGTTACATGAGCCGCACTGCCTCACCTTGTGCCGGGCCCAAATGCGGGCCAACAGAGATGTGGGAAGAAGGTTCATTGTATAAAAAATTGTTGATTGCTACATCCATGTCTACTGGTGGCTTGGGAAATGCTTGATGCTGGTAATTATACACTTAATACGCAATTTACTCCGCATTTTCTTCAGTCGAAAATATGCCATGATATGTGACGAGGTGGATCACACGGTATAACCCGGTAATCATACCTACTCACATAATTTTTTTTTTTTTGGATAGCATTCCCTCAGGATTTAAAGACCTGCAGGGATTTCCAGACATATCATTTAGAAGCCATGAAATGAAACCCTGACGAAATTTCCGAATTATTAAATAGTCTGTCAGAAAGATTTTACTATTCTCCATCCCAAATGTATCACCATCTCTGTGGTTTTTCGGAGCCTGTTATTTTTAATACCCGGGTATTTTCTAACCACTTTACAAAGATAACGACTTGTGTAACGACGCGTTCAGGATTTCACTCACAAGGGTTTACATGATAATGCGCATTTTATATAAAACGAGGGCCGTTTTGTTTTGAAGGCTTTCTCGTTGGTTAAGAAGAAATTGGCGTGATTTAAGCTTTTAGAAAGAATCTTTATGAGGTCTTGGTTTGTTTTACAATTTAATAAATTAGTTTGTTAGATTTTAAAAGATGTTCGTTTATTTTAAATAAATTGTAGATAAGTACACACGTCTATTTTTTTATTCAAAGTTTATTTTCAATGTTTGCATGCCTGATTTAAGGAAGATTGTACAGGGATCACAGTTTTGTAAATACCTTTATTTCATGTTGCTACTTTCTTAGCAAATAAATGATTATGATTATGAATACACTTTCATTCAACTTGGGCTAAAAGGACCTATTACTTCGCAGTAGACTGTGGTGTCATTTGGACGTAAACTATGAATAAAATAGTCAATATCTTTTCAGATATACATATGTTTGGTTTTCCAATCACAAATGTGATTGTGCTATTGTTGTAGAAGACAGTACGAAGTGCAATAACACAAAAAACTTTTTAGAATTCTACAAGAGCAATAGGCCTCTAGCTGGGCACTACGACTATGTATTGTAATAAGAACACAAGCGTAAGTCCCTAAATTGTGCTAAGGTCGATGTCGTGACATTGGGCCTGAAGACCTAGCCCGACAGTTACTTTATGCCAAATGTATATAAAACTAGTAATATGTTTTTAAAAAAGCACTCATGTCGTTGCTATCTTGCTATAGAAGATCAGACGGATCAGGAAAACAAAAATAAAGTGAATTTCACGTGACATGGCTTTATAATTTTGTTGATATTATCAGAACTTATTGCTTTGACGAACATTTTATTCCAAACATGTATATTTTTTTATATAAATAAAATAATAACTCCTACTGGGCAATTCCTTCAAATTAAAATAATAATTTTAAGGCACCAACACGCTTCGAATTGATTAAAGTGAATCCACAACAACCTAAATTATTATGTCATTACATTCATAACTCACGCGAGATAATGCTGAACTAGTAGCACCACGTGTGAACGCCAAACGACGCACATTATTACATCTCCAAATTAACGAGTTCATGCTACCGGAACTATATTTATAACTAGAATGGTAACTGTGACGACGTACATGCTAGTATATTACGAGGGTTAGTAGTAGGAATAATGAGCCTTTTTCCCAGGAGTTCGATTGTGGTCGGTGCTTATCGCTGTACCAATTGAATTGTAAATACCTACTTCATCATCTCCATCCCGTTTTGTCTTGTAACTAAGCTATCAATCCGAAATTAAAAATGGTTTTTCACTTCCCAACATTCTCTAAGAGTAACGTTATGAATACCAAAGTAAAAGGAAATGAGACGGTAATACCGCGCTGACCTTTATAAATGTTGTTCAAAATTAAAGCAAGCGCCGGCCGAACGCGCCGGTAGATAAGTACCGCGGTACATGTGTGGTGAATGCTAATGAAAGTGTCCCGAATGAGCTACGAATTAAAATTGTAAATGAAGAAGGTGAACATGTGAAGAAGGTGAATATGTCAAGGAGATCGCGTTATTAAATTAATTCGTTAGTGTACTCAAGCACGTGCCCGAGATAAATAAAATGTATTGAATTAATGTTGATGTGAAATATGTTGGATATAAACTATGATAATTGTATTTGGAATAAGAAAACCAAATAAATACTAACAATAAGTAAATTATTTTTCATACTTGATTAAAATACACCAGACACCAGAAACGTTGGGAAGCTTTCAAAACAAAACAAAAAGATAAACAACGAACGAAACTAGTTTGAATCAACGAACAACATTCGCGTAAACGTCAGACAACATTAAACAAACAACGTACATGAAAGCCAACAGCAAATCGCTCACAACCAACAAACTAACTTTTAGCTTTAGTTTCAAACTAATTTAGCGAGCGCTGATTCAGGAAATTGATGACTCAGTTTAATCTACATTTTGTATTCAATCTCTTTGGAGCTTCCGAGGTAAATAAGATTATCTCCCTCCGTTATTGGTCCATATTTTACAGAAGCCGCTTATTTCATACCATCTGCGACGGCCCAACTCAACGGTTGGAAAGTTTTTGTGGAAAACATTCTGTAGGTAAAAACACGGCTGAGGAGACTTATTGTAAAAACACGTATCTACTACGATCCCTGAACATGTTGTGGTTTTAATGTGTACCGCTCATTATGCACAAAATTATAAAGCACCTAGGTGATAACGGCGAGATTATTTTTCAGGCTACTTTCAATCCTAGTCAAAAATGACCCATTTTAATGGACAAATTTTACATATCCCCTGGGAAATAATAAGCAGTCTTAACATGCATAAGCTTAGTAACTTCCACTAATTTGCTGTCCATAAACTAAGCTCTGCATACATCAGAACCTAAACATCTACACCAAGTTTAGTCCGCACCGCACCGCACCCACCGCCCCCTTCCCTTCAGCCTCCCGTCTGTCTCTACAACTAGTGTCTTTAATAAAGTGGAATTGGAAGAAACTTTCCTCGTTACTTGCTTGATGAATTTTAATGCAAAAAGGATCTTGAAAATTACTCCATTTAGACACTTTAAGATCCAAGCGAACGTTGATTAAGAAGTTAACGTAGTTTCAAATTGCACTCATGCGGTCGGTGGGGCCGCATTCTAATTCAATTACAAATGGGGGAATAAATATTTAGTAGTTTTCAAGTTAGTGGCTTTAGTATAATAGTAGTGTGTTTGTATTGACTATAGAGAACTATGCTGGCATTTTCTTACGCAAAATAAAGTGTATTAAAAAAAAAGCATTATAATTTAAAATTAGCTGACGTTACTGTTGTAATTGTTTTTATCATTCAATACTCCACTTAACTATCCATTTGCAAATAATTCCACGCAAAATGTCCAATGAAAAATGACCATTCGGACTCATTTAACGTCCAATCCCCAAAACAAAAGAAGGTCCCCTTGATAAATGTCAGTGAGCGGTTCCTTTTGTGGTAGGCTTCGCTAACCGAGTGAGAAATTGTCGTCGCCTTTCACCAAATCGTCTTTACACCGTGTCTCTGTTGAGGCAGGCTTCAAAGCGTCCCACGCGGCCCGTCGGTTCACCGCCCTTTATTTATGGGTTTTTAGATGCCTCGACAACTTTCAGCGGTGAAAAATCCTTTGATGTACTCCCAACGATGCTCAAGACGGTTTTGTGTATCTAGACGATGTTGTCGTTTTTTCACATAGACTTGTTACTGAATTTGCTATTTTTGTTTAGAACTAAAAAAGTAATGTAAATGGACGTGCATGTTTCAAAACAGATGGCTAAATAAAAATTGTAGAAGTAAATCATCACATGATTGTACAAACAGCTCCATAATAATAATAATATTTCTTTATTTCTCCTCATAATAACAACTTATTCTAGGTTTCACAAGTTATTTGTTTTATAGCAATGCGAGGAGCTGGTGTCTGCGTTAGGCGTAAAATGCCTGTATTGCAAATCACCAAGTCCCCACCCCACGGAAGAACAGAAAGATTTATTAAAAAAAAAATGATATTACAATTTAACGTTATAGGTAAGGAGATTTAAGACTGAAAACATGCGAAAAAACTAAAGTTATTATAATTTTGGTGGTAGAAGTTAAAAAGAAACTATAAACAAAAAGTTAATCAGGGCGCCTGTATCTGTGTATGTGTGTGTCTATGAGAGTGTATACAATTAGCGTGTAGTGTTGAGTTTAAGGTGTAGTATGCCGATGTGTACGTGAGAGGGTTTTGGTGCAAGTTAAAAACTTATATCGTATTAATTAAATTTAAGTGGTTACCCCCCAAAAGACATGTGCGTTCAAATCCGTGATACGTCCACGTTGGTTTACGTATTTTGCCTAAACATTTTATTATAATTAATGTATTGTTTTAGTGAATAAATAAGTTTAAGTTAGTATTTCATTTTTAAAAGTATGTTTTAATAATGTTTTTTTCCCAATAAAACGTTTATACTTTTATTAATGCATATAATACAAGCAATAATCGGGCTAACATTTACGAAGTGTTACTTAACGTCTAAATAGATCGGAGGTTCAAATCCTAGGCACGAAATGTGCTTTTTGTCATGCATTATATTTTTTTTAAATATAAAGTATTTATCATTATTTTTATTATAAAGTATTCCCGTGCCTCGGAAAGCACGTTAAGCCGTTGGTGGTTACGGATAGTCAGAAGCCCAAAAGTCAGACAACCAGTCTTACCAAGGGGTATGGTATTATCCAGTTACTGGGTTATGGAGGTCAGATAGGCAGTCGCTCCACGTACAGACGCCAGCACATCAAGCTACCCGAAACTGTCGGATTTTCCCAATCAACTTTGAACCTTATGTTTTAGCGATAAAGTTGAAAATCTATTAAAGAAATCTGACAGATTGTAGTAGCTTGATGTGCTGGCGTCTGTACAATACTGGTATTCAGCTGCATCCGGTTAGACTGGAAGCCGACTCCAACGTAGTTTGGAAAACGCTGGGCAGATGATGACGATAAATATTACTAGAACAAAATAGTTTTTTTTATTTTTATTTTAGATATTAGGGAAAGCAAACAGTGACACATTACATTTTTTAGGAAGAAATACAAAAGGATACAGCCAAATTTGTAACCAACGACGTTTTCCACGGAATACACATAAAAATAATAATCTTTACAAACCATGCTATTTAAACTAAAACCTTCAAACGACAATAATAAGTTAACACAAGAAATGTTTTCTCAAATAGTAAAACAAAAGTTTACTCTTCGTCGTTTTAAGTGAACGTATACATCAAATGTTGTAGGTATAACTTGAGGGTATGGATTAATTTTATAAAGAAAACGCAAGTAAGTAAAATTAATGGATATCCTCAAATTATAACATCTATCTGTGGATTAGACAGTGACGATAGTAGATAACTATTTCATCGCAATTCATATGGTCCCGCTGGCTCGTTTGTCAAATTGTATGAGTGTGATGGCGTTCGGTGATGCGATGGTTCGAATCAAAGTCGAAATAAAGAACATTTTTTGAAGTATTCTTTAGAATATTCGTAACGAATTCAATGTTGTAGCAGTGTAACATTTTAAAACTTGGGGGGTTAGTACATACTGACGCTATGTGTACGGGTATGGTTGAATGTATAAACCCGAATGAATGTTGAATGTATTATGCTTCGAAGCGCTGTACAGAATATTAGTTGTGCCGATAAAAAAAGATTTCCTTTTAACAATTTTTACCCTTTTTGACAATGCAAAAACTAAGTCCCAAAGCAAGATCTAAAACAAAGATAATAAATTTTTGGAAGTTTAACCTAAATGAATAAGCCGAACCTTCCAGAAAGTCTCTAGGTACCAAGGCGTAGAAAATTGAAAAACCTAGACGCAAATAGGTAAGACGAGAGGAGACACCGAGAGGCGATTTGTCAAAGAGAGATTACTCAACTGGGAGCTCCCAGATTGGATGTGTGCCTAGGAACGCCGGGGAGCCGTTCCAGTGGAATTCTAAAAGGTTTACACAGCTGCTTTTACTCGATGCCGGCCAGGAGGAAACTTTATTTCTTTTAACTTATGGCCTGTCTGAGGCGAAGTTTTTGTTGGTATACTCTTGCCGTTTACCTTAACTGTTTTGACATTATCTTTCTCGACAGTTTTGTCTTGTTTCTTCATCTGACTCGTCTGCTCAATCATCAATATTGCTTACAAAAGCCCCTAAAGGTTTCAGAGTTCTCTCATTTCATAACCAAGTTCGCGCAACTCGAGGCAGATTAATGAACAGATTGCCACCGACACCGCATCATCTAAATACACGAACGTCGTGGCGTCAGATAACAAACCGAATCACGTTTTCGCCATTAAAATAACAATAAATTGGGCCCTCTTAACAAGTTCGTTTGCGTACGTCCTGATCTTTAATGTTGAGTAATAAGGGTCAATTTGTATTGTCTGGAGTGCAGGAGTTATGTTGTCAACCCGTTCAATGGCGCATTGTAAAGGGATTTGAATTTGCGATCAGTTTCCGTCGCCTCGTCGGTCGGAAACGTTTGATGGTATTAAAACTTTGCTGTCAAGTGTTTCAAGAGATGAAATACCTCGGCTTGCTGGTTAATACTGTTGAATGACATTACAAGAGAATATCTAAGATAGATTAGATAATAAATATAGATAGATAAGATTTATAGCTAAGATTTGTTTACTGTGCTGTAAATGTTATGATGGTGCCAAGAGATTTGAAAGCACTTTTGAATAAGAACAAACTTCAGACCAGGAAATGCGTAAATTAATTATATCAAACAGTTGTTTCAAAATGATTCATTCATATCTGATCCCTGACTATAAACTGAACATCATCGTGGCAACATAGCTGTGTACCCATCTAGTCTGTGCACTGAATACAACGGACTACAAACAAAGCGCGGCGCAAATGAAGCGAGACAATTGAAAACTGATGAAATGCGATTGAAAAGTGAATGGAGTGTGGCAAACAGAGCAAACGAACGCGGCCGGTTAGCGGACGCTCCCGTCCCACAGCCACCCCGCGCACGCCCCGCGCGCCCCGTCCGCCCCGTCCGCGCCTCGCACTAAGAGAATGCTCCCCTAATGTAGGCCACTGGGCGATCCATTATTCCATTTAACGACGACTTTTGCAATACTCGATTATTTTTCAAACGTCAAGAATATTTTGCTTTGACTTCGGAGTATTTCCTCTTTCAGTTGCCTTCACAAGTTATTAATTATTTGTTCGTATTGCCTTTTCAAAGTAAATATCTATTTAACATTTTTGTTAGGGAAGGTAACAAAGTTGGGAGTGAGGATGGTTTCTGTTTGATAGTTTAAGTGCTCTGAGAGTTGCGTTCCTGAGGGACTGACTGGCACGTCCGTCGGGAGGTGAGATGACACGGACGTTATAAAATAATCTAGTTGCCCACGCGCATAAACCCGTTATGATGTCTGAGTCCTTTGTTGTCGTAACAACATTATTCTTAGCTTTATGATTTCGTAATTTCTGTTTCTTTCCTCGTAAATTATGGTTGATTGAGGACCCAAAGTTCGTTACTAAAATATATTGTATTCATCATTCAGACAAACTGATAAACCTTTTTTGCTGAAACGCAATTTTAGTAAGAATACAATTGTTTCTTAGAAGTTGGGACCTTCGAGGGATTCTTGCTAGGTGGTCGAGTAAGATGAAATTAGATTACCAAAGTCGGAATTTTATATATATAATATGAATAGATAACAACATTTCTAGGGTAACATATTGACAACAAACTTAATTGGAAATTACATATTGACCATGATGCAAAAAGCTGTGACAATTTTCATATGCGCTTCGCAGATTGGGGAAAGTAGCGAAACAGACTACTACTAAGCTTACCACGGTTACGTTAGCTCTATCCTCAGAAACGGTGTAATATTCTGGGGCAACAGTACAGTTTAGGAGCGTGCTTTCACTGCTCAAAAACGTTTAAGCTATTTTTTTAAAAGATGAACGTATTAACACTGTCATGTGTCTATATATTTGAGGCATTGAGATGGGATATAACAGGAGATGCCCTGTTATTCTATACACGGTTGTAGGTAGGTGCCAGAGCAGCCATCTTTGTCGCCAAGTTTCGTGGTAGTTCAGCTGTCAAATGGTTGTTTATTTTTTGTATTATTGAGATTTGCGAGAAAATTACGAGGACTTTACCTTTAAAACTGCATGTAAATGTTGAAAAACAGCAATTCAACATGCCTGTGTGTTGTATTGTGAAGTGTGGTGCAAGGAAGAATGAAAATCAACCTCAACTTTGTTTGCACAGGTTAGTAGCCGGTTTTCATGCAATAACACATACAATAATAGACATTCGATGATATAATTGTAACGCGATCATGAATTTATGGCTAAAGTATTGATATTTGGGTGAATTTCCGTATAAAAGACCTTTTTATTATTTTGTTAATTCATTCGTTTGTTTACAATAATATGTCATAATAGAATAGTGTTGTACCGTTGCCTAATAGTTTCCGGAACTAGTTCCTCCGCTGGAACGATATCGGTATATTCTGCTATGTTAACATAAATAGTCCTGCGTCTTATTAGCTCCGATTTATTAAAACAAAGGAGTCTCGGAATCAACTGAACTTTTTATTAAAGACATTCATTCATTCGTTATACAAGTACACGGTAGGTGGCGCTAGTAACTGTTAAATGTATTATTTTGTTATCTATACTCATCATATTTATAACATCCTGACCTAACAAAATAATCTAACTGCCACAACAAAATAAATAAAAAACTTGATCTTACTTTAACAATAATAAAAATTATAACTAAGTCTCAGAAATGCCTATCAGTTTTAAAAACTTATAATGTTTATTAGCACTTAAACCTTTCGTGAATATATCAGCTGGCATATCCAAAGTTGATACATATTTAATCTCAACTTTCTTTTTTGAGACACATTCCCTAACAAAATGATGTCTTATGTCAATGTGTTTGGTACGCTTATTGTGAAATAATGGATTAGTTGCTAACTTAATAGAGCTTTGATTATCACTATACAAACACATTGGCATACATTGATTTGGCACAATCAATTCATTTAATAAATTCTGAAGATATATTGCTTCTTTACAAGATTCTGATAGGGCCATATATTCTGCCTCTGTACTAGATAATGCTACTGTTTTTTGTTTTTTAGACTCATAAGAAATTACAGATCCTGACATTAAAAAACAAAATCCAGTATATGACCTCCTATCCAACGTACACGATGCCCAATCAGCATCAACAAAACCATACATATTACAATTTGACTTTTTATAAACTAAACCATAACTTTTAGTTTTCTTTAAGTATTTTAACAAACGTTTTAAATGTTTCCAATGAGTTTCATTAAAAAAATTATTGTACTGACTTAAGAAACTAACACTAAAAGATATGTCTGGCCTGGTAAGCACAGACAAGTACATTAAACTGCCAATCAAGTTTTGATAAGGATAATCTTTAACAGGTTTGTTTACTTCCTTTTCTAATTTTAAGTTTACTTCCATAGGTGTTTCAGAATAAGAACAATCTGTCATATTGAATTTCTTTAAAATATTTTCTATAAATTGCTTTTGGTCAACAGTAATACAATCTTTATGAATCTTTACATGCATTCCTAGACACTGTTTTATCTGACCTAAGTCTTTTATTCTAAATTTTGTTACCAACTCATCTTTTAATATTTTATAATTATTCTGACAATTATAGAAAACAAAAAAATCATCAACAAATAGAGCTATATAAATCTTTACATTTTTTTCATTCTTTACAAACAGACATGGTTCATAGTTAGACTTTTTATATTCTAACTGTAATAGACATTCTTCTACTCTAGTGTACCATGCTCTAGCTGACTGCTTCAAACCATAGATAGCTCTCTTTAATTTTAAAACTTTATTATTACAATTTGTCATATCTGAGCATTCTGGTATTTCCATATATACTGTCTCATAAAGAAAACCATTTAGAAATGCAGTGGGTACATCTAGGTGATTAGACTTTAGCCCTAGTTCTACACTTAACGCTAACAGTAATCTTAAAGTAGAATATTTTAAAACTGGTGAGAAAGTCTCATTATAGTCTATGCCTTTTTTCTGAGTAAAGCCCTTTGCAACAAGCCTCGCTCTAAAGCGCACTTCACCTTCACTGTTACACTTTTTTTTAAACACCCACTTATTTTTCACAACTGTACTGTCTTTAGGCCTATCCACTAGCTCCCAAGTGTCATTATCTTGAAAGGATTTTAGTTCTTCTTTCATTGCACACTGCCACTGTTCTTTTTCATGTCCACTTATTGCATCACTAAAGGAAATTCCATCATCTGACATGTCTATGCACATGTCAGCTCTATAAAAGTCTGGCTTGCGCCTAACACGTTTTTCTGGTAAACGCACTTCACACTGCTGATGAACAAGATTCCTATCTCCTGGTGAAAAAGACGAGGTATCTGTATAGCTGTCATCTGTGTCACTTGATGAATTATCAGGAACATATGTCTTATCATTCTGATTTTCTTCATCCGAAATGCTGGTAGGAACCACATCAGCTGTTCGGTCAGGTTGATTTTCCTCTTCAATTACAATAGATGTTGTTGAACTGTCATCTATTTTCTCCATGACAACAACATCCCTGGCTACAATGACATCATGAGAAGTAGGATCAAACAAGCGATATCCCTTGACATTTTCTGAATATCCTACTAAGTACATTTTCTGTGCCTTTTTATCCCATTTTCTTCGTTTTTCTTTTGGTATATGTACCATTACAGGACTGCCAAAAATCCTTAGGTGACTCAAATTTGGCTTTCTGCCTGTCCATATTTCATAGGGAGTATTATTTTGATCTAAGCCTGCTGCTGGTGAACGGTTTTTAATGTACACAGCAGTATTGACAGCTTCAGCCCAAAGAAATTTCGCAAACTGGGCATCATAAAGGAGACAGCGAGCCTTCTCCACTATGGATCTATTATATCTCTCGCATAGTCCATTTTGTTCTGGTGTATAGCAGTTTGTTTTCTGGTGAACTATACCACATTGCTTTAAATAGTTTGTCATTTCCGTTGAACAAAATTCCCCTCCATTGTCAGATCTTAAAATCTTTATTTTTCTTGATTGTTGATTCTCAACAAGTTGTTTATACTGTTTAAAATACTTTAATGACTCACTTTTATATTGAAGGAAATATACGGTGCACATTCTGCTGAAGTCGTCCACAAACAACAAATAATATCTAGCTTGTCCAAGTGATATATTTTCCATAGGCCCACACAAGTCCGTGTGAACCAGTTCCAGGACCTCCTGACTTCTGGTAGTGCTGTGAGGAAATGGCAGCCTTGTTTGTTTGCCTTCACAACAAACTATGCAACTGGCCTTACTAGTTTCACATTTTTCAAAACTAACACCTTCAACTGCTCCATTTTTTAACTTATTCAAATCATTGGCATTTATATGGCCTAGCCGCCTATGCCAAGTCGTGCCTGAGATTTTCACTGCTGCTGCTAACAGTTGTTCAGCCTTCACAACATTTAATTTGTACACACCATTTTTTTAAAAATGCCTCACCTATGCATTCATTGCGTGAGTTGTTTATTAAACATCCATGCTCATTAAACATCACTTTGTTTCCGCTCGCAATAATTCTACTCACTGATAGTAAGTTTGTGGTGAGGTTAGGTACACATAACACATTGTTTACATTTATAGTAAACTCCTTATTACCGACACATGTCGTGATCTGCAGATCTCCTGAGCATAATACTTCCACGACTGTTTGATTTGCAACTATAATCTCCTTAGTCTTCGGTTGATAACAAACATTTGACAATAAGTTTTCATTCGAAACAATATGTGTGCTTGCGCCGGAATCTAAGTGCCAGTCAGACTGACTGAATTCTTTTGTAAGAAAAACTGCACTAAATGCATTTGTCTTCGTTTTCTCTGCATCCTGACATTGATTTTTAAAATGTCCAATTTGTTTGCATTTGTAACAACGAATTGTTTTGTTCCGCGCCATATTACTTCTGCCGACATTGACAGACGAAGATGACGTTTCGTTCACTAAGTTTCCGCCGGCGCCATGTTGCTTTTGCGATTTATGGCTGGCATGGCTGCCAACATTACGCCTGTGGAAATTTTTGGCGGCAAATGCACCTTCCGTCTTAACCTCAAAATCTGCACTCATGTCCAATAACTTTGTTTTAATGGAGTCCGCACTTATGTTTATACCCGAATGTTCTATTGCCATTATCATAGGTCCAAATTTTTCAGGTAATCCAGCTAACATAAGCGATCCAATCCACTGATCATTAATCTCAAAACCGGTACCAATCAGTTTCTGTGCTGTTTCGATGAGCTGGCTGACATAGCTGGTCATAGATTCGCAGTTTTCTAAGCGTATGCTTATAAGATTTCTGAGCAAACTAATTTTCCGTGAATATCCTGAATCGTCGAACATGTTCTTCAACGTCTTCCATAAGTCATAAGTTGTAGTTGCCTTTTTGATATGCACGTATAGGGAACTATCGATGGTTAATATTAGTTTTGCTTTCGCCTTCGAATCGTCTGCTCTCTGAGCCGGAGTAGCCGCTGACGCTAAAGGTGCTTTGATGGCGTCCGCCATTCCTTCTAGCACGAGAATGTTCTCCGCCGCGAAACACCAGTCATCGTAATTTTCTCGTCCTTTTAATTTCGGGACGTTGGCTAAGTAATTTGTAGACATCTTCTTAACGAGCACACTGAATTTAATTACACATTTACCACTACTGTAAAAATTTTAGCGGGACTGGGCCCATAACCTATTAAAACAAAGGAGTCTCGGAATCAACTGAACTTTTTATTAAAGACATTCATTCATTCGTTATACAAGTACACGGTAGGTGGCGCTAGTAACTGTTAAATGTATTATTTTGTTATCTATACTCATCATATTTATAACACGATTGACCTTGCTAGGTCCGGCCCGTGGTTCACAGCACCAAAATCAACATATTTTCTTTCACATAAACCTACATAGGCACTTATGAAACGTCAGCCTTGTTGTAGGAACAACAAATTTGTGTTTGTTCCTAGTATTTATATTATATATATCACTGTATTTTTAAACAGATTATATTTTTATGTGCATACAAAAGATTATCATAAATGTACTGAGAAGGCACAGTCATTATATTAATCTCTTTAAAGTCTCTGAGGGAGTGTCTGGGACTTAATTTATAAATGGAACGAATTGCCCTTTTTTGTAAAATTAAAATTGTCTGAATATCGGCGGCATTTCCCCACAACAGAATACCGTATGACAGCACACTATGAAAATAACTAAAGTAAACTAAATGGGCTGTCTCTAAATCAGTTAAGTCACGAATTTTCCTAACGGCGTATGCTGCAGAGCTAAGTTTTTTTGACAATTTATCTATATGGGGGCCCCATTGAAGCTTGGCATCCAAAGTTATGCCTAAGAATATTGTGGTATTTTCGGGTTTTAACTCTTCACCCTTTATGAGAACACTAGTTTCTACTTGTCTAACATTTGGTATCGTAAATTTAATACATTTTGTTTTTTTTTTCGTTAAGAAGTAGATTATTAACATTAAATCAGTTTACTACTTTTGCGAGGGCACTATTTATACTGTCAGTAACCAGCTGTTGACGTTTGAGTTTAAATAAAAGTGAAGTGTCATCTGCAAACAACACTATATCATGTTCATCCTTTATGAGGTAATGCAAGTCATTGATATAAATAATAAATGAAAATGGTCCAAGTATTGAGCCCTGGGGGACCCCCATTCTTACTACAGATCCGGGTGACCTTTTCCCGTTAACATCAACTCTCTGAATCCTGTCACTGAAGTAAGAAGTGAGAAGATCCAGAGAGGGTGCCGGATTCCGTAGTGGCGAAGTTTCCTGATTAAGGTTTCATGAAGAATACAATTGAATGCCTTGGACCAATCACAAAAGATGCCCAAAGCATCGCATTCGCAAAGTATTACTTTTGTAAGCCTATTTTACTAATCAAACGTTATATTTGAACGATAATTGAACGTTATATTTGTTAATCATTATCATACCAATAAACAAAGGCCAAAAAAAAAAATACTTTTATTTTATTTTTACTCCACCACTCATTAACACAATAATATAAGCATCCCATCCCATTCACGGAGAATGTGATGGGAAGTTTATATTATTCATTCACCCTAGTGATTATCTTGTTTTTCACTAGGGTCCGCATACCTAACAGAAACTACTGCTCCCTGGCCTTCCAACCCAAAGGTATAATATGCGAAAGCACCTGTTTTTGGGCATATGGATACATATCTCTTCACGCTGTTTTCCTTCACTTTAATACGTAAACGTGATGCAATTAAAAAGTGTTTTTTAATTCGGTGCCGAAAAAACACTTGGCATTAATTTTATTTTCAGGGAAGAAAGTTGATTGCGATAATTTGACAGTTTCGGGTAGCTTGATGTGCTGGCGTCTGTACCTATCGATAAATAGTTCATATGAGTCTTTTACGCATAACAAAAGATTAGAAATAAAGTATTTTCGCATACTGTATTTTTATGCAAAATTATAAAGTATGTTTATCGAAAATAAACTAGGATACGTTACTATAAAGTAGGCAACCTTAGTTAGAACGGACTATAAGTTAGTATACTATATTATGATCCAAACATGATAACTAGTACGACTCGTATTTAGTATCGATACTCGTTATAGTAACACCAATGTTCCTTGATTGATACAACCCTAGCAATGGCAGCCATTTTTTGAGACAATATGAGTTGTAGGTAGGCACCTTTTTTTCGTAGGTATTTCCAGTCCATATATATATGTCTATGATTTGAGGCCGCAGTATTTGTCAAAAATAATATTGTCATGTATAACTACTACACGCGTATACAGCGTAAGGACAAATTGCGCGCAGTAGCTAGCAAGACTCGTCTAATGCATGAAAGTATCTTTTGTACAGCTTCTCGCATCTTTAATAATATTCTGAGGCCTATAAAGAAAAATTTCGCAAATGAAAATATTTAAAAAGAATCTCCATGATCTTTTAGTAAACAAGTGCTACTACTCTACGGCTGTAATGTTGACATGTATCTTTCAACTTTGACGTTGTTCTTGTATTTGTGGTTCTTTTTTTACTAATTTTGAATGTTGACATGACAACATAAAAATAATTTCGAATTAACAAGTCTCTAAGTTATAAATTTTGTATTTGCAATTTCTTTCTTTTTGTGAAATTTTATAATTTTTTAGTTTTCAATATTATAGAAATATTTGTACGCCGATACTTACGGCTAAACATGACTGGACTTAAATAATTGATTTTAATCTTGCATGCTCTTGTATGTATACCATGTTTAAACAAATAAAGAATATCTTATCTTATCTATAAAAGACTTCCTATCAGACAAATCACGAGATCCTGACTTCCAGTCATCTCGCACTCCTTGAGACGATTTCGTACCTTTCTAAGCAGTATCGTTTTGTTGCGAAATAAAAATTCACCACTTTATCACGTGTAATAATTTATGATATTTTTTTATTGTCTTGTTACATTTTCAGATATGTCGATGATTTAATTTTGATTTCTAAAGACTTCCACAGTCATCTCTCACTCTATACTGTCTATGCAATCTTCAAATTCTGTTAAATGGACTAAGGGAGTGGTATTGCCCCTTCCTCTGGATAACTCTTTAGAGTTGAGCTGGACTCAATCGGGAAGCACAAGAATTCTATAAACATCATCGTATTTACACTAAAATTTGATAGTCTGTTATTCACAAGTTCGATTTAATATAGACATAGAGCAACGAGCAACAGTTGAGTGTGTCGGTCGCGGCTCGTTGGTGCCTGTGTTTGTTGTTAGCTCGAGCTCGTTGTTCGACAACTCGAGCCATTGTGCTGTTATCGCGCCGCACGAGTTCACGGCTCGTTGGCTCGAGTTTGAGAAGATATTGTCTTTTAATTGAGTGTTTCGTAGTGGGACAAAACTGTAATGATATATTGTTGTAACTAAAAGTTTTATAAATGGTTCACTAAATGCTACAAGCATTTCATAATGCTATGCTACTACGAACTCGATCCATCACTAGGAAAAACGTAAAGTGTCAAAAATCCAATCTACTTAACGAAGTTCTGTAACTAAACGTGATGATGGAGCTTAGAACTGAACAAAATATCAACAATCAAAGTAACCTAATTTCGTTTTATGTTTAACGTTTTATTCAGCATCTTTGCCGGAAAATGTAAACCGCGAATAAATTATAGTTTCTCGCAGAAAACTTACTGACATGCTCCCGCGATTTATACTCGTACCTATCTAAACGCCATTGTATTCTACATTTTAAAGCCAAACAAATAAAACCGCGCCAGGTGCGATCAATCTTCACGCCAGTGAGTAATGATCCATACTGCAACCTGCAGATAATGCGCTGTGTCGGACTGCAGCGGTGCAGCTCATTGTGTGCTATGACGGATGGAGGCGGTGCTATTGTGTGTCGGTCTAGAAGCTAACCGTGTCGGGCTCAGATTGAAAAGCATTATTGTACTTACGGAGGGAAGTTGGAGCTTAATGTGGAGAAAAGTTTGAAAGTTATCATAAACATTGGTATATTTAATAATAGAGGTATTTTTTGAAAATTAACTTTGTTGTCTTTTCTGTGTTAAAATTGTTTTACGCGCACGTTTTTGAACACACCTTACCAATGTATTTCTGGGTAAATACCCCCAAATCTTTGACACTACGAAAGACCTCAACCAAAAGAAGGTAAGTAGGTAGTTACTAGTGTCACTGCCACTTAAGTTTAGCAATTCTTTGGGCTATTTCAGTTACCTTGGCCTTCACAACTTCAGGTATTATTTGCCTACTTGCTCGACTTGCCAAGCATCAGCCACGTCCCTTGAACCAGACCTCTCTTGCGAAAATTCCCTTGCTAAAAAACCCAGCGTTTTCAACTTCAAAGACAAATATGAAAACGTACGTAAAAGAGACAGCCTTTCAAAAAGTCAAACAAACATTCGCTTACCTCACTTGAAATAAATACTCAGACATTTTAAAACAAAATCCCTTGAAATTAAAAAAGTTTAACAAATGACCACCTTATCTGCGCAATTTAACGAATAATTTGCAAATACCCTCCCAGTAAAGGCTCCCTATAAATAATTTATCTTTTAAATCGGATTAGTGATGAATGTTGAGCTATTACTTAATTAGGATCGTTCCCGCTGCGCCAGGAGGAGATAACTCGGCGATATTATTTAGTTAACTTGTTAACTACACTCATTACGTTATTTTGTTTTTGCCGTTTCATTACAAGGGTCTTTTGGTCTTCTTAAAGAGGTTATCGGGAAATTAAGAGGGTTTCTGAAAAATAGTATTAGATGTTGTTATACTGCTAGCACCGGTTTCTGGCAGCCTTACCAACTCTTCTAACCTACTGTAAAGTGACTACTTTAGCAATAAATTGTACTAACGAGTAATTTGCCAATACATTTATCCTCATTTCTTGCGCTCGGGCATAGAGTGAGTCATTAAAACTTGCATTCTTTCATCTCGAAGTTAAAAGCAAGAAAAACACTCACAAACCGTTTTCCTCTCTTCAAAAATGTCAAAGAAAAAGGTAAATGAAATTGACAAGAAGTTTATTGGTAAATTCCCCTTATCTTAATTGGGGCTTGTTACGACCCGCCCGAGCGCCTGAGTGGATGCCTTCAAAGAGACGCTCAATTTCCGATCAGACGTCACTCTACTGATCTCTCCGATAGATAAATATCGCGACAAATTAGCTGATACGAGTCCTGATTGGTCGCGCGATACTTCGTTACAGTCCTGATTGGTCGCGCGATACTTCAATATGAGTCCTGATTGGCCGGGACGACGTCTCGTGATAGTGGCGCCCCCAATATTGGGTGTATTGGCTTTATGATTGATGTGTCTTTGGCTGTGGTGATTCGTTTGCGTCTGACATGTGGTGTGAAGGAAATATGCTTGTGACATGAGGAATTAAGGACCTGTTACTGAGCGTTCTCCAATTGCTGTAAAGCTTTGGTAATTTGATTTTTGTGCCGCTCGTACAGACATTTGATACATACTATTTCTCAAAAAGCATAAAGTTTTATGATCAATTTTCTAACGTGACCGTGCGGGATGCACAAGGAACTAGTAACATTCGAAGCACCATAAAGACAGTTCAGAAGTGCTACAAACACTTTAGCAACAACACCACCAACACACTATTACTCCACCAGTCCTCCCGGGACAAGTAGTGCAGCTTCCGAGATATAATCTCAATACATACATGTACGAGTATGCAATGCATTCTCTCTCGCACTCGACTCGACTCATCTCATATTCATGATATCATTTTAAAATTGTAATAACAATAACTGTTTTACTGCGCTCCGTGAGACTTCTTTATTTAGATTAATTAAAAAGAGAGAAGACAAAGCAAGCACTGGCTTGGGATTGCATCGGAGAACAATCTAGAATATTTTCTTTGTATTACGAGCGGATTTTCTTTTTTTGCATTTTAAATATGATATTGCAATTATGTGTTTTGTTGTTTATACGAGTAGCAGAAGGCTTTTCTGAATCCGCTTTGTTGTGAAGAATGTTCTGGATATTAAGGATAAAATCGAGGGATTATTTCGGCTTTACGAGTAGAGTAATAACATCAGTGTATTATATTTAACTAGATATAACATTTTCATTACATAGTGAGTACCTACCTGTGTTTTTCTAGGACTGCACAACGATTATTCGATTTCTTTAAGTATTTCAAAGTATGTAAATGGTATATGTACAAAAATTTGACAAATTATACAACAATATATAATTTCAAAAAGCCAATTTTCTCCACATCCATTTTATCTTCAATTTCTAGAATTCTCAAACTTAAACAATTCTCTCATATTCCTTCGTCAGATCGTATATTACAATATGACGGAGCGAATGATTGCCGTCGCCGCGAATCTTATTGAAAGGCAATAGCATCGGATACGTTGCTGGGTTCTGCCTTACGACGAACTGGGTGGGTTTGAACGATGCATATTTCATGGATCTTGTCGGAGGATGTAAAGAGAACACTGCGTTCTGTTGTCGACTCCATGTTTGGATTTAAATAAATAAATTTTAATATTGGTCTGTTGTACAGAATTAAGGGAACTCGGTGTAGGGAAAAGCAATCGATTCAGCATTCAATATACATTTTTTTAATTTTTAATTAATATTCATGAAAAAACAGCCTTAACTGAAAAAAGTTTGCAATTGTATTGCTCTCAAGTGTATATTCCTTTTAACTTTACATATTATTTACTCGTGCAGAGGAAATACGAGGGCTGCTTTTTAAGTCGTGTCGTTTGCAAACCTCCCGCAATTATTGAAAAGAATACATATGTCTTTTTCATCTTTTTGAATTTAGGATTCGAAAACAAAAGAATGTTTTTTGATCGGTCGAATAGTTTTATAGTAGCGTCTATTCAAAGGTGACAAGTCGGTTGTAAAAATGGAAATATCCAAGGAAAATATGCGTGCGATAATTTTCTACAATAAATACGTAATTTTAGATCACCCGCCTTACAGCCCTGACTTGAGCCCTAAAGATTTTTTTATGTTCCCCAAAATTAGGCAAAGTCTTCGTAGTCAACGTTTCAGCTCACCCGAAGAAGCTGTTGACGCATACCAATCGGCCATTTTGACTACCCCCACTTCAGAGTGGAATAAATGTTTTAAAAACTGGTTCGAACGCATGCAAAAGTGTATTAAATATCGCGGAAAATTTCTTCGAAAAACAATAAATGGTGATAATCTATTAGATCGTCTATAGGTACTTACTCGTATTTCAAACGACACAACTTAAAAGGCAGCCCTCGTATCGTAAAGTCTTAACTTTATCTACCTCACTAGTCAATTCCATGCCAACCACACACAACATCCACCATTATTTCGTTCTCATCATAACGTCTATAATCCCTTGCTGGAGCACCAAGTGCTGCGTGGAGGTATAATTAAGTTATTCAAGCATGTAATACGAGTATGTTGTGACGTATGGATACATAAGTTGTATGTTGTGTGATCACGCACTGAAAGACACATTAATATCATAACCGCAGGATTTGGTCTTCAAACGATGTGTGCTGTAACTAACGGTAACTTGTGTTACTGTTGTGTAACATATAATAAGTAAAAATCGTTTATTTTACCATTCAAAGGTGATGGATAATATCCATCTCTTTTGAATGTTGAAATAAACGATTTGATCATTATGGTTCAGGAACTTAATTGTTCAAGCTCATTTAGTGACGGGAATAGTTCTTGTGAAAAGCTAGCAAGTTAGTTAAGCGCCTATTTGTCTATCTATTTATCTAATCTATCTTGGCGCATAGCCAGAGAGAGCCATTTAAACAACCATAAAATAATTAAAAACTAAGAATTTAACGGAATTCCAACTATAAAAGTCAGGACCGAAAGACCAGTTTAATCTACAAACCTTTACACACACCATACACGCTCACACACAGACGATGCACGAGTCAAACACTGCAGACAAAATGAAATATCGGAAGCATTCCAATTACTCGATCGAATAATGCGCTCCCGTTCGCTTTTAGCGGTATCTACAAACGCCACATGCGAACTATGCGTTATGTGACGTCACACAAAATCCTGCATCTCGCAGGCAGAGTTTACCGCGCAACTAGCATATATACCATGGCCTGACATGAATCATCTGGCAGTTGCCCGCCATACACGACACCCGTCTGGTCGGAGGGTCCTGCCTTTTATGAGAATGAGTGAACTTTACAACGTGTTCCTTATACCTCTATACGCTCCCGTGCAGGAAGTTATTCAAAATATATTTAACGGATCGGACGAGATTGTAGCCATGATGTAATTGCGAAATACCGGAGTCGGCACGTCGCGAATGTGCGCGGGACATTACGCCTGCACAATGAACGCCTCACTCAATAACGTAGGCACGTAAGATCGGCCCCGCGCCTGCGCATCACTGCGATTGTACAGGAATTTTTAGTGTTGTTGCAATTGTTTCGAGTAGATGTAGGCTCTAGTTGGAGGAGTTTAAAGTATGCGAGGAATTCCTGTTTGCTTTGCAATTAAAATACATGGATTGGTTGTACTTTGCAAATAGTTTATTTGACTTTGAATACTCTGTTACAGTACTTTCACAACGGTTTTATAGTGGCTTTTAGATTGCTGAAAACGTGTCGACTTCACCACTTGAATCCTATCGATGCCTCTCTTTTTTGTTAAATAAATACATGCTTCTTTAAAACAATGACAGGGCTTTTGTTTTAAAAAAGTAGGTACTTAATTAGTAGATATAAATTTAACTTCTATGTAAAACCTTATTTATTTTAAGATCTGTAAGTCCAGGAGACTTCGATTTCTTGTCTTCTATTTGGAACAAATTATAATTGCTTCGAGTCCTTTTCTGAATGACGGCGACGTCTAAGAAAATATTTTCAATTGATGAAATAACATCTTTTCTGAAACGTCTGTCAGTCTGTAATAGGATCTTATCTAGTTCCAAAGAAGCATATTGAATGGTTTGTTCAATCCTTTGACATTTTGCCAGAGTTTTTATTCAATGAATTGGTATTGAGGGATTCTCATTAAAGAAGTCAGCTTTCACTCGTACCTTATTTCTTCAGCACAAATAATATCTTCTTTTAAGTAGTACTGACGTTACCATAACGGTGTTATGTTATTGAAGAAGAAAAAAAATCAGTTAAAGATTGCCTTTTCTCTCATCTTTGATAATATGAATGTATGAAGAAATATAAAAAGAAAATATCAGTGGTAGTCTTGAAACTAAGTAGTTTGTTGAATGAAACAGGCCTTTGTCTAATTAAAGAGGACCATTAGTCACGTCGTTACAACAAAAGTGGTTAGCTTTATTTATTTCCAATATCGCAGCCTCCAAGTAAATATGAAATAAGAAAACCCGCCTCGAAGGGTCCACAGTCCGGAGTTCGAAGTCCGGGATCAAAGGGACTCTAAATGTTTGCGCTAACTGTGTTTGTTTACTTAGGACACACTTCCGAGACTTCGCCGTCCCTTGCCGATTTGTTTTCAGCAATTACTGAGTGAGTTCCCAATTATTTAAGAAATACCTACCAATTTGGCAAAAACTTTTATTAAAAACACAAAAGAAAAGCTTTATTTTCTGTCGAGCTTAAAATACGAAATCTTGTTAGTTTCACAACTTCTCTCGCCTTACAAGTTAATTGAAATTTTGTTTCTATTTTATTTTATTAGCGCTCCACGGACGGGAGAGATGAATTTTAGAGGAATTCATAAACTGCAGCGAAACTTGTGCTCGCATTGAGATATTCTACTGAAATATGTTTGGAATGTGTGCAGCAAGGTGTAAAGTTAATTGAAACAAGTTGTACATTTATAGAGTGCTATTTATTATATAATCAACAGAGAGTTAAGTATAAACTTACATTCGCATCATATCGTCTTTGCTCATCAGCATGACGTCCTTGTAGGACCAGCGGACCAGCATGTCGGTGTCCAGGTACGTGAGGTCGTCCTTCTTCATCACCATGTCGGACACGTCCACGTCCTTGATATTGTTGGACAGGCCCAGATCCTTTCTGAACACCATGACGTCGGTGAACTTCATGTTACGGGTGAAGAACTGGGTCATGTCGATCCTTCTGTCGAAGGGGAAACCGAGCGGCATCGTGTCGAAACAAACGCTCCAGCGACAAGTCCTGCGCTCCTTCATGATGGTCATGTCAACGTAGGGCAGCACCAGGTTGGTCTTCACAGGGGTGATGATCACGAACATCTGCAGAGGCATACCGCCACGACGACCCAGAGGCAGGAGGAGCCTGTGAGGGAAACCAACGCGAGTCTTGAACCACCAGCTCTCAACGTCAACGGTCTTGCTGATCATTCCAACTGTGTCCACCATGTTGTTGAGGAGGCGGCGAGTCCACGGCCTCTGCTCGATGACGCCGTGCATCTCAACAGAGTTGCGGACGATGGTGTTCTTGCCAGTCTCCATTTTGTACATAAAGGTGTCGATCTCAACCATGTCGAGGCGTTTGTCGTTGACGCTCATGAGACGGCCCATACAATCGTATTTGGGACCGATGAAGATGCGGACGACAGCGTCGACTGTCTTCTCAGAGGTGACATCAACGGTGATCTTGAAGGGGTGGTGGTTGAGGCGGCGCATGCGTGCAACCATGAGCATGTCGGAACTCTTCTTCTTCAACTCGCCGTCGTCGAGGTACAGGGCGTTGGTGATGTCCATGTCGTATTCATCCATGAAGGTGACGAGTTTGTCGGTCGTAAGGCGATCTACCTTGACGCCGGGGAAGTCGAAGTCGTCGCGGGTGTATTTGGGCAGCATCTTCTTGAAGAGCATGAAGGTGTCAGTGACGCGCTTCATCAGCCTCCAGAAGACAGGGTCGCGCAGACAGGTTGAGTACATGTCCAAAGCGGTGGGCACATACGTATACCTGTTGAACGGGACATTATTATGAACTTGCTATACGGAACTACAACAAAACTTATCTATCTAATAGAAGGGGACCAATTTTATACCGAATAAATTTAATTTCTAGTAACAGTTACTTTATCATTCAATAATCATGAATTTGAGAGTCAGTCGTCGCACCCAAGGGGGAATCCAAAGTTACAGGATGTCAAAGTTGTAAAAAAGCTTATAAAAGAAGTCATTCCATACCGCACCAAAACCTTATGGGACGGTTTTTAGGTTCATCTACAACCTAAACAAAAAACTAGTCAGAGTACAACCCCCAACAATTCCTTGACTACTGGAGCAGCTAACGCTCAGATCTCTTACGCACTAAGGAGAAACCATTTCTAGTTTGATTTTCAGCCGGAATTAAATTACTTTTTCAAACTTATCCCACCGCCCGTACTATGTGAGTGTCATAGGCAGAGATGAGTCCACTAATTATGTACTTTAAAAAAAATCCTCTTATAAATTGGGATATGGGCAAGAAAATGATGATACTCTTGAGTATCTGAAAAAGGTTCAAATTTTGCAAATGAAATCACGTTCTAGAGTCAGCTGTGTCGTGCTACCTACTTGTCAATGTTATACACGTTGTAGGTGAGCATTTTCTTCATCAAGTGCATCATGTGCATGAACTTCGCGTCGTCACCGACCAGTCCCATACCACCCAGCACAAGCCTGGCCAGGTTCTCAATGTCCTCGGTCTTCTTCAGGCTGATGATAGTTCCGTCGCGCTGCAGAGAGCAATATAATTGAGTAAAGTTTCAATGAACAAGATTAAAATAGTTGAACATAAAATCTTAAAGGATACTTACGCGCTCAATCTTGCCAGTAAGGATCCCGTCACGAAGCATCCTCTCAACATCATCCAACATACGCTTCCACTTGAGGTTGTCCTTAGTCAGCACGATCATGTTGTTGCTGCGAACGGGCATCTCGTCTCCAGTGTGCAGACGGATCTTGGGCCAGTAGCCGGTCTTGAGGGGCTCGTTCCACATCATGGTCTTGATGTCGCACATCTCGTGGGTGAGACGCTCCAGCCTGAGCCTGGCCAGTAGCTGCATGTAGGCGTAGCTCATGATCTCCCCGCGGCGCTCCTTGTTCACGGTGTACATGTCGTCGGTCATCCAGAAGGGGTAGCTCATGTGCAGGTAGTACATGTAAGTGTTAAGGTCGATGTCCTCGGTGAAGTAAGAGATGCGGTCGTCCTCAGTAAGTGTGCGGCGGACTCCCTTGCGCCAGTCAATCACGACCAGGTTCTTGTCGGTCACCTTGATGCCGTAGTAGTCCATCATAATGGGGTCAGTAACTGCCTTGGTCATCTTCATCATTAAGGCCTTGTTGATCACATGGCTATCGACGAAGAAGTAGGGGTAGATTTCATAGGGAGCAGGGATGGTGATGCCACGACAGTCTGTCCTGTGGAACACGCAGGCGGTGAGAGCATAGACGAACATGCCTCCATTGATGCGCTCCCTCAGCCAGCATGCGGTCCTGATGAACACGTCGAAGTCCTTGGCGAAGAACATGATCTTGAACACCTTGACGGCCTGCTCGATGTGCAGCTCGTTGGTGTGGACGAATACCTCGCCACGGGGGAGCATGCCCATCTTGAAGGTGTCGATGAACTTCTTTACGACATCTGTCTTCTGCACATAACACATTGAATTATTAGCATAAATGGAAAAGGGGAAATTATAGTATGGTTAGTCTGATAAAGTAAATAAGTCTTACCAAGTACTTGTCCATGTTCTCTTCGATGACCCACTCCCTGGCGACGTCCCGGATGTCGTCGTACATGGTCGGCTGCAGGATGTGATTCAGGAGCTTCATGATACAGAGCTCCTTCATCTTTATATCCATCGTTACTGTTCAAACAATTAAACTTTTAGTCTTCTACGAGTTTGGGAACATTTTGAGAATTCAAATTAATTAAACTGTCCGATCATTGCCCAAGTTGTGATGTTCAGAATAATATCAAATGTCAATTTGGATTGCGAAGTCTTGTTTCATTTCGTTTTTCCTTCAGGGCTTTATATTGTTTTGGCATTTCTAAATTCTGTTTAGGAAAATGCTTCGAGATTTTATTGTTTGGTATTACTTTGATATTACTTCAGTAAATCAATGTTTTCAGTTTAGCTGCATTTGAAATTCTTCTTTGTTCTAGCTTAATTTGATTAATATTTTACAGATTGTGTCAGTAAAAGCAAAATTGAAAAGAATATTAAAAACATCTTCTAATAAACCATACAATCATGTTCATAAGTAAGTAGACAAAATAATTTCGGTTGAAAAATGGTAAAGTTGAAACTCACCCATGTTGTCCTTGCCAATGAACACAGTAGTGTCATCTTTGATGACGGTGGCTGTCGCCACGGCCACAGTGGCCAATACCAGGAGTACTCTCATGTTTGCTGCCGGTCCACAACTGTGTTCATCTCACCTCACACCCCCCCTTTTATACCAAACCAACTATTTGTCTCACTATCACCGCGCGCGTCATTATCAATTGTTGTTCTTTTCGTGATAACCTCTTGAGAGTATTAATGTCTCACGCCGGTGCACAGAGGCAGGTCAGGGTGCTTTCCGAACCTTCCTTGTGAGGGTATCGGAGGGATGTGAAGGCACGACGCTAAAATTACTCTCATTTTCTGTAAAACAGGCGCTTTAGGTCGTAAAGAGGTGCCATATCACGGCTGGATGAAACATTGTGTATGTATTCTCTAGTATTATTTATGTTACCAAAATGTAATTTAGACTCGGTGGTTTCTTTTACGCTATAGTAAAATAATGCGTAATCATAATGATCCATTTGGACCATTTCCCCTGATTAGTTTAATGAATTAATTCCTCGTGCCTACTCATTCACCTTTGTTTTGTAACTCGTAGGTAAATTGTGATTACTTCAGTTTGGCACAATAGTCATCGATCACGGCGAGACAGACTTCACAGAACCTATCCATCATCCTCTCATGTATTACCAGCGTGTTCCATTACTTGGAGAAAAGACTTCAGTGACAAAGAGGTTGCAAAGGTTTTAGTTTTGATCGTTAAAGGTAACATTATGTGAGCGCATACCTATGTAAGGTCCCATTCAAATAGATGGACAAATAGAAATGATTCAGATGACCGAAATAAGGACAGTGGTAAAAAAATGTACATATAAGAAACACGCATTAGATACTTACAAGGAAAATAATCAGCTAACAAAAATACACTAATGTGTCGGCAATTTATTATTTTAGGTCAAAATAAAATCACTTTAATCAGTGTTTTTTTTTTGCTTGTATATCTTTGGTTAGACGTACTGAGCACTGTGTTGAAGTTTGTCCATCTACCACACAGGCAAGAATAGGGATAGTTCAATGAAATGATAAAGTGCATAAAAAAATGAAAATCACACAATTATTATCTCTATTCGAACTAAAGTAGGTAATATAAAAGGCACATGGCGCCGTTTACTTTCTAATCACCCCAAATGAAGCCATGTTTCATTCCTACCCAAGCTTTTTTATGGTAGTTTGATATTATCCTCCATAGTTTATCAGAACAGCCCATTAAATCCCCTCTTCACATGAATCTCTGCGGCCTCAACCTTGGCTGTCCGACACGCGTACACCGAGCGGGCGGGAAACTATTAATATTAGAGCAGTTTCGATCTCCACATAAAATAATACTCATCGATTATTTACAAGTTCCGATATTAGCGCTCGGAAGTGGTGGCGATTGAGCGGATACGGACCTCGGTATCAACTAGGCACACTAAGATATCGGTGAAGAATTGCTCAGATTTTAGGGCTTATTTTTGGTCTTATATTTAGACTTGTTTCTTCATTTTACTATCTCTTTTTTTTTTAATTAGCGTTTTGTTTGTGCTGAATAAACATTTTTTCTTTCCTTCTTTCTTATTTCTTTTACATTGTATCCCTTATGCACAGCTGCAGGTCTGGTGCAGCGGGAAGCCGACATACTTATATTAGGTTCTTGAATTAGTGCTTTTATATTTTTATTTTTGTTTTAATTTGTTTGTTTTATTTTATTTTAATTTTAGTGAGAAATGTTTATTACTAACGTAGTTTTATAAGTGTTACTAACAACAATATGAATCATTATTTTGTGTTCGATTTAAATAAATAATAATAATAATTGTTCTCACATACAAAAGCAACATGAATCATGTACCCACGATTTTGTGATTTAAAAGAGTGTCCTTGAAATTTCTTGCCCGTTCATCTCCATAGAGATGTACGTTTTTGAATGGGCAACTAGCTTCAACCTTCTGAAAAGGGCCGACTGTTTGACCATTCAAAAGGGCTGACTGTTTGACCATTCAAAAGGGCCGACTGTTTGACCATTCAAAAGGGCCGACATTTGACCATTCAAAAGGGCCGACTGTTTGACCATTCAAAAGGGCCGACTGTTTGACCATTCAAAAGGGCCGACTGTTTGACCATTCAAAAGGGCCGACTGTTTGACCATTCAAAAGGGCCGACTGTTTGACCATTCAAAAGGGCCGACTGTTTGACCATTCAAAAGGGCCGACTGTTTGACCATTCAAAAGTGCCTGTAAATGGTTTATTTGAAATAAATGCATTGAGTTTGGGTTTAGGTTAATGTTGTATTCAGTTTGGGTTTAGGTTAATGTTGTATTCAGTTTGGGTTTAGGTTAATGTTGTATTCAGTTTGGGTTTAGGTTAATGTTGTATTCAGTTTGGGTTTAGGTTAATGTTGTATTCAGTTTGGGTTTAGGTTAATGTTGTATTCAGTTTGGGTTTAGCTTAATGTTGTATTCACTTTGGGTTTAGGTTAATGTTGTATTCAGTTTGGGTTTAGGTTAATGTTGTATTCAGTTTGGGTTTAGCTTAATGTTGTATTCAGAATAATCCAGAAAGCACGTATTTGTGCTTACTAACATGAACTCTTTGACGCTAAAATTTTCTTACGCTACTGCTCATATCATGTCCCATCTGCATATTCTTGGTGTGTTGCCCTGTACCATTAAAAACCAGCACCAAAATCGTTCCTTCCTCAACGACCGCCTTTTTTAGGGTTCCACAGGCAACAACGGAACCCTTATAATTTCGTCATGTCCGTCTGTCTGGAAGTCACACAGCCAGTTTACTCGGAGACTTGATGCACTACGAGTATACGAGTATATGAAAATGGGAAAGAAAGTGTATTCTGTGCAACGCTAAATATTAGCGTAGGTAGTGAAACAAGTATGTTTGTGTTTGTTTTTCCTCGAGGGATGTACATGTACAAAAAAAGCAGTGCACATAAGCGTGTGAGGAATGTATTTAGGTTCCATAATTTAAAAAAATATGATGTGTAACTCTACTAGTTAATTTTCTATTTAAGAAAATAGTTTTTGAAGTATGGGATATTGTCGGTTACAACCGCAGAAATATTGTCATAGATTTTTGAGAAATACTATGAAATACAAACTATTTTTGCGTCCGGTAAAAATGGATACTATGCATGCAAAAATACTCATCAAGACTACGGAACCCTTCACTCGCACGTCAGTTTTTGTTTTTAATTCAGAAAAAGATAATGCGGTGCAACACACTCGCTAGTTGCAATGTATCCTTATCCAAAGAGTTACGAGGTAAGTAGCGAGTATAATGCAAAACAAAGAGGGTATCAACTACTGCACTACCTACCTACCTACCTACTATGTAGGCGAGTGTTTTGTTATAACTTCCCCCTCTATCTTAACGATGCATGATGCAAAACTTTATCGAACGTGTTATTGTGCGAACGAAGTAAACACCTATTATGTTCCATACGATCACCCGAGCTGCTTTATCGAGTGTTTGTGTATGAGTATACTAGCTTCTGCCCGCAACTTCGTCTGCGTGAAGTTTCTGGTTCTCCCTCCCAACCCGTCGCATCGTAAAGCATGGCGGCGGTAGCGCTTACTTAGTTTTCTCTTAGCGTTCTTATGGACTTTATTTCTTTTGCTCGGCTCATAAGGTTTCTAACGTGATGTTAATAGCCTTTTTCGAGAATTGGGCTATCAAATGCAAAAAGGTTTTTTCAAACCCGACGGCAGTTCTATAGATTAGCGCGTTCAAACAAACAAACTCTTCGGCTTTATTATTATTAGTATAGATATGTAGACGTGTAGGTGATTGAACTGGCTCTCGTATATCTGCTTATTACAAAGAACAGCTAGCTACGACGTATCGTTGCAGGTAACTTTTAAGTCATGCCTGTAATTTTTTCCTTCAAAACGGGCACAAATTGAGCTGGTTGGTCGGGTCTACTTACGAATTCTATGAAAGTGAACTCTGCTACTTGTCTATCCAGAATCATATTTTTAATTTTCGAAATAATTTAATTAATAATATTTTAAACTATTGACATATTTAATTATTTACATAATCTACTTACTTCAAGGTTTTACAGTGAGTTGGTTGCATTGCAATATGTGGTTAGCTATCGACTTTGACGATTGATCATATTATTCTTACCTGAGCAACCGGCAACAAGTTCCTGTCATGCTCCCTTAGATATCACTGCTTGCGGTAGCGTCTAGTATTGTATACAATCAAGTATTTTCTAACTGAACAGACAGCTGTGCTGCTGGGGAGTTTGTTGCGCCACTTCTTCTTCCCAGCGAAAGCACTAGGAAGTGGTGAAGGGCGGGCGTTTTGAGGGACTGTCTTTTGTAATTTTGACGTTCGAAAAGTGCTGATTCTCAGCCTAGTTTGAATAAATTACTTTTGATGTTGAATTTTATAAATTTGAAAGTAACTCTGTCTGTATGTTACCTTTTGACGCCTAAACCACTGAACGGATTTCGATAAGAAAGCAAGGAGATAAATGTCGTCCTGGGGAAGGATATAGGATAATTTTCGTCCCGGTTGCACGTTCGCGCGGGATAATGTCCGACATCCTCGCAAAGCCACAGGGCAAAGCCAAAAGGGCAAAGCCACAGGGTGAAGCTAGTATACTAACAAACAAAGTTTAATTCAAACCTAAACATGACATCACGTCTCTTTTGCTGTTGGTCTCACATGATCTACCTACTATGTCTTATCAAAACAAAAACAAAAAAATTCAGAAAACCTAGAAAAGACTATTTTTTCCTGGGTATCGAGCTAGGTCTCCCGCCACTGGACCAATCCAGCCTTCAGTCAAGTCCAAGTCCCTCGATTCTAAGCTCATGTACCTTTCATCAACTATGACGCACACACACTGCACTGATAACAGCTGATAGCGCGCTCAACTTAGAAAGTGTTACCTACCAGCTTTGCACCGAAACATAGAACACGCTACAATGTTTCTTATCTCTTGTCCGCTTACGAAATAACAACAGACGTCGATAACCTCCGATAGTTTTAATTTTGGGTTTGACTTAATTGGTCAGGTTATCATGTTCACGTGGGTATGCAAACGTCTGTATGGTCTAGTATGACTTGATGCACTCCCTCAGTAGCTCTTTCGATATCCTCATTCCCATAATCTCTTGATTTAAAAGAGTGTCCTTGGAGTTTCTTGCCCGTTCTTCTCCATAGAGATCCACGCTTTGGAATGGGCAACCAGCTTCAACTTACTAACTGACCATTGATGTATTAATACATCAATGTAACTGACCGACTCTTTGACAATTCAAACGTGCTTGTCAATGGTTCAATTGAAATAAATGCTTTGCGTTAAGAGTTTTTGAGTTTGAGTTCATATCCTATTTCTGAAAACAACTACTGGGTACGGTCACGGAAAATATATGTTACGCAAATTGACACCCTACATCAATTTGCCGTGTTATAGCCATTTCACACAACTGTCAAAGAATGACACTTGTGATTTAATTATACGGACAATAAGTTGGAAGTCAATTTGCTTGACAAATAATTTCTGTGACTGTGCGGAGCCCAGTGGTTATTTCCAGACCCTCTTCATTGTCACCCAATATTAAAGTGACATTTTCCGTATAGATAAAAGCATGCTCTTATCACAGACGCTTTGTCTTCGTGAACTTAGGTCCAGGCTGTTTGGCGTGCTGCCATTATCGTTCCAGGCTGGACTCCTATTACATTTTTATCAGTAAAAAGTGCTAATTACAACGAACTCGTTTCATTATTCAAAATCATAATAAATTTTTACCTCGTTGCTTCCATAAATCAGGTTTAACATGTTTTTAAAAGCTAATGTATTTCAGAGTTGCCATGTTTTTAAATGATCAATTTTACCTTGTTACGATTGTCTGCCGTCCCTTCCGCCGTGCCATTGATTGATTGTCCCGCGGGGCGATGCTTACCCAACGTAAAAATGCTTGTACCTTTCATTTTATTTTTTTAAGCATTTCTACGTATTCACCCCAATCCGTTAATCCCAAAGGCGTGAAAGCATTTCAAACGAAAATACTTAACCTCTCAAACGTCGAATGTACACCATGTGTACAAATAACAATAAAATTTCTATTGTGTCTGTTAATTGGCGCACAACGGGTTAATACACAACATGAAATAATTGTATTCAATTCTATCATGGCGTCTGATGGTTGCGTACATTTGGAATTCGAACCAAATTCTGATGTTAGGTGTTCGTTTTTTTAAATTGCTAGTTCTGAACTTTTTGGTTGTTCTTTTTTTCATAAAAAAAATGTGTCTCAGATTGAGTAAAAGGTTCCTACGTTTTATTTGTGAATGATCTCACTCGTACTTACTTACCAATACGTGTGTATTTTAATATATTGTTCAAACTGTTTTACTCACAACTCTTTTCTCCTTGTCTACAGACATTTCGGCACGGGTTCCCGTTCTCGCCGACAGCACTAGCATGGGACCCCATACAGAAACTACTCGCCATCGGCGACAAGGGCGGCAACCTCAGAATGTATCCTTTTCACACAACACCAAGTTAAAATTAGTAAGAAGCACACGCAGGTATGGTAAAACTAAGAAAACTCAAGAAAAGCGCGTATTTTCGAGAATCATGTTGTTAGGCGAGAATACGTTTAGTCAGAATTATTTATAAAGTGAATAGTCTACCAAATTCTCATTTGAAATGTTCATCCATTAGAAAATTCTAATATTATTACTACTGTTCTAACTTCTATAAAATCCAACAAAGGTGGTGTGGGAATTTTTAAATAACTACAAACTTGTGCTCAAAGAGTTTCTTATGTAGGTATCATCAAAGAAATTCAAAAACATTCATTCATACAACCCGCAGTAGGTATCTTAAAAGCAAATTAATCAGTGCTTCATACTTGCACTTCGCGGGGTCACTTGCAGTTTACTCATATTATGTATCATCTGTATCGTCTCCCAGAACAAGGCCAGAGATTGCCCTGGTGGTCAGTCCTGACATTCAGGAAATAGGCAGCCGAAAAAATTTCGTCAATTCAGAATTTGGTAAATCGAGAATTTACCAAATTCTGATTTGACGAAATTTTTTATTTACCTAGTTCTCAACCAGGTAGGTAAATTGCGAATCTGGTGAACTGCTCATAAGGCGAAAATCAAATGCGCAATGAGGTTATCCTATTTATCTAGACTGAGTATAGGTGTTGCTTTTAGTTATCGACGTGATGTCTTGTTGTTCCTGCCGAAAGTTTGTGGTAGGTACAGACTTCTTCTTCATCTTCGGGTCACGTTGACTACATGTTTTGGGGCACATAGCGCAGGATATGAGGTGCAGCATAATTTGTGATACAGCTCATATCCACATCCTGCTGCGGTTCCTTTCCGTTCCAGTACAGACTTTATAACCATGATTTACTTTGCCACAGAATAACGGTTGCTCGAAAGGAAATATTGTGAAGTCAAATAAACCTTGGAAGAATACCCTTAAATCACCGCAGAAATTACCAGCCCTCTTCTCCTATGTTAAATAACACAATTTTTTTATCGGTTATTCATAATAAACAACTAGTCATTGTTATCATAACCATCAAGAATCCTTACTCCCAAATTGGAATGCAGCCAAGTGCAGTCGATCAGTAAAAGTATAAAGATAACTAATAAAATTACAGTTTCTGGAATCAGTCTAAAGAAACAATAAAAAACATGTCATAACGAATGGCCGACCTCGACAACATCATGAAAGTCGTTCTCACTCGGCAACTGTTTATCAGCAGCTAGTAGGTACCACGGCGGTGTGTTGCCGTGTAGGTGCTGTTCCTAGCTGCGATACATAGTTGCTTATCGCTCACTTTGGTTATGAACTTATACAGATACAGTTTACCTACTGATGTAGGTGAACTACATCTTTTGATGAGTGTCACATTAGCTAGTAAACTGACAAAGGTAGAATAGATAGAGAATGAACTAAAAACTTTCTTTCTACATATGAAATTAACGGCTCATAGTTTTCGAGATATTTTCCAACATTTAATCATTTTCTATAGAAAGTTCGTAAATATTAACAAGTTCTGTACTAACGGCTTCCGGTTATAACATTTTCTCTCATGAGACAGACAAATGCAAGATATTGCTGAGCTGTTAAAATGATGGAGGTAGATATAATAACAACATTTCATATTTCAATGTCTACCCTTTATCAAAGAAACGGAAAATATTAATTCAATATATACACAAAACAACACTAAAACACACTAAAACTAAATTATATGCTTATTGTATTTTTTGTCACCTTGTTTTGAACTGTGTCTGTGTGTATTATTCGTGGTATCACTTCCCATACAAGAGCCATTAATGCATCTTTGACCTGTTTACCAACATGAGGCCTGGCGTTGTCTTAGAGCAGTTTTACTGGACGTTTTCCTTTGGCAGTAAGTGGACGTTTTTGTTCAATTTCTTGATTCAGTCATATAAGCTGGTCACGATACCGATCTGCAGTGACTGTTTCGCCAGGTTTCAGAAGTTCATAGAGCAGTACACCTTTCATGTCCCACCATATACACAGCATGGCCTTGTGAATATTGTGCTTTGACGTCGATGTCGTCGGCTCACCTGGGTCAATCCAATGATATTTGCATTTCGGATTGTCAAAATATATCCACTTCTCATCGCCGGTCACAATTTTCCATAGAAAAGACTTTCTATGTTGTTTGTTGTAAAGATTTAAACATATCTGAAGACGGGTATTTTCATTTTCTTGAGTCAAAAAGTGTGGCACTCACTTTGTTCCCTTTCGAATCTTGCACATTGCTTTTAAACGATTGCAAACAGTTGCATTGCAAGTTGTTTTTCTGTCTGGCAAGAATTCTCGTCTAGCAACGCTTGCAGTTCCTCATCGTGCACCTGTACAGGGGCCCCGCTTCGTTCACGGTCGCTAACGTCAAAATCACCTTCTTTAAATCGCTTAAACCAATACTCACATGTACTTTTAGATACAGCGTTTTCACCAAGAACAGAACAGATCGATTCACGTGCTTTCCTAACACTTTTTCCTTGATGAAATTCATAACGAATGCAATGTCTAAAAAATAACTTATCACTCTCGATGTTTAATTCGTAAAATGTTAAGGTTATGTTTATGGCTCCCTTGCGTTTCGATACTATATGATGAGTGCTACCATATTATATGTCAGCGGCAATTTTAAATTATTGTAAGTTATTTTCATGACACGAAATGCATGTGTCCTAAAACTTATTTGTACGCCTAATAATATTTACTTCTGCAGGGCTTTTATATAGACAAAAGCCTTGCAGAAGTGTAGACCTGCCTAGGTCTTAAGAGGGTTCATCCCTTAGAGCTATGTTGGAGATTCAAAATTGATGATTTCCGACGGACAATAAAACCATAATGTGTTTAATTTATAGATGAGATATTGACGTCATATTATTGGGAATTTTATAATCTAGTGCATGGCTGAAAAACATTTTCAAATTTTTCGTATAGTTTTCTCATCAGAACCGTTTTTATGCAAGCCTTTTTTCAAACTAGCGATCGACGGTCTAAGCAGATGCGAGATATTAGTAAAACCGTATACGACAAACTTATAACAACATTACTTTATAAAAAATAATAACATTTATTAGTGCATGACTGAAAAAAAAACACGATTACTGTAAGTTTTCATTCAAGAAAAGTATATTCAAAAGTGTCAATTGTAGCCACTTTTCGAGATATTAAACGTGTTAGTTTATGATGAAATCTGAAATATTTATATTTTCTTTTGGACCTAGTAAATTAAGACATTTATGTTCTAAAACATGGTTCAAATATTTTTTTAATAACTTATATGTTTATTTTACTATGAATTATTTAGTATTGCTATATAATCGGCGCGGATTCACGCCACCGCTCAGCGCGCCGCTCTAGCAATACTAAATAATTCATAGTAAAATAAACATATAAGTTATCAAAAAAATATTTAAACCATGTTTTAGAACATAAATGTCTTAATTTACTAGGTCTAAAAGAAAATATAAATATTTGAGATTTCATCCTAAACTAACACGTTTAATATCTCGAAAAGTGGCTACAATTGACACTTTTGAATATACTTTTCTTGAATGAAAACTTACAGTAATCGTGTTTTTTTTTCAGCCATGCACTAATAAATGTTATTATATTTTATAAAGTAATGTTGTTATAAGTTTGTCGTATATGGTTGTACTAATATCTCGCATCTGCTTAGACCGTCGATAGCTAGTTTAAAAAAAGGCTTGCATAAAAACGGTTCTGATGAGAAAACTATACGAAAAATTGAAAATGTTTTTCAGCCATGCACTAGATTATAAAATTCGCAATAATATGACGTCAATATCTCATCTATAAATTAAACGCATTATGGTTTTATTGTCCGTCGGAAATCATCAATTTTGAATCTCCAACACGGCTCTAAGGGATAAACCCTCTTAAGAAGTACTCTCAATCTCGATCAGAGCTCATCCAATCGCCTATGAATTTAAATTCATCTGCCTGCCTTCAAGGAGGTACCGTGGGCAAGGCTGTCACCGCCAGTGATTGAGCTATTCTTATCATGTAGGGTCAGCATAACACGCTATTTACGAGCCCTTTAGTACGATCAGCCCCATAAATACGTAAACACTTTGGACGCTATCACTCACTGTAATAAAAAAGTTTTTACATTTTATTTGGAGTGGATACTCGTGTAGCCTGACCCGGGTATGAAAGTGAACCGATAGCGTGTTCAAAAGTTAAAATAGATAGCAAACATTTCAAAATAGATATCAGAAATATTTGTGAAAGGTACATACGAGATAGTCCGGATGTGTTTTTGTTTGTTTTTGTATGGAAATATTTATTCACTTTACATCTTGGGTATTTACATCTCTTTCAGTTCCATTTAATCACTCCTAAATCCGTTCACACCATAACTGAGTACTCCGCTGCAACTAAAACAAAAAGCTGTCGACAGCTTAACACCCGCTTTAAGCGCTTGACAAACAGCGGCAGCTTCTTGAAAGCTTTTTACAAGTCGAGTGGTGAAATGTTCGGTGGTTCTGACCGGCTCTAACTGGATCGATCCGGTGTGGACCGGCGCGAACCGGTTACATCCGCCGTCTTTGTAGTCATTTAAGTGGGTTAGAGGGATCCACTCCGGAGATCCACTGCTGGAGTTTCAGAGGGACAATTAAAGTGTATTTATAATAATAAGTCTGTCGTCATTTTTGATCTTTATTGGTGCAATGTTTAGTTTTGATTCGATTCGCGATGGATATTTTTCAAACAATCAATCATTTATTTTGTTAAACATAGGTATGGATACAGATAGTATATTGTCTAAAATATGTGCACTATGGTTTGCCAATATATGGCGTACAAAATTAACATAAACATGCAATTACAATTAAGGTGGCATGGATCATCAATGGATTACTTACATTAAAATATAAATGTAATGTAGGAGGAATAAATATGGAGTTTTAGCTTCGATATTTTGTATAGAAAGGAGTAAAATTATTCGGTTGAATGTCGTCTATTAAATAGTCATTATATTTTATAGTCATTTATTGTTACATATTCAGGCATATTTTCTCTAGGATAGTTAATCTTATTTTTGTATTGATGATGCTGATGATGCTCCAAGTCGCTTTAGATTTATTCTGGGCCAAATTTATGTGAAAGTCATTCTGAGATTTTTGGGTCAGTGTTATTATTTTCTTTAAACGAGCAGTGTATTGCTTTAATAAAAGTGTATTTTAGAAGTAGGGGCTCGCCTGTGTTGCCATAACATTTCTCTTTTACGCTTACTACTGAGCCTAATTCTCTTGGAAATCCAGTTAGATTTTTTTCACAAAGTGATTCTTACTCTCCTTAAAGGGAAACAGAGGTCATAACAAACATAAATAGATTATAAAACAGTTAATGCTTCCTCAGGATTGTCGTGTAGATAGACTTCACTAAAACTAAGATTACGTAGAGAATCAATGAATTTAGTTTTCTTGGCAATAGTTGCGCTTTAGAGCACACCAATGCTCAATAGTCGCGCTTTAGAGCACACCAATGCTCAATAGTCGCGCTTTAGAGCACACCAATGCTCAATAGTCGCGCTTTAGAGCACACCAATGCTCAATAGTCGCGCTTTAGAGCACACCAATGCTCAATAGTCGCGCTTTAGAGCACACCAATGCTCAATAGTCGCGCTTTAGAGCACACCAATGCTCAATAGTCGCGCTTTAGAGCACACCAATGCTCAATAGTCGCGCTTTAGAGCATACCAATGCTCAATGGAACAAGTTTTTTTTTCACAGGGCATTTGATCACTTGGACAGTGTGAGATGTGTAAGATCAAGCACTGGACACTTACCGCCTCTGATATTATGAACGATATTGTCTATGGATTTACCACTAGTTAATCATGTAGGGTGGTGAATTACAATTTTTAAGTCATAGTTGAAAAGGAGAGTTTTAAAATTATTAGATGGTTTTGATTGTGACAAAGTGTCTATATTAAAATCACCACATATAACCACTTTTTTTAAAATCACCGAAGGTAAAATACCATCAAAGCTAGCATAAAATAGTTCTAAGCAGTCAATCTTAATTTTGGGTGGTCTGTAGATGCAAATCACTATTAAATTATGTATTATTATTTCTATTGCACAGCATTCAAGGACGTTAGCTACGTAGAATTTATTTAAATCAATGTTATTTTATACTAATGCATACGATTTATAATGCAAGAACCACCACGCCTAGTATTCCGCATTGAAAACGTAGCTAATTCGTAGTTAGGGATAGATAGGTGGAACTGATCTCTATTTAGCATATTGTGTTCAGTGATACATAAAAAGTCAATGTTTTGTCCCATGTCCCATGATTCTTCTAAATGGAGAGTAAGTAGGTCCGACTTACCAATCAAGCCATTCACATTTTAATGGAGGATATTTACGAATTTATATACTAAAACAATTGCTACTACCAGCTTTAGGCACTTTGTCCATACACATAGATAGACAAGTCGCAGTTAATAATATTGTCACCAGGAAAGTCACTGGTTTGAGTGGATTTGTCACAGGCAGTGATAACAACCCCGCCAGGTATGTTACAAGGTATTAGGGTTGCTCTGTTATTGTCTCTCTACCAAATCTATTTTTGTATATACTTCTATAACTTTCTAGCACTTCGCTAATTCGTTCTTTAGCTTGCTAATTTCGTCACGTTGGTTCTCTATGTCATTGGTCGCAGCTACAAAGTTTTTTGTTAGTGTCTCAACCCTATATCGCAAATCTTCACATCAGGATTTGTGCGTATTAATAGAGGTGTCCGGTAAACTTAACATTGTTGAGTCAAATATCGTTGATGGAAATTAACGCCAAGCGTAATCATTTTGGTAAAAGTTTATTGAATATACTTTTTCCAAAGAAGTTTTGCACCGGTGTATGATGCCAGGATGATAAAATATTGATACTCAAGATCTACCACATGGCCATGAAACTTATTATGGTTCATTCGTTTCACTCGTCCACCATAATTTTATTATAGTCCCTACCAGTACAACATGAGGCTGGCAATCTAACGCAGGAACAATTTCAATCAGATTACAAAAAATAATGCCAAGATATATACTAACACTGCTGTGCGTCCCGTCTCGGATCAAGAAAATAAAGAATGAAAGTTCTCAATAGAAAAAATAAAAAAAATAAAAGTTAATAGATAAATAGAAAAGGGAAAACCACTTAGTGTAAATCTTAGCATTATGTAAACAGTAATTGAATGGAAAGCAGTGGGATTACAGGTGGGATCGCTTCACCCTAAATATCTGTTGGCAATTACGTCCCCCGGGGAGCGAAACCCCGCCCGCTCGCTAAACATCGTCCTAATGTTCGGATAACATTTAGTTTTATTATATTAACTTGATTTTCTCCGCCGGACCGCATACAAATTAGATTTTTTTCGGATCTTCCTAAACGCCTGAGTCGGAATCCCGACCCTAATCTGGTTCTAGATAATAGAGGAAATTAACGGGAGTTACTACGAATTGAATCAGTTTGAATTTGTGGAGGTTTTTGCTGAACATATATTGGGTAGACACACGTGTGGTGCGTGATAGTGACGTGTCATGCAATCTATCATATAGGGTTTATGTGTTACTTTATGTTTTTAATATCACTTTGAATGTGTCTTATACTCGTAGGTACCTACAAAATATAGTGTTACAGTCATTTCACATAAAACGAATTCGCCTACTAAAAAGCTCATCGCTTTTAATTGTACCTTTAACTATAATTGCAACACAAGGAGTTTTATAAAAGTAAGCACCTACTTAATGTTACTGCAAAACGTAATCGTCCAAAGTGACCACAAGAAGCACTTTCACCAAACAGATCCTTGTAACAAGTGATCCCTTATTCTTCTCCACTTTAACACTTTCTGCTAATCCCCAACTGACCGCAATTCAACCCTCTTTCACCCCCTCCTGCTCTTTCCCACCCCCTGCCCTATTAGAGCCCTATTTGCAAGGGCCGCTTATAATTCCGCAGAGCTGTTCGACCGGTTCGCTATTTAATGAAACGCGTTGTCGTCGACGTGTTGCCACAGATTTGTGACTTGTCAAGGGTTTTGAAAATGTAGTCTGCTGACTCTCAAATGGCAGCAAAAAGAGGTTGTAAATTAGACACGTATACCTCAGCAAGTTGCGATATTTTTGAGAATCATTCTCTTGAATATTTCTAGCTTAAAAATTGATTGATTTCTGTCTATTTAACTGTTATTTTTTCCTTTTCGGTTCCCAAATCTTAGCTCTGAATCTGACTAGCGTTTTAAGAACATAAATTGTCATTATTATCTCAATATCTAGGGACCGTCCTAAATCATAGCTGGGTAGTAAATCTTGTTTTTCTGTCTCGCATTTATAATCCTGCCTTTTGTCAGAACCCAGCAAAAGTAATCCAAGATTATTAATTGGTATAATCAGTCAGCCCTTAGTTCATTATGCGTACCTAATATATCTATCTATATTCTATACTAATAATAAAGCCGAAGAGTTTGTTTTTTTGAACGCGCTATCTCTGGAACTGCCGTCGGATTTGAAAAAATCTTTTTTCATTTGATAACCTAATTCTTGAGGAAGGCTATTTAGCATCACGCTGGGACCTTTAGGAGCCAAAATGAAATTGTAATGAAATTGTTTGTAAAAAACAACGCTAACAGAAAACTAAGTAATAATGCGGGCAAGCGATGCGATGGAGAGAGTCGGGCGAACAATATATTTCACGCGGACGAAGTTGCGGGCAGAAGCTAGTATTTAAAATCTGAAACTGTATCAGCGGACTGCTAGTACAAGCTATTCATTGATGTGGTTAACTTTACTATTTAGACCAACATTGTAACGTTAAGATAGTGAAATACATAGTTCCCGTTGTTAGGAAATAGTTCAAGTTATGATATTCCTGCTATTTCCCCCACGTAAAAACGTTGAGATGAAAACTTCCAAGTTATAAAATGAAGACTTTAATTCGATAATGCTTACACTTCTGAAAATTGAATTCGTGAAAATATTTTTCGAGCACGTTTTCGTAAAATAAAGTGGCAACTACCTCGAAACGATGATAATACTGCCTATCCTTTTATGGGTCACTCGCGATGGTTATTTCATCCCAAATATGATTAAGTAATGTATTAGATCAAGTATTTACTATTTATACGAGTAGGTATTACTCAAAATTCATCCTTCAGTTTATCCCCGGACCTCAATAAAACACCTTTGCCTGCCTTATAGAACTCACTTTCAGCAAAAAATATTACTTTCGCCCCTTCTCCGGCGGCTACCGGACACGGCACGGACGCGGGATGTCCGGCGACTACCCGGCGCCTATCGGCTGGCGTATTATCTCGCACGTGTTCCAAGGCGGATAAGCTGGGATGTAGGCCGGATAGTGTTAATAGGACGGTTCAGGCAGAGGAGCTGACAGTCGACCTTCTGGACGTGAGTGGTTGGAGCACACGTCACAAGTCATAATACAATATTATGACTTGTGACGTGTAGTTAAGAAACATCACGTTAAGATTTTCAAATTAATCTTTAAAGTTGTTCCAATCGTTACTTCATCAGCTAACAAACGTCCATCGCAGTGTAGAACAAAGGCCTCCTATTACACATTTCCTTCAGAAAAATCAAGCAGATATGATCAGAGCCACCATCATCTGCTGTGCAAGTTAGGGTACTGACCCAGTCTTACCGGTTGCAGTTAAAAGCTGTCAGATGATACTAAAACCGGTCATCGATTTCTAAAACCAATACCATCTTTAAATCCTTACAAACTACGGCGGCAATAAAACTATCACTAGCCCACCTTCCAAAAAACTCAGAAAAGAAATACATTTGGTTGCCAACGCTACAGGAAGCACCTGGCTGGTCCCAGCTGTTGCAGCGTGTCCCAGTTCCACTTGCTTCCTTCCGAGTAGCCCAATGTTGGAGCACAGCCAACCTCCTACAGACGGAGCTCCTGAACTTAACAATAAATATGGCGACAGGATTTGGCGCGAAATGTAGCAAGCATTGCTGTTGTTTATGATATCTTTCTGTCTGTAACGTTAAGGTCTTGGAGATTTTTATAAATAGGATTTGAAGAATTATCTTGAGTGACAGTGAGTCAGAGTTGCATAGTCCGTCTTAAGACAACTCTATCTTAAGACGGACTATGCAACTCTGACTTAATGTCTGGACTCTTATAATAAAACATCTATGTACTAAATACCCATGTTTGGAATCCAATAAATTATTTGATTTGATTTTTACCCAAGATAATTCTTCAAATCCTATTTACAGTACTAGGCAATCGCCTAATACTGTAAATGCCGTTCATATGAAAAGCGTATTGATTAAGTCCGCTGACAGTTTTCCAAATGTCAACATAACAATCAAAACAGTTTAAGGATAACCATCTGGCTCTAAAGAGTGTGGAGATTCGTAAATTAAAGCGTTTAGCGCTAAAGAACCAATAATCTTGCAGCTGATACCATTCCTCGATAAAATGATATCGCATAACGAGTTTGGCATTCCTCCAACAGCCGCCCCTCCGCTACTTCTAGAGAAACGTTAGATTCGTCACCCAATAAAATATGAGAAAAGACCTACTTGTAGAACAAATCTACAGGTGTGACGTCAACAGGTTACCCACCAGCTCTCATTTATCTTGTATTAGTCGGTGATGGCTCCGCTGCGTATACTACAAATTGATTGTTGATTCAATTCAATCATATATTTTCCTGTTTTTTCAAAAATAGATATCGATACTATTCACGTCTTTGAATTTCTCTACTTAATTTAATTTGACTCAGTGTATTATTCTGTGATTTTTTATCATCATAATACATGTAGTATCGAGTATCCCACAAGACATATGTACACAAAGCAAACCTATTCGGTTTACATCTCACACACACGGGTTATTGTCACTGAGCTGTATGTGCAAATTAATGAGTCGGTCGGACGGGTACGGGTTAGCAAACGCCAAACTGTTTGTGTGCGTATGATATACCCACATATACCAACAACTAATATAACAATGTATAGTAATCATAATTCCAATATTTCGTCATTAAAAACTTGAATCGCATAGCCAGTCGGTGAAAGCACCTGGCATAAATAACGACTTAAACTTCGTGTCGTAAGTTTGAACCCCGGCAGAAAAATATTGTTTTTATTTTTTTCTTATAAAACATCAATTTTGTGTCAAATAAAATTACTCAAGCAAAAAATTTATAATAATAATAATAAGTTTATTTACACAAAAACCTTAATATACAAAGCTCAAAAAAATACATACAGTAACATTAAACAAAGGTGGCATAAATAGTGAAAACCCTGCCTCCTAAACTAGGGGGGACCCTGTGACTTAGGAGTCAGTGTTCTACTGTAACTTCGTGTACGGAAAATCCTTTATCTATGTGTGATAACATTATGAACCTATAATGAACTACGGCTATTAATGTGCAGGTATGTGTGTTAAAGGAGGGAGATGTGGTTATGTGGTGTGGTGTGTTGTGTTGTGGTATAGGGCGGTGTGTTCTGTTGTGTCGTGGTGTGGTGTGGTGTAGTATATGAAAGGGGGGAGTGGGGGTTGGGGTTGTGTTACCAAACCTGAACTCGCGAAACAAAAAAACAGCTGTTCCCTACATTTTGACGAGCTATGCGAACATAAATGTAGGGAACAGTTGATTTTTTTTTCACGATTTCAGGTTTGGTCCCATAGTTAAAGTTGTTCATAATGATGAGTACATTGACCCCTTATGAGGTTATGCTTTATTTAAGTTACACCTTGTATATGACCTAGTCAACAGAAGTCGTTTTTGTCGGTGAGCGGTGGACAGCAAAATCTTCCGTGCTAGCTTACTACAGCGTAAATCAGCTTCATCTTCATGCAGGTGATTTTGCACTGTTTGTAAGCACACATTATGTGCGGGTGGACTAGCCCTGTGCCTTGCCACGATGTCGTAGTGACGAGCCAAAGAATTCGCCATCGGTTTTGGCCCACGTCGACGATGGTCTTATTCTCCAGAATCCGCATACTGATGGACCCATAACTGCACGGTTCTCCTCTACGGATACAAACAAAATAATATTTAAAACAATGAAGATAAAAAATGGTGGATTGGTGGATAAAGCCTCATAATGTATTTGGTTGACACAAAAGTAGTGAGACACTTTACAAAGTTTGAAGAGAAACGGACGAGTGACAAGTTCGAACACTATACTTATACGACTTATACGAGTACTTGTTAGGCCACAGTGCGCGGGCTGCGGTTGACAATATCAACACTGCATTGGGCACTGGAAGCACAAGCCATGCGACGGTGTTCCGATGGTTTGATCGTTTTAAATCAGGAAACAGGAGCCTTGAAAGTCAGCCACGTTCAGAACGACCACCCGCAGTGAATGATGACTATTTACGCCGCTAACTGCAGTCGAATCCGGATGTTACAACTCGGGAATTAGAGGAAGCACTTAACTGCAGTCACCACGCCGTGGAATACTATTTGCATGAGCTTGGGTATTGAACAGTTTTGGCTCAGTGGGTACCGCACATCCTTACAGACGCCAGTCGTGCAGACCGTGTCGCTATCTGTCAATCACTTTTGCTGCGACCCCGACGTAAAGAGTTTTTGTCTTATCTGGTTACTGGAGATGAATCATGGATTCATCACGAAAACGTTACACGTCGTGCTTTTTGGCTGCCTGAGAAGAAACGCCACCAACTCAACCGAAGCTGATTCAAAAGAACCGCTTAAAAGTTCTGCTTTGCTGTTTCTGGGACACACAAGGCATGCTGTTTTATGAACACACAGTGAAACTATAAACGCTCACAAATATTCAACCCAGCTCACCAAACCATGTATCTGATGTTATCAAGAAAAAACGACGAAGACGAGTCAATGTAGTTTTACTATACGATAACGCTCGACCTCTCGTCGCAACTGCCGTTCGCCAACGGTTGGAGAACTTGGGCTGGGAGACGATACCCCACCCACCTTATTCCACAGACCTCACCCCATCAGACTACCATTTGTTTAGAGCCCTGAAACCACATTTGCAGTGTAAACAATTTAATAATTTCTCTGATTTACTCGTAGAAGCGGAGTTGAACAACTTTTTCAAGGCGCAGCCATCAGAGTTCTCGGCGAAAGGCAAACCAAACATAACCATATCATTGCCGGATCGTTGGCAAGAAGTCGTAGATGCTAATGGTGATTACATCATTGACTAAACTTTTTGTATTGTAATAATAATAAAAAATATAAAACGTAAACCAAGTGTCTCATTACTTTTGTCCCACGACTACTTACCGCGAATATTTCATCGAAATTCTGTTATTTCTTCTTCTGAAAAGGCTTATAAATTATCCAAGTATACATATTGCGTAACATAATTCTCTTGAGCTTAAAATCTGCTAATTACTCCGAATTACTAAAGCATTTCTATTTTCAGTCTTCTCCTAATCTCAGCATACAATATTCACGAAAGTTAAATGCGCCATAGATAACGAAGCTATTTATTTTTTAATCGTAAATTACGCTTTCCCGCCAAGACTTTGGCCGCCATCTTTGATATTGCTTGTTGCTAATGAATTTGGCTCAGAGTCCACACAACGCAAAATTTTTTCCCAATCAAGATTCCCTTTAATTTGAGAGTTTCGAGTGGAACTTGTGCTTACATTTAATATTAAAAACAAGTAATAAATAACAATAAAACCTTTTTAGTACTTCTGGGCCATTGAAACGTTTATTTTTCTTTTTTAATTCGTCAGAAAGTCGCAGAACCGTTGGTTTGTTACCGATTTTAATGAAATTTCACAGCAGGGCGCCTTTTATGTATGTATCGTAAAGCAAATGTGGGAAAATGGAAGAGAAAACAATATTTTTGGTAGCGGTCCTTGTTTATTACCCGCTACCCGTCGTCGTCCCGTCCCCAGTGCCGAGAGGGTTGAACGGTTTTAAACGCATAATCTTGTTACTCCTACGTGAGGGTACTTTGGAATATAATATTTTATAGTATCTCTCGCTAATAGGCCTAACTCAGTTTAATAATCCCTAATCTCTTTTTAATTATGAAACAATGAAATGACTCGCATATTTAAGAGATCTATTAGAAAAAGTAGATACGGTTTTTGAAAGCTTAAATTGCGTACCTAATTCAGCAGTATCTAGATTCAAGAACGTCGCTTATTCTGATTTGTCCCTTCACAAGTCATTATTATGACAATGACATTATTATGACAATGACCTACTCTATAAATAAACTTTTAAATTATTCGAAGCTACCTAACATTTAAATAAACCATTTTCGTAAGCGTCATGAAGTATTCAAAAGTAAAACGTTTAAAAACTGTGCCTCAAGTACCTACTTTCCAACTTACAAATGGAACTTTGTGTACTTACAGCTAATTATAGCACTCCAGTTTTCAGGAAAAGGGTAAAGGTATATGATAGGTAAATTAATTTTAAAAAGTTCCGAACAGCTTCCGTGGTGTGACCCGGGCCTAAGCGGTGCTAATCGGAGCGAACCGCCAAATAAATTACTTTTTAATTAAAGCAAAATGTCGCAAAAATCCAACAAGTCTTGTTTGAAGAACAAAGTGGATGAAAGTATAATTTTGTTTTGGACAATAAATCTAAAACTTTCGCGCTTAACCCACGAATTTTAATAAAACTGGGAAAATGGTCAAGGGTGAGACGCGCTTAACACAACTCCCAGATACACATCGATTATAACTTTAATTTTGTCTTCGGAGACGAAAAACTTACCGGTAATATATTTTCTTTTTAGGGTTCCGTACCAAAATGGTAAAAAGGAACCCTTAAGGTGCGACTCAGTCCATCTGTCTGTCTGTCCGTTTGTCACAGCTGGATATCTCTAGAACTGCTAATGCTATCAACTTGAAATTTGGAATGGTTTTAGATGACGTTTGCCCAACTATTTCGCAAATAAGAAAAAAATAAAATGTTTGTAGTTTTTTTTTGCACCAGAGACGTAAAGTGGTCTTAAAAATTCGAAGTAGGGCTACTAGGGTGTGTGGGGTATCATATGAAAGAGCGCTGTTTGCACATTCTCACACATTTTTTTTAGGCCGCAGAGTTTCTATTCTATTCTATTCTAGAGAAAAATCTGAAATTATTCTATGTGATACAAGTTTATGTAAAGATTACAGGAAAAATAAAACGATGTCTCCCAATAGCACACTTTTTTCATTATCGCTATTTACTATTCACTATAATAAAACTGCAATATTCTACAGCGCAGTGTTAAAATTCTTCTACGAATATAGGACTTGCCGATGAAAATTTAATATGACTCGCTCTTGTCCGGTTTTTATTTATATACATTGTTTGGAGAAGTTTATAAAAGGCGAAAAAACAGCCAAAGCAGCAGAAATGGGAGTGAGCCGGACACGTTTCACGAATGAACCCGGAGAGATGGGCAAAGATCGTCAGTCACCGGACGCCTGAGGGAAGACATCGCCGTCGAGGTAGACCACGGCGAAGGTGGTGCGACGATCTGGTAACGTTTGCAGGGCCAACATGGCCAGAGATCCCACGAGACAGAAAGCTTAGGTCCACTGCTAGCAGTGGGACACAATACAGGCTAACGAAAAAATAAAAATACAAATTGGTTTCGTAAGTAGCGAAATTCAATCTGGGGCCGCGAGCCGATGCGAAAATAGACATTATGGTGGAGCTTTTTAAAATAATTTGTAACTAGTCTTTATCCTATATTTATTTAACTATTCATTTCTTTGCCCAAATCTTCCTCATTTTAGAATAGTTAACAATGTTTATGAAATAAGTACGCATAGGCTGAAAGGTAAGGGTAGCCCTACCTCTGGGATGTCAGTTGGATGACTTCGCGAGACGGTTGAAATAATGTTTATCTGACTAAAACCTATTTTAGCCGAATAGTCGTCACATATTACCATTCCCTTAAATCCGGATTTGGGTAAAAGTTTTATAAATATTTCTTCAGTCTGATCTTTTTGTTTGTAGTTCGACCGATGCCCAAATAAATTGACCAACCACCAACAACCCATCGACAAACTGATGTGATAAAGGCAGTATATATGAGACGATATTTATTCTATTACATAGACGGGAAAAAGCTGAGTCGAATAAAAATAGATATAAATGCTTACAGGAGTAATGAAAAAGACGCCCAGAAAATTCAACGAAAATCTACTTTGGTCCTTTCATCCAAAATAAAAAGTTCCATTCGTGATAATCATAATAATCTGCTCCTTAAAAATATTTCAAACGTTAAAGATCAATCCGTAGAAACCTATTTCTTTTATGGCTTTATAAAAAAATTCGGTCCATGCAGAAAGAAATATCCACAAAATCATATTTAATCCCGTAAAGCAGCAAAATCTCATCTCAATAACAGTTCACAATCGACTCATACATTTACATAAGGCTCTGATTCTATATCCCTTTTATTAAATTACTTGTGAACTTTTTCTATTACATATGTCCATTTGTTGAAGGGTCAGAGAGTGCGGCACGTCTCGCACGTTAGAACGTCGTCACCGACCGCAGTCGTCAGGTACAAGGAAATTGGTGCCAAGATGCTGATTTAGGTAGCTTAATAGAGAACCGTAATATTTTATAATGGTAAGGTGACAGGTCGTTCCGAGCAATTGTATTGTATGAGCGGTCGGTTTTGTGCGGCTGTACGTGCTTGGGATGAAAATGTTGCGCGATTGAAATTTTAGCTGCGATTAAAGTTATGACCACTGTGCGGTTCTAAATATGCTGCAATATGAAATTGCAGTCCTTGTTTATTAGTTTCTAAGCTTATTTCATAGCGATTTGAGAGAGATTTGCCCTTGACATCATTTGATTTCAATGAATATCTCAGGAGATATCATAGTTTTAAAATAAACACTCTTACTGATCATAGATTATAAAAAAAAAATAAAACAAATAGCGTGATGTATGTACCTAACATAGCTTCTTAGAGTAATGTACAAACTAATAATCTTAAGTAATACTCCCAAAATAATCGAATATATTTTAGTAGGTTTTTTTCTCAAATTGACGCGGGTGAAACCGCGGGGCATTGCTATGTTATATATCTACACAAATATATAAAATGGAAGTGTCTATTCGTAATGTCAAAATAACAGCTTTTTACTAATTGCAAATGAAAGTATGTGCGGTACCTACTATTAGCTTACATCTGGTAACCCCACTGTTAGTATGCATCTGGTAACCCTACATATTAAGTCGACTAATATTCGTATGTCACTCAGTCAATCATTCGTTCATGGTGACATTCACTGTCATTCTCTATGGGAGACAACTGACGGCCAGCCTTCTTGTTCGAGACGCCAAGCGGTGAGCACGTAAAAAGGTCTTGATTATCGGCGTAACAAGTCGTTGGAATTTGAATCTAAATATTAGCGAGTAAGTACAGGATTTATTTGTTTCGGGGAGATTCTAGTGTTTTTATAGATATTGTGGAAAAGGAAATAAATATGCTATTGTCTAAATAATGTTTTTAGTTTTTATTACGAACCCTTTTCATTTCTGGACTGTAGCTAACACTACTTATATCAAAAAAACAATGATTAAAAATACTGTCTCTCTATCTGTCTGTTTGTTCCGGCTGATCTCCGAAACGGCTGGACTGACTTTCACTGGCAGATAGTTGATGTCTTAAGGACATAAGCAACATAGGTGTTTGTCCCGGCAGCGCGTTCCTTCCCGACGGCCACGCGCGCGCAGCCGCGGGCTGCAGCTACTGCAGATGGTATACTTAACGGCGTGAATCTAATATTATATCTCAAACTTTTCTCAAAGTTGAAGTATGAAAGGGCAGACTGTAAACATTATAACAGTAAAACATCTTCAAGTAATATATTAAGAAAGGTACCTATGCCTGTACAAAGCCGCCGGTAATTATAATAAAAGACATTAACATTCTAGTACCTACTCAACAGATATTTATCATAATTTTCTTTATCATTATTCCACCGAAATTATCATTACAGAGGACCCATTTAAGCTAATTAAAATACACATAAAATGGTATCTTGGCCCTTGTTGAGGCCTTGGTGGTGGGAAACGAAGATAACAATGGCGGACAAACATAAAATAAAATACAAAACTTTTGCTTAGATATGTTTCATGAACATTTTTCAGTAGGACGGTGAAGTTGAAGGCTTTATTAACAATGTGTTCTTTGCTTCAGTCTTATATTATTAGCCTATGCACAAGTTACTAATAGAACGTCAGTTTGCGAGCTTTGTTAAAATCATTTCCTAACCAAATTAGTTACATTCATAAATATAAACGAATACTAACATCGGTCTCGAACAAACAAAATAATTAACGAAACAGAACTTAATGAAGGAGTAAGTTATGAAATGGCACCAAGTTTGTTTGTATTTCATTCTGTTCACTAAGTTTTAAACTCATTAGCAGCGACGCTAAGTCCCTACCTATATGGGAATCATAAACATCTTCATTTTATACAAGTGTGAAATGGTGTGATTCACAACCACACTTCCACATACCCACAAATTAGTTCAACAAAATCAAAAGTCATTTATGCAAACTAGGCTGAGAATCAGCACTTTTCGAACGTCAAAATTACAAAAGACAGTCCCCAAAACGACGATAACAATGGCGGACAAACATAAAATAAAATACATGACTTTTTTCTGAATAGCTTAGATATGTTTTATGAACAATTTTCTGTAGGACGGTGAGGCTGAAGGCTTTATTAACAATGTGTTCTTTGCTTCAGTCTTATATTATTAGCCTATGCACCAGTTACTGATAGAACGTCAGTTCCTTCACATTCACCTTCATCAGTAGTTTCACTCTACAACAGGAGCTTTACCTTATCTTACATCTCCGAGAGAAATAATTTCTGACAAATTTAACGTTTAATTAAACAAGTTAGCTTACTTTGTCCATATTGAACTAACCGTGAATGGCCGTCTGCGAAGTTCATAGACTGTGACGTCACGATACAGTGCGACGACTGTTCTGCTACATCTTTTGGCGCTCGAACGATGTTGACAGAGGAGTACTGTTGGTGAGCAGTTAGAGCAATTGATTTGTGAAATGTATTAAAGAAACAAGATGGCGGCGTTAGTTTCGATTTCGCCCACGCGCCGATAGATCTTCGTACAGCTATACCTATATGCACTTTTCCGCTTTTTAATTTTGTTATTCGTAATTTGTGTTTCACGAACTATGTCTAAATACACATTATTCTTTCTTTCTTTGGTTCCTAACTTCTATACAAACGAGTAGGCACCCTTTAAAGTAGGTATATAATTACAAATATGTTAAACGCCATACAAATATGTCAATAGCTATGCTAATCAAGTCCGTTAATGAGCACCTGTCGGTTAGTTTCGATACGCGTCGGCACGTTTGCCGTGACGTCACTATTCACTGCGGTAAGATTTTGTTATGTTTAATATTATAATTAGTACTGTGTATGAAATAAAATAACTTTCTTGAGAAAATGTTGCTTGTTTTAAGTTTACGTAAGGGTCCCAATACACATTTTATAGGTACTTAAATGGCGAATTGATAATTTAGATTTAAAAGTTAGATTTTTTTGCCAAGTTGATATTTCATCAAAATATGAGTAGATTATACAATGTGTAACGTTAAATGAGCAAAACCTCAGACACCCCAACTGATTTTATATTCAATTGACCTATTTCACAAAGAAAATAAGTCATTCCAAAAATTGTAAAGATTTTATGTGCTGTTTTAGTTTTACTGGCCATTCTGATCGTTTCTTGCGTCTGCGGCGACGCTTTATCGAGGAAGGAGTCGTCACCGGGCCGCTGCGCCGCGCTAACATTGGCTTGCTTGACCTATTAATAAATAGACACGGCAACGTTTTTACTGAAGATTTTTTGAAAAATGTGACCTATATTAAAAAGTGATTCAATTAATTCTGCTCGTTATTCCGATCAAACTATTTTTAGGTTTTGCGTATTTAACGTTACACGTTGTATAAAGGGCTCAAAACCGCTGTAGGTCGGCTGTGGAATTAAAGCAAATTCCTACGTCATCAAAATGCCCGCTGTTAAACAAAGGATACTAACTAAGTGATCCTCGTGATTCTCGTTAATTCTTCATGAGTAGCTACTAAAGATAAAACATACTTAACATTAAAAGTAAATTATATTTAACATTTATGTGCTGTAAAATTTTAATTACGTAAGCAACAGTAGACCCATGTTTTAGTTAATAAAACATTTGGGAAGTTTGGGAACACAAGCTCATTAGTTTAGACGGTACCTACTGACGTCGGTACTACAGTCGGCTCCCAAACAGAATGAACATTTGTTTGGAAATAATAATCACAAGGTTAATTGTACATTTTTATAATTTTAATTCATCAACAAAAATGGCTTTTTAATGTGTTTTAATCACCTGGTAACGAGAATGAGCTAGAAGAGTGCACTCAACACAACTAGTGGACTGTCAACTTCAATTAATGACAAAAATATTGTTTTGGACGAACCCGATCCTCAAAAACAATATTTTTTCAATGAAGATGTCGATTACAATGTATTTAACACAGGACGGACTAATCCCGCAAAGGGTTCAGTTATCCCTAAAGCCTCAAAATTTCCCTACGAGTTAGATACACACGATGACCTGGTATAAATAGGTAGGCATCATTTGCCCAAAAGCGGATACAAGTTAGGTAATTAATTACCACCTAATTAGACCAGTTTGAAAGCAGTAGCATCAATCACAACGAAGCCCACGTCTTTCACACACAGTGACAAACAGATACACATACAAACAGGCGTATCCCATGTGCTCGCTCCTAATCAAACTGGCACCGTGCGGCGTTGTGTCGTTGTACACGACTGTAACAATGAGTGCAAATGAGTTTGTGGTAAAGACCAAGTTTAGGTACCAAGTTTGTAGGCATATAATATAACTATCCACTTCGTTTTGTTGATACGTGTTGCAACTGTCGTGTAAGATAACTAAGCATTTCACCAGAGAGGGCAGCTGCCCTCTCTGGTGAAATTGTTGAATTGGTTGTTGAATTGTTGAATTGGTTGTTGAGTTGGCCTTAATTCCAACTGTAATCACACAACTTCTTCTAGCGACATTCCTTAAAAGTTGCCGTCTTGAAAATTATAATAAATCCTTACACGATATCATTAAAATAAAGTCACAAACATGACCTCTGTTTGCTAAAAAAACTCGTAGTAAATTGCCATCGCCTTAATGACAGTAATTTATTCGTGTTGGCAACACCTCCGCCCCCTCCCCCTATTGTATTGAAACGAACCTCACACAAAGGTTACAATGCGTCGCTTTAGGCACCCTCTCACCTTTATTAACAAAGTGTAAGCTCCGTCTTAGGAGCTCGGGATGCGAATAAAAAAAAATGTCATTAGGATTATATTTTGGAATGTTGTTGTTCTTCTGAAATGAGCGTAGATTTAAATTGGTCCCTTGAGACGAATTAGGGATTGAGATTAAAATGTTATTGATGTTGTAATTTCGCTAATGTCCCTTTCAGCTAAATTGGGAGATTTACCTTAAATATCAAGCATCTGTAATTACCTACGTATTTATTTATTTATTAAACTATGCAACATTAAAGGTTCCTATTACAGTCATTCTATTTTTCATATCATTAAGACGACTTTTGAAGGTCAGTGTATGATAAAACTCAATAGCTACTAAATGGTCTGACAATATTTATCTTATTGTCCCAAACTATTATAATTAAACTTTCATTGTTAAGCAGGGAATCCCGAAAATACGGTATACAAAGCAAAACCTCTACCTAACAGTGACCTGTAAATACTCCACGTCCCGAAGGCGTGGTTACCTAGTTACAGCTCAGTCGTCCCGTGGTTGTACCTCGTTCGCTAATTAAACGGTACTAACTAATAGAAACGTTTTTAATCTGTTACTTCGGTTACTCGTGTGGAGGCTTTGTAGTCAAAGTGCAGGTCGGGTCACAAACTGTAGCTACAGATAAAGAAAACATTCTGGTATGTAATTACCTACGTTTCTTCTTCTCGTGACCAACGTAGGTATTAGTGTCTCCTTTGATGGTGTTTTTTTGGGTTGTGTGGTCTTTACATACAATCAAGTGTACCTTATAACTCTCAAAGAAATACCTTTATCTATCGACATGCTCTTTTGTAAGCAATAAGGTCATAAACTGCCGTATTTACGGTTACAAATAAACCTTTATTATCACGAATCGTACTCAGTGCATCGAGATGACAACGGTATAAACTAAAAACCTTTCACTACCAGTATGGACACATGAGCTAACAGCCATTGCATACACCATTCGTCACTGCCACACACGTCTACACTACGCAGACATGGCGTACTACGCCGACATGGCGTAGTATTTGTAGTTTACACACTCGCCAGGCTTTGCGCACAGCGTGGGCCACATTAGCGTGATGGCGGCTACGTTTGTGAAGCGCGCCACTAATGCGCACTGTTGCAGTCATTCACTCGGCGGCTGAAAACGAGCGGTTTGTGGGACGGGACGCAAAAATAGTGCGCGAATGTGGACGGATTTTAGACCGCATTTACTGAATAGCTTTGTTGATCTATCCATGAAAATGGGATATGTAATCAGTCGAGCTTGGCGGTAATGCACAAGTTCACTTTGACTGTCCTATTTGCAGAATGCTGCATAGGTAATGTGTTTATTCGGTGTGCAGTGAACTATTACAAAAGGAACTAGATGTATCCCAAAAAATATGATGTTTATACGATTTCCTTCTCTGCTGCATACCTTCTCGGAATCTCGTGATACTTGATACTACAATAAACATAACCGGATTTACTCAAGATTTTAAATAATCAATCTCGTGTAAGTAACTAAAGTCACACAACACAAATGATTTTCCAATTCCCTCTGTTAATAGTTCCTTTACCACGTGTAAACAAATTGTAAACAATGATATTGTACTTTTTTGTGATGAGATTGGAAAGGACTTAGGTCACTTATTGACAGATGAATATCCGGGACACTCAATAATAAATTACTGTATGCCTGGTTGTTCTTTATTTGATATAATGAAAGAAATTATTAAATGTAACTTCAAGCAAGAAACAACTTTGTTAATTTTTATGGGAAATAGGGGAAATTTAAATAAAGGAGAATTGCTCCAATATCATAGAACATTGTGCAACCTTAGTTTAAGAAAAATTGTGTTGTTTACATTCCCTTATAGTAACAGTTTGCCACAGGAAGAAAACAAATTAAGATTTGATATAAACTTGACATTGCACAATTTAACTTATAATGATAATTTAATCCAGTTGGTTGACACCAACTCTTATATTGATAATAATTTATATTTGACAAAAGATAGATACAATATTGTTATGTACTATCTTTCTAACTATCTGAAAAGACAGATAGCTATGTCGCTATCATATTTTTTTTCTATTTCAGCCAAAAATTTGGCTAAACAAATTGCTCCTTTTGAGCAATGCAAAAACATTTTAAACTGTTCTGTCAATAATTTGCTCAAAATTAATGACATTAATCATCATTTAAATTAGAAATTAGGACAATAGAGGCAACCTCTAGCAAAAATGTAACTAAGGCAATTAATAACTCAAATGAAAGTGTAAAAAAATTAAACAGTATCAATCTGGTGCATCAAAACATTCAAGGATTTTTAAACAAAGACTTAGAAGTAGAATTATTCCTGAATTGTTACAATGTAGATATTCTTTGTATGACAGAACATTGGCTTAAAAGCCACCAGTTCATGTTCAATTTTAGTAATCACCAGGTTGGTAGTTCATTCAGCAGAGTAAATGCTATACATGGTGGCTCATTAATTTTAGTACATAACCAGCTTAAATTTAAGGACCGAAAGGACATTGTGAGCCTCTCTGTTGAGCGGACAATTGAAATAGCCTGTATAGAATTGGAGCAGTTCATTATATTAAGTGTATACAGACCTCCTTCAGGATTGTATGATTGTTTTGAAAAGGTTATGGATGAAGTGTTGCACAAAATCTGTAATACAAACAAGTCCATCATCACTTGTGGTGATTTCAATGTTAATTTGTTAGAAAATTCTGGGTTAAGTACTAAAATCATAAGTTTGTTTCAGTCATACAATCTTGCTAACCTATTTTTGGAGCCCACTAGAATAACTCCTACTAGTGCCACATGCCTAGATAACATTTATACAGATATTATACCAAACCACAAAGAAATGATTAATTTAATAGACTCAGATCATTGCGGCCAGCTGATCACTATTACAAATCAAAACAAAAAAGTTATTAAAAAAGATATCACTGTCAACCCAAAAACAACTAAACGCTTAGAAACATTTAAAACTAAACTCTTAAGTAAATTACCACTTTTGTTGACTAATGATGACCCTAACAAACAATATAATGATTTTTTTAATATGTATTGCACACAATTTGATAAAACATTCATTCCAAAGACATTATCAGTCAATAGTAACGCTTCCTTCAGTGACTGGGCCACCATTGGTATACATAAAAGTAGAAAAAGACTTTATGAATTATATGATGAACGAATTTGTATAAACACTGCTGAATTTAATTTATATGTTAAAAATTATTCTAAAATATTTAAAATCGTCTGTAGTATGGCCAAGTCACGTTATTTGAGTTCAAAAATTAAAAATAGTAATAACATTATTAAAATGACTTGGAATGTTGCTATTAATGAATAGCGAAACAGGAAGGTCATGCAACCGAAGTAGTGACTACAGCCTTGCTATTGATGACAATGTAATTAGATCAGATTCCCAGGTTGCCGCGGCCTTTGAAAATTTCTTTGCAGAGATTCCCGTGTCAACCACTAAATCTCTAAGCTCATCACCCACTGCTGCAGAGTCTTTACTTAAGGAAAACGTTCCAGTTTGTGATTCGGAATTTCACTTCGAATTTGTCACTTGTACAGATATAATTAAAACTTTTCACATGTTAAATGTAAAAAAGACTGCAGATCTATGGGGTAATTCTGTGGATGTTGCTAAGACAATTATAAACATTGTAGCACCTACTTTAGCTGTTATATTTAATAATTGTATTGAATGTGGTGAGTTTCCTGATCTTATGAAACACAGTAAAATAATACCGTTGTTTAAATCGGGTAGTACATCAGACCCTACTAATTATAGACCTATTTCCGTACTACCCACCTTTAGTAAAATTTATGAAAAACTTATTTTAAATCAATTGCAAAGATTTTTCAATAACAATAAATTACTGAATAATAAACAGTTCGGTTTTACAAGGGGTCGTTCAACTACCGATGCCGGAGTTGAACTTTTAGGACATATTTATAGTGCATGGGAGGACAAATGCGATGCTTTGGGCATCTTTTGTGATTTGTCCAAGGCATTCGATTGTGTTCTTCATGAAACCTTAATCAGGAAACTTCACCACTACGGAATCCGGAACGCCTCTCTGGATCTTCTCACTTCTTACTTAAGTGATAGGATTCAGAGAGTTGATGTTAACGGGAAAAGGTCACCCGGATCTGTAGTAAGAATGGGAGTCCCACAGGGCTCAATACTTGGGTCATTTTTATTTACTATTTATATCAATGACTTGCCTTACCTCATAAAGGACGAACATGATATAGTGTTGTTTGCAGATGACACTTCACTTTTATTTAAACTCAAACGTCAACAGCTGGTTACTGACAGTATAAATAGTGCCCTCGCAAAAGTAGTTAGCTGGTTTAATGTTAATAATCTACTTCTTAACGAAAAAAAAACGAAATGTATTAAGTTTACGATACCAAATGTTAGACAAGTAGAAACTCGTGTTCTCATAAAGGGTGAAGAGTTAAAACCCGAAAATTCCACTGTATTCTTAGGCATAACTTTGGATGCCAAGCTTCAATGGGGCCCCCATATAGATAAATTGTCAAAAAAGCTTAGCTCTGCAGCATACGCCGTCAGGAAAATTCGTGATTTAACTGATTTAGAGACAGCCCGTTTAGTTTACTTTAGTTATTTTCATAGTGTGATGTCATACGGTATTCTGTTGTGGGGAAATGCCGCCGATATTCAGACAATTTTTATTTTACAAAAAAGGGCAATTCGTTCCATTTATAAATTAAGTCCCAGACACTCCCTCAGAGACAAGTTTAAAGAGATTAATATAATGACTGTGCCTTCTCAGTACATTTATGATAATCTTTTGTATGCACATAAAAATATTAATCTGTTTAAAAAATACAGTGATATCCATAACATAAATACTAGGAACAAACACAAATTTGTTGTTCCTACAACAAGGCTCAAGAAAATAGGTGGCTCGTTTAGATGCCAATGTATACGTTTTTATAATAAACTTCCTAGCCACATTCAAGAACTAAGCATTAATAAATTCAAATCTTTTATAAAGCTAAAACTATGCCAGAAAGCCTATTATACTGTAAAAGACTATATTGAGGACAAAAAAGCTTGGGATTGAGCTGCTCCAATAGGTCTAGACAGTGAATGTTGTTTATTTTTAATTTTTTGCTGATTTACACTTTTTTTTTTTTTCTCTCTTTCTAAATATCAATTTATATACAGAATGACATGAACATTTACTGTTTAAAGTCTTATATTATTTTAATTATTGTGAATGTGAGGACTATGTGGGTAATTGTTTCCGTTTTAATCATGGTCTGGCACTTTGAGTGGTTTATGCGGTCTACACAAATGTCCTGTCCTTGGTATTACTCGTCGAATCGTTGAGCTCCTTAAGTTCTGAGTTGAGCTGCACGGTTACTGACGAATGCGTGCACCGACTGCACAGGTCCACTCAATCTGTGTGGTTCTTTCCTCAAAAGACCACTTCAGACACCAATCTACATAGTCCTCAAAGATCAAAGATTATTTCCGGATTTTTATATACACATTGACATTGATGAATATTATATAAACAATGACATGGATATTTACTTTGTAAAGTATCTTATTTTTATTATTATTATTGTGAGTGTGAAGACTATGTGGGTCATTTCTTTTTTCTGTTTTCCTTCTTAGTTAGTTTTAATCATGACCTGGCAGTTTGAGTAATTTATGCGGCCTACCCAAATGTCCTTTCATTGGTATTGTTCGTCGAATCGTAAGGCTCCTCAAGTTCTGAGTTGAGCTGCACGATTTTTGACAAATGCGTGCACTGACTGGACAGGTCCTCTCAATCTGTGTGGTTCTTTACTCAAAAGACCATTTCAGACACCAATCTACATGGTCTTCACATGATCTGACCAAGATTATGTCTGGACTTTAAAAGAGACTGTGACCTCTGAGTTTGTTTCGGCCTTTCTTCTCAGAGTAGTCAGATAGGAAACGCCGACCTCATCTAGTTTAAAAAAAAAAAATGTGATTGACATGTAAAAGTGTTTGTACAAACCTACTTACAGAAAATAAATCATTTATCATTTATCATTTATTTATCACAGCTATTTATAGGTCATCAGCTTATAGCTTATAAAATATTCCAGCAGCAATTTGGTTTAAAACTTATAGTTTTTCAGTTGTTTTACAGATAGTTTTTAAATAGAATGTTGAAAGAAGATGAGAGACTAAAAAGGGAACGAACATTAAAAATTTTTTTAGTAGATCTATTAAATATTCCCCTTTTATAGTATATCCTTAATTCATGGTTATTGGCCAAGAGTATCAATAGTTAGAGAAAAAATGAGTAAGATCAGAAGCTTTATCAATGTAGCGTTTGTAAGCGGCCGGCACGTTTTTTTAAGCGGCCGGCGCCGTTTGTATTATGACGTATTATTCAATCTGGCGACGACATAATACAAATTAAATGGAAAAACAAATGAAAAAGCGTTTATTCGTGGGGATCTTCTAAGCATTACAAAAAACGTTACTTCTGCCAAACTGTAAAGCAGTTTGCTGGCAGATGTAGCTCTCATATACAATATTGCCTAAGTATATTTTTATGTAGGTAAATCCTCGTAGTTACTTTTCCATCAATAAAATGAATAAACATTATCTATAATTAAACACAAATATTTGACAATATCACAAAGGCTGACTAGTCGGTAGTGAATTGAAACGCCACTACGCTATTCAAAATGCTATCAGCATTAGCTAATAACATCCTAAACCGCGCAATGGCATTTCAATTCACACCGGCTAAGCCGCAAACGTAAGCTGATATGACATAATCTATGATGAATCTCCATTTATGAGGCTTTGACAAAGTGTTAAAAAGAAACTTCCCATTTTATTTTTTGTGGTACAGCTACTTTCTAAATCGACTGGTATGTCATTAAAAATTGTTGGGACTAGGCATTTGCTACATCTTTGCCCATAATAGTTAATCCCAGTGGGTACTACAAATCTTCTAATGGGTTTATTCCTATGTTTGCCGTCTTGATTGTAAACTCCTCCTTGCTAGTAATCCTTGATAGTAATCCTGTCCACAAAAACAATAATGTCCTGAACCACTAAATCAGTCTAGGAGGACCTGGCGTGGACGCGCACGTGCGCCACGAGTGCGGCGAGGCGGTGCTGCACGCCAGCTTCCTTGTCAACGAGGGTGCGCTGGTTACGGCCACCGCAGACGACCAGCTGCACCTCTGGACCTTCCGCCAGAAGTCGCCGCAGAGGCTGCATTCGCTCAAGTTCCAGAGAGAAAGGTAAGGGTGGAGGAGTTGTTACTGTGTTGTGCGTTTCGCTTGTTCTTTTTGTGGGTGTCGATTATTTGCAGTGTTTGTCATGCGAAGCCTACTTCAGATGTATTAAAATTTGAAGTTTGCAATAGGCGGCGATAGGCAAGCTAGAAAAATTACAATCGGGTTGCGGGATGTGCAGGACTGTGCTGCCAAGGTCTCACCGTGACATACTTAGCTTGAAGTGTCATCATTAATGTCACGTTATGCTAGGGGTTGACAATTCACTTGTAGCTCACTTCACCTAAGTATCCACGGTGAGATTTTTACATAATAGTTCGTCACGAATGCAGAAAGCATTCACGAAGCAGGACCTCCCGCGATTTGAATCACGAATCAAGAAACTCAAAGAAAGAAAGAAACAAGTCATCGATACCCAAGATGCGTTCCGCAAATGCATTATTTGTATGATAACTTGCACTATTATAATGTTAAGTTTTAAGTTATTAGCAGTAGTATAAAACAAAATGTCCAATAACTTTTATTACCCGAGTTGAAGTCGGCAAACGACTGGCACGGTAACTATTCACAGATCGATGACTTGCCGCAAGTTTTGCCTATTAAAGTAGTGATTAAAGAGCCAACTTGTGTAATAAAACTTATTATTAGACAACGTGCATTAGGTTTAACTATTTTTTATTCACAACATTGACCAAAAAGAAACCACTTACATCAACGCTCTTAAACAGTAAATATCTTAGCAGAAAGAAATAACTTTTACCAGTTAAATACAAACAGCATTTGGCTTGAAAATAATAACTCACACAGAACAATTTCATGCTCACAACACTAAAAGCTTTTCCCGCTCATTTCAAGCTAAACTTTAGTACCGCTCATTGAGATGTACCTAGTCTTAGTAACTTATTTAGAAATTACAAACTTGGACAGTTTTACGTCTTGAAAGTTAAACGAAGTCTTGTCCGGGAAGGGAGCTAGCCATTAGGGTGGCCAGCCAGTCTGTTTGACATAATTATATGAACTTTTATTACACACAATCCCCCTCGTCTCTTCCGTCCCCGGCCCCCTCTGCCGTCCGTTGGCGCCGGGTCGTATTTCATTCCGCTTGAGGTGGTTCATTCCAATAATTTAGTTCATGATAATTTTATGGCTCCAGCCATCTGTTTGATGTTATGGCTCGATATTTTGTTTGTTTCTATTTCCAGACGATTGATATTCATTTCTCTGTTGCTGTGCAGTGGACAGTTGCACAACTTGTCTAGATCAGCACACCGGGCATGTAACGTGAGCTTGACTAAAAGCAATAAATGTAGCGCTTAATTTCTCCTTAAAAACTATTCACTATTCACCTTTTTCTGCAATGATTTATACCTGTATGTGGTTTATTAATATCGCTTTTATCACGGTTTATCGTAGAACACTTGTACACTCTTAGCAAAAGTGAAGAAGAGATTTCAACCCATTGCGCTCGGACGTCCCAACAATCTATAGAAGCGTCATTCTTTCCCTCAAATGCTGACGTCACTTGCGGTTTATTTGGCCGTCAGCACCAAATAAAAAGGAATCACTTGCAAGCGACGTGGCCATTTAAAAACAGAACGTACCCGAACTGTTTGCATACAGAGTACTAATGACTCGAATTAACGCCAAGCCGTCGCGACCCGGGGCTGCGGAGGTCGTTTGTACCCCACTGATTGGGGGCCCGTCGTGACAAGAATTTTTGCTTCATACATAAATGAGGGACTTCGACGAAGTAATGTCACTATTCTGTGAGACGTCGCTCGTGTGTTTGTTAGAGGTCGCTCGTCACTTCCGGCCGCTATTCGTGTTCACCTTCGATCCGCGACGGCTCGTTTGGGGACATTTCCGCCGCTGCTTTTTCTTTGCTTTTGTTTCTGTTTGATCGGAAAAACGTCCTAGATTATGTAGCAAAATAAAATAGAATAGAAATTTCTCAAATGGGTTCAAAGTTATACAATAATACGACAGTAATTAAAATCGCTCGTTTACATTTAAAACGGAATTTATAAAAGTTGCTCGACAGTTTACAAGCAAACTTTAGTCGCTATAAATCAGAGCGACATTGTCTGTGGCTCGTTATTATTGCATTGTTTAATTCATCACTAGAGGGCGCCGGGGTGGTGTAATTATTCAAGCGTCGTCATGGCAACGGGGATGTTTTGTTTGTTGCTAGACGCTCGTCAGCAGAAACCTTGCCTTTACTACACATGAGCTATTGTATATTATTTCGGTTCATATCTTATTTCTTTTCGCCTTTGAAGGATAAGTTTCAAATATATATACAACGTGTAACGTTAAATGCGCAAAACCTCAGACACCCCAACTGGTTTTTAATTCAATTATCCTATTTCAAAGAGAAAATAAGCCATTAAAAAATTTTTAAAGGTTTTATGTGCTGTTTTAGTTTTACTGGCCATTCTGATCGTTTCTTGCGTCTGCGACGACGCTTTACCGAGGGAGGAGTCGTCACCGGGCCGCTGCGCCGCGCTGACATTGGGTTGCTTGACCTATTAATAAATAGACACGGCAACGTTTTAAATGAAGATTTTTTGAAAAATGTGACCCATATTAAAAAGTGGTTCAATTAATTCTGCTCGTTATTCTGATCCAACTATTTTCAGGTTTTGCGCATTTAACGTTACACGTTGTATATAGTTAAACCAGTCTTGGTACGAGTAAACGAGCGTGCTCAGAAGATGCCTAAGGCACTGGAACTCTTACGCATCGACGAAACACAGCAGGCTGCTTGATACCGGACTCCGGTGGGAGGGTGGTCGCAAACCAGGCGGGCGTTAGCCCCACCTAATATTGCCCTGTTGGTTGTTCATTATCAAGGATAAATATTTTTACGACCATTTGTTATCAACATAAACACCATCCGACGAGATCTTACACTTATAGAAACACCGTTATAAAGATTCGAATATTATTATCATGGCAATATTTACGAAGAAGTTATTACATTGCTTTCATATTCTAAGAAAACATATTACTTTCTTTTGCTTATTTTCCCGGAAAACGCTCAGGAAAATCCCCAAACACTCGAAATTCATTCATCTGAGTCGACCACATTGATTACTCTGAAACTTTTCTCATTAACAATACTTGTTTCATCATCAGCATCTCAGCCCGGAACCACCCACTGCTGGCTATAGGCCTCCCCTTTCTTCTGCCACACTTCCCGGTTCTGTGCGTCTCTCATCCAGGTGTCTCATCCGTCTCATCCTGCAGCCCTGGTTTCTTTGGCCGAATCATGGCCACCATTTGGTCACAGCTTTACTCCATCGGCCATCTCTTCGTCTAGCGAGATGCCCTGCCCAACTCCACTTGAGGCGCATCGCCCTGTCCCCGACGTCGTAGACTTTCGACTGACGACGGATTTACTGATTTAGAACAAGTATTTATACGCACCCTTTTGTCAATAGACTTCCTCTTACTGTCACTTATCACCAGGCTGGTTGCACACAAAGACCTGCCCCCCCTCTGACATCCCTCCATGAAGGACAACGATCTAGTGCTACACAATGACCTTCACACATTCACCTACGTATGTATAGTGTGGTACATAGTGTACATAGATTGGAAGTTTCTCCAAAATCTTAGCTTCGTTTCTTTCAAACTTATAAGTTTTAAGCGGCAAAACCACTTTTACGGCTAAGGACTAGTTACTGAGAGTCTTACGCATTGCACATTTAAGTTAATTAATTAGTTTCGTTCTATCACTAATACTCGTATTGGTGACAACTAACCATTTGACTTTTCTTATGGGATAATGTTACCTACTAATATTTTATATTGTTCTCATGTAAACTCTCTCATGTGTTATGTCAGACACTTAATGGGAATAAAACTCTTTAAACCGAATATTTTACCCAAGGCTAGCGCGGGAAATTCATTTTTTTTTTTCTTTATTAATTGTGCGGCCTACCTTAGCGTATACCCTTTAAGTTAGATCAGTTGACAGGGATCCGTGTAATGTGGGCCCAGCATACTATACAACAAAATTTGCAGCGTTAAGATTATTATCTTAAGCGTCTTAAATCGCTGACCGTACATGAGAACATAGTGTATTCTAACTAGCGGCGCACGTCGACGCACCGCTGCACGACAAAGCGTAGCCTGCGGCTGCGTCCAACAAATACCAATTAATTGTGTCGGTGGCTACACTGTGTCAACTGAGTGCGTCGTGTTAAGACGTAGGTTACATTATACGTTTGGGTAGAGTAGTTGTGTCTTTGGAAGTGATATTCTGTTGATTTTGGAAAGGGTATTGCTTCATGGGATTTGTAAACACCACGTGTGTGAATCGATCAATGATTGCATTATTAATTCATTAGGCACCTACTTCTCCAGTCTGCTAAAGTCTCTTTAGTACGAAAATGCTAAAACAATGCGTTAGAGTAAAAATCGATAGTTTGTTACTCGTAGTTAAAACCCCACAGCGTCATTATAACGTGCATGCTCTACTGCACTACCTCTAAGCTCGTTAAAAAACAATTTAACCGAGCTACGAGGTGATATTTTTAAAACTTGTTTTCTCAGTACCTAAAATTCGATTGGCGATCTATTTTCCGTATTAGCTAGTTTATCATACATCCAAGTTTCTTTTCACTAAATCAAAGTTTACGAAAGCTTTTAGTTTAAAGTTTTTCTTCAGTATATCCTCCCAAGTTAGACAAATACTGTAGAGTCGTTAAATACGAAAAGTTCAGAAAAACTTGAGAAAAACAAAAGCATAGACTACGAACTGCTATTGGTACTTTACAAATTGTAACTTGAGCTTAGTACGACAGTACTTAGTGTAATTACTAAACTGTTGATAGCCGATAAACTGAAAAGGTCTTAGCTAAAAATATAAGTCCTTGTTAAGGTTCGATGTTGCTTCAAAACAAATATTATTAGGTATCATAAGGAGTGTGCTTGCAAACTAATTTGTTGTATCACATAATCGTACAGACGACCTGTGTAGACAAGTACTAGCGTCAATCTATCAATGTAATGCGTCAATCACAGACAATGCTACATCGCTCACGCAACCACCGCGTTAACCTGTCAAATGATCAGGGGTGGCCAACCTTTGACTATCAAAATATTGAATGATCAACTTGTCTACGTCTTGTCAGGGTAAATAAATTAGGAAAGAAAATAAGTTAATTTTCACCTGCTCCAAGATTGAGACCAAATTGTTTTAAGTATTTATTTAAGAAAAGGTCGAAAACATTCTGTTATAATATTTATCAGAGTTTTAATGGTGGTAATTTAACAAATATTTACAAGATCATAGAAAGTTATGCATTTGACATTAAATTGCGAAAATTACAGTCTAAATAGCCATCTAATTACAAATATTTCTCATTGTTCGACATAAAGTATTATATTTATAAATTCAGTCCTTCAACCGAGTTCGTCACCCCTAGAGTAATGTCAAATCCTGTCTATCAATATTGTCAGTAATGAGCGAAGGTGAACAGCTTGTCGGTAACTGTCTTATTAATTAACAGCTTTGCCAATGTTAATTAACCGTTGGGCGCCAAGTGACGTAGACGTGACGTTATGGTTATTCTAATCAGATGAGAAATGCTAAATAATTGATATCGAAAGATTTGTCTTATTTCATCGAATTTTTTTTCTTGCAAGTTGGAATAGGGGTTTAGGAATAGGATCTCTTTAAATACATGCACTTTATGTCACACAATAATAGTGGTTTCGTTTTAAATGGAGCAATGAAGTTAAAGCCTGTTTCAAATAATCTTCAGAAACTGAAAATTACTGACCCAATCTGATTTTGAGTCTGTGTATTTGTGTGTGAAGTAAAAGCACTGATGAGGATTTCCGTATCAAAATGTTTAACAACTACTGTATACAGTAACAATATAGCGCACCTAGCCTATCCGCGAGCTAACCAATACCAACTAACTCATTTATACATAGCTATATTGGCCACCATGCACCTTCCAATCTATCCTGAGCACTCAACTTTGAGGATGCAATTTATATTCAAATTGCACCTACATTACATCTTAGCATATTAATCATTATCACTTGCCTGAAGATCTCTGACGATATGTTGGAAGGTACGCGGCACTCTTGACGGCACACTGGGCACTGTTTTATAGACTAGCATTCGTCTTGTGGCTAATTAAATCAATCTAGCGTTTTATGATCGCCCAGTACAGGCACGTGATATGATCGCCCAGTACAGGCACGTGATATGATCGCCCAGTACAGGCACGTGATATGATCGCCCAGTACAGGCACGTGATATGATCGCCCAGTAAAGGCACGTGATATGATCGAAATATTCCAACTACTGTCATTTCCACGCACATGATCAAGTTTTAGTACAGCTCAACATTTTGTACTTGTGCGCTATCATTTCAAAAACACAGTTTTCAGAATTTAAACTTATTCTTATTCGTATTCTGGACTTATTTAATACCTATATCAAAGTCACAGTCAAATCATTCAGTTTATTATTTATTTATATATAAGGTCTATCTATTCATACGCGAATATCTCAAGGGGGCATTGTACTCATCATTACGAACAACTTTTACTATGGGACCAAACCTGAAATCACGAAAAAAATATCAGCTGATCTCTAAATTTATGTTCACATAACTCGTCAAAAAGTAGGGAACAGCTGATTTTTTTTTCCATGATAAAAGTCGTTCGTAATTATGAATATACTGACCCCTTAAGAGATTTCGTGTATAAATAACTATAGACCTTATATACTGTTTTGTAAACCAGAAAATTTATAATTAAAAAAAGGTTTACTCCTGTTTTAAGGCCCATCGGCCACGACGCTACTCGACAGTAACATGTTACAAACTCAAATAACCAATGAGTAGTCAGAATGTCCTAGTATTAGTATTTCAACGGCGGTCCGAACACGAAGCGACTTGCTAACGCGTTAATAACTAGCGCGAGCGGTGGCGTCTTCGTTCACTTGGCTATAGAAATACTAGTTGCGATATTGTGGCTACTCATTGGTGATTTGAAACTGAAAAGTTACTTTTGAAAAGTCGTGGACAACAGGCCCAAGGGAGCCACAGGCTCTCTAAAGAAGAGTCGTATATTTGTTGCCCCAACCATCTGTTCTAACATAGTATGGACCGACATGCATACATAAGCATTATGCAACATGTGCACATAGTTAGCGTACATTTTGCGCTGTTACAGATCACGCATCAAACTCTCACTATCGACTAATGAAATAAAGGGGTGAGTGTGTGTTAGTTTGATGTCGCACGCACCCGCACGCACCCGCACGCACTCGCATGCACTCGCACGCACTGTGTACACGTCGCCAGCAGCTGATGGACAAACACAACACGTACTAACCTAACTTTTCATAAACACATCGTGTATTTACATAATGTCGTACCAAAGTATTCTCCCAAAATTATTTGCTTTGAAGAAAATAAACTTCATAGCTCACCTGGCATGTACTTATTTAACAGAAGCATCTACACATGTACCGAGTGTAACCAAAGACACGTTTAAAATAAAAATGACTTATTCCGAACTGAAATTGGACCCCCTCCATTGGACACAGTGCTTACAGATATTTTGTGATTTCGATTCACTACAATAGTGTAGTGAATTGAAATCAAATGTTAAATAAAATACCTATAGAACACTGTCCAATCATGCTATCGTTCAGCGCAACTCTGCCAGTCATCAAGACAGTCAAACACTGTGCATGCTGTAGACAATCAGAACACCGCATACGTCGTATGTAGGATACTGCACGACTATTGTTTACCTATATGTGGATGGGCATGCTTCTAGGTACTATATCTCCTCCGTAGAGTCTTACTAGATCCTATTTTTCTCAACCAAAACTGTTTTCTTCCATACATGATTTTCCGTAGTTTATTTGTTGTTTAAAGCTTTTGTAAAATATTTCAGTGTTTTTAGGTTAAGTAATAAGTTACGAACGAGCACGAACGAACGAGTAGTAAGTAATAGCGAAGTTAGAAGTCTCTCTGGCAAGGTTGGTAATGTGAAGCATTTTGCTTAAAAATCAGTAACGCGGTATTGAAAAACAATAGCCGACGTGGTTGGCTAAAAGCCAGGTAAGCCTATAAAGGTCAACGATACGCCCCGAGATCGCCGCGTAATCGCCGCGTAAACAGTTCATTAAAATGTGCACAGCTACGAACTTTATCAGTACCACCCGTTACAAGTTGGGCAGGGTGCGTCACCACAAAATAAGAACAGAAGACGAACTCTGAATAAAGATTAACACATAGTGCGACTGTGTAGAAAAAATGAAACCAACTCAACCCACTGCTATCACCATTTTGCGCGACTTTTTCTTTTTGTTGGCTCATTATGTATGTGTTTTAGAAGTGGTTGTTGTTTTGTGCCTCAGTCTGTGTGCCTTGACCGTTTAGATAAACTTTTACTGTTCTTCATAAAAAATAATATCTCTTGGCTACGTAGACGCTTTTTGTTAACAATTGTCGTTCAATGTAGGTACACATTTTTCGCTAATGATTATAAAAGGCGTATTAAATTGTGTAGAATTAGACTCACTCAGAGCAATAGATGCTAATTCTGTTAAGTTTCCTCTTCTTTCTTTAAAAATATTGACACGAGGCTAATATTTTTTTGCCCTAATTAGACGTTAGCCTTTACGAGAGTAGGTATCTAATACGCACACAATAATAAATATATTGTAGTATTGTTTGGGTTAATATCGGAACCATGTCCACTTTCAGCTACAATGTATTAAAATGCTCGACAATTTATGTCGGACCCTAGTTAGAATCTTTACCTCTACAAAACTTGTAATTCTATCGTAGACCTACAATAAGCTAAGGTATACCTAATAATAAATTCTTTTCGCCTTTGGCCTTAGTGTATAAAACATAATACGTAGAGCTCAACTATAGTGGAGCCATACGAAGCTAATAAGCTTATCGTAAAAAGGGTCCTTATAGACTTGTAAACGTCAGACCACAATGGACTATGTCGGTCACACAGGTCGAAATAACGGCCTCAATGGAGGCAAACTAACATTTTATTCGCTCATGAATAGATATGACACGAAGCGATACCTTCTTTGCCTCTATTGAGTCAATACACCTCATCTCCCGCGGTCACTCCATTGTACACATTGTGACTGAACTCCTTTGTACGCTGAAACCTGAACGTCGACTGAAATTATATCGTCGCGGGGCTTCGAACGGAAAGATTATTGTATGAATAATTCAGTGCTGCACTTGAGGTGTTTTAATATGAAGGAGGTATTAACGAGTATTGTGTAGTAAACGTTGTTTGTTTATTTAAATTGAACGTGAAACGTTAACTGCTGTGGATACAGAATTAGATTAGAAGCTAGCGAAATTATTATTTGGATTCTCGATTTTTTTATTACTTCACGTAAACGTAATATTAAAGAGTTGTATGATCCATTTTCCTAAAATACGTGATCTTTATAGAACAACAGAACCACGTCGGTACCGTTAATCTCTGTGTTCCATATTATTCACCTTCAAAAGTTCCTTATATTATGTAGATAGATTCGCTTAATGAAATGAGATTTATCAGAAAGTGACTTTTTGAAACAGCTGTGTTCAGAGATGTGGTAGCTTTTAAAAACCCAGATTCTTATACAGGGTGCGTCAACGTGCAAACTATTACCATGAATTCAGTAGATTATCCTAAAGCCTGGAAAAAGTGCTGAAAAGTTTCTACGCTGGGAGGTCTAATCATGCGCTGAATTCATGGTAACAGTTTGCACGTCGATGTCCCTTACACCCAATATGATATGGAACCCCTCATGATATGTGCCGTCACCCCTACATGCCATACCTGCTAACACCTCATCTCCCCGCAGGATCACGTGCCTGCACCTGCCGCTGGCCTCCAAGTGGATCCACGTGGGCACGGAGCGCGGCAACGTGCACGTGGTCAACATCGAGACTTTCGCGCTTTCCGGTTACGTCATCAACTGGAACAAGGCCATCGAAGTGTGAGTACCATGCATTACTACTTATTACAAGGAAATATTACATATTTACGTTATTCAAATGGTTTAATAATTAAGTCAATCAAAATGATAGACAAATGTCGTGCACCGTCAGTGCGACAGGCATACTGGAGGCCAGTATATTTATACCAGAAGGTAATTAGGCCTACTTGCACTGTTGACATTTAGCGCGGTGCTGATAGGTTTCACAGTCCAATAGTATGAGTAATAACGAGGAATAGCCGCCTGCCGACGTCTGTATTCCCTTCCACATTTAACCCTCAAAGCAAGAGTGTACAGGCATCGTCTGGGCACGCTCGTTCCATCATAGACCTCCTCCGTCGCTTTCCATCAGGCGTGTTCGAGGTCAAGAGCAGGCCTATTCAGCAATAAAAAGAAAAAAAAATTGTACTGAGCAATTACAAATCTTTACATGATTGTGTTGCTTGGTCTTTCTTTTAGTGCAAGACTAGTCTTGCCTAAATATACCTACATTTATCGATTTAACTGTATTTCGGCAACTTATGAAACTTCTCCTTTGTTGCATTAGGTTGAGTGCGTTCGTTTGACGGAGGACAAAATAATCAGACTAAAACAACTTTTATGCAAAGTTTTCAAGAGCGTATACATTTTAGTTACCTTTTTTTTTTGTGTTTTTTTTTTCTTATTTTTTCTCTGTTTCAAGATCTAAATTACTTTACAATTTAGATATTAGCAGTTAATTTATCGTTTTTGTATTTTTGTCTTTTTTTTATAAGTAGATTTTAGTAGTTTTTTTTTTTTTTTCATGTTTTTCTCTATAGTACGTACAACTTTCGTTTTGCATGCGGAGTTTACCTGTAAGTGATTGTACACTATTGTTTATCTGCTTTTGCTTGCTTTTTGTACCCTTAACTAGTGTAAACAATCGTTGGTGAACCAATAAATAAATAAAATAAAAATAAAATAAAATAAATAAAATAACCCAGTTACTTAAAGTTGACGGAACTATCGCGCTCGTAACAGTAAGATTTTGTACGAGTGGTTGAGTTCTCAAGCTTATCTCTCAATCTCCAGACAATCTTGAATCTCGGCAACAGCATTCCTCAGCCTCCAAAAAGTTCGTATGCCGCTGTAATGTCGCTTTAGTCCGGAACACCAATAAAAGGAACATCGAAGGGAACAGATAAGTCGCTAAGTCACTGGTAAGTGACTAATAGGGCGCTAAGTCACTGGTAAGCGACTAATAGGGCGCTAAGTCACTGGTAAGCGACTAATAGGGCGCTAAGTCATGCCCGGGCAGGCGGGGCTAATTACCAACACTTAACGAATTGGGGTCAGTTTACCCATCGTAACACTGGTATTACTACGTTGAAGAAAAAGGCTTTTTGTGACTGGGCAACTAAAGGACTTAGGAAAAAGTAGGGGAAGACTTTTCTTTTAGCTATATGGCCTGAAGCCTTATATTAACACGGATACTTTTAATAAGTATGTTACTTACTCTAGAACCTTTTAAAACGCTTGTAAGGCAGCTAAAGCCTTATACAGTACATTAGCAACAAGGTTAAATCAGCAGACAATTAAATAAAGACGGTTTGGAAAATTATCAATAATGAAACGAACAGGAACAAAAAGCATAGGTAATTGTGATTACACACTGCAGACGTCAAATGGACTCATTTTCGATAGCAAAGAAGTTGCTCAAGAATTTATAAAGTTCTTTACTAGTATCCCACTCAAAACAATTGAAACCTTAAATTTCTCGCCCTCGCTCGCTTTTGATTTATAATAGTAAGGGTGAACGTTTCAGCCTGCCTGATTTAATTTAACTTTAGGAATATTAACCCATTAAGAGCATTATCTTTCCTCTATACTGCGAGTATTTCTAAAAAAAAAAAAAATATATGATAAATATATGTGTAGGTATATTTTATATGTTACTTTTAGAATTCACACATTCATATTTTCTCTTCATTTTCTCGAACACTATTGTCTACATTTCTTTTTTACTTCTCCTTTCGCAGGTCTGCTGGAAGAAATTTCTTAAGAAATAAGCAGTACATTTGTACTCAAATTATTACTATGTCATATCCATATATGTTTTTTACTGTGTGTACATAAATAATAAAATTAATTTTAAAAAAAATAAACCCATAACAGTAATAAAAGCTTTTAAGCAAATTAAGATCAAATTGACCGAAGATCTTTGGGGAATGTCTATTAAAGTCTGTACCTCCATAATTGAGGCTATTGCGCCTTATTTAGCCTCAGTATTTAATTCATTTGTGAAACTTCTTCTTCGATTTAATGAAATACAGTAAGGTAATATCATTTTACAAATCCGTGTACAAACAGTCTTCTTCGATTTAATGAAATACAGTAAGGTAATATAATTTTACAAATCCGGCGAGAGTAAAGACACCAATAATTATCCGTGTTGTCGGTTTTCAACAAGGTGTTTGAAAATATAATGCTTAATCAAATGCTCAATGATTTTAACTCGAATAAAATCCTTCATGATCAACAGTATGGTTTCACCAAAGGACATTGTACGACCGACGCCGGTGTAACCTTATTAAAATACATTTTTAACGCGTGGGAAGAGGCCCAAGACGCCATAGGAATCTCTTGTGTCCTCTCCAAGGCATTTGATTGCGTCGATCACGAAACCTTGCTTTTGGAACTTGAGCATTACGGACTTGGAAAACATGCGCTTCGTTTAGTTAGTTCTTATTTATATGAAAGACAACGGCAAGTTCACATAAATGGTGTCAGTTGGTTTAAAAGTAACAATGGGTGTGCCACAAGGCTCGATATTGGGTCATTTCCTCGTTTTAGTGTACATATTAATGATCTACTCCATTTATTAAAAAATCAACCACAAATGGTGTTATTTGCTGATGATACTTCCTTAATTTTTAAGGTAAATAGACGTGCTACATATTTTGACGATGTAAATAACGCCCTACTGGAGGTCCAAAAGTATCTCAAGCGTTATCTTCTTCAGTTGTAACTTTGTACCATTTGAGTCTCATCCTGTATATTTATTTCGTGACCTCATGCATGACGCCTGTATTATGAAAATGTGTTCTGCAGCAGACATTGTTACACTTATAAAAGTCTTATATATTAAAATAATAATTGTCACACTTACAGAAATACTCAAGACCTAGTGCAACTAAGTGATACTATAACATAGTTTTTAAGTTTTATTTACTAACACTTGTTATATTATGTATACTTCAGTTAAGGTATTTATCTATGGGTCTTTGTTACCTGAAAATAAATGGTATTATTATTATTATTATAGTACTTCCTCAGACAAACTGTTTTGCAAACAGCTCCACTATTAATAAATCTAAGCTTTGAGCTACACAAAAAAAAAAAATTAAATTAATTAAGTAATAAAGACGTTCTCTTTCCGTTAAACTTTACAATGGAGTTAAATACGATTAGTTAAAGGCTCAAGATAGATAAAGGCCCTCATCACCTGAGAAGTGTAAACCCATACCCGATTATCGTTATGACGCCCGTGAATCATACATTAATGTAGCGACTACCATTGTCTCCTAGTTTGGGAGTCAGGGCTTACTCTATCTGTATGACCTTTATTCACTGAAATCATGCGACCTAGTTTCTAGCATTGTTGAAAGTTTTTGTATAAAAATAGTTTTTGTTTTACCTTTGTCAAACAACTAGCGAATAGTTTTTATAATGTGGTAATATGATAGTTTAATTTATTAGTTAGCGGGTATTTCCATTATTCGGGTTATAGGCACAGAAAGAAAGAAGGAAAAAGGAAGAAAAAAAGTAAGGAAGAAAGGGAAGTTAGAAAGGGACTGTCACTCAGGTATCAGTATTAGGGACGACCCTCTATAAAGCAGAACTTTTCGGAAGACTTGATGTGGCATATTTACGACCGGATACTGTTTTGTAGTAATTGAGTATACATTTGTTATTCTATCGATCCATTAAATCAATGTTTTATAGACAAAGCCCCCTCGATACTCGTAAACCTACTTACTCCCCAGCAGAGCACAGCTCAGGTTGTCAACTGTTTTCATGTCAACAGACATGAAAACAGTTGACAACCGAATCTTCCCTTGCCGCCATCTTTACGAAAACTCGCCCCATCATAAAACCTGCAGCACGAGTGCCCTTCAGTTTTACGTCTATTCTCACATCACCGATCGTAAACTTCATTCACTTAGAATCAACTGGATTCTTTCAATCTATATATAGATGGCTACAGATATCCCATGAAAACTATGCGCTTCGGGAATTATCGTCGATCTTCTAAAATACAAAAACGCGATGATGAGATCTAATACAGAGCTGTGACAACCATGGAATATTTGCCTATTTTGTATTACCATGATTACAAAATTATAATTCAGCGTAGCTAACCCGACAGAAATAAAACTTCATCCAAACGCGAAATGATAGGTTTCTCTGTGGCGCGACGTTCGCGACGCTAATACGGAAGCACAAAGATTACCAAGCGCAAACCTTTTTTGGTTTAACTGTACTAGATTTTTATTCATCCATCTTTATTCTTGAAGTGATATATTTACTCGGCTTGCCGATCGTAAACTTCACCCAGGGGAAGGACACGCTATGAATTATAATTTTAAGCTCATACATATGATGGAACGTTGCAGGGACACGAATACTTTATCATCTCACGATTTAGCTTCCCAGAGGGCTCGTAAGATATCAAGCAGGCTGGAGTGGTAGGAAACCACTTAAAAAGGAATAAAACAACTTGGTAGTTTACTTCTGATGATTTTTCTACGCTTTTCTCACGATACGGTAATTTTTAAACTAATACCTATTGCTTTTCTCGTCTCAATTTATATAAAACTGAATCGCTTATACTTGAAACTTACGCTTAAGTCATAAAATATTGTGTTATTATCGCAGCATCTTCGCAAACTGTCACACACGAGACAACTGTTGTCGTTTGTATGCTAAGCTGATGATCAACACTTTGTTTAAACGCAGACGAACGCTGAGCAAGAATATGTTTCATGTGTGTTTATTTGTAGGAGAAATGTTAGAATTTGTGCAAGGTTTGTAAAACCTGGCTTAGTCTAATAGGAGAATTTGACAAGAATGAGTAATCAAGTATGATTTTTGATGTCTTAAGTTTTAACAGTAAAAGGCAAGTATCAACTCATATTGCCTATCCTACGCAAGATACCGACACGGCGTGGGACGAAAACATATCTTCTATTTTAAGTACAGAAATATAAAAACTAATTTTAGTAGAAAAATATCGCGGATAGTAAAAATTTCACGTGAACATTTTATGTAGCAGTCCGTTGGCTCGTTACTTGCGTATCTGCCTACCCCTCTGTCGCGACCTTTACGATTATGTGCGACACAATGCGGCGCTTTACGATCTCATACGACATCATATCTACGTAGGAGGCATCGTCTCGAGGATGCTATCGCTTTAAAATCTGCTTTATGTTTGCACGAGATTGAATGGAGAGACAAAAGATAATGGCTATAGCAGATATGGTAAATAATCGTGGTTTGAGAGCTCTCTTTCCTCTACACAATCTTAGCAGGCTCTTAAATTAATCTAGCGTGATTTTCTAAAGTGCTTCCTAAATCTCTTATTCCAATCATCAATAATTCATCTTTCTTTAAAAAAAAATCTTCACAATAATTTTTCCTTCTCTCAACTCGTAGAAAGGTTACAACAACTTCTCACATAAAGTGAGTTGTTCAGCCCGTCAAATATAATAACTTTGATTTTCTTACATCATTTGAGGAATAAACTTTCCTCGTCTTGTCAGTATGGAAATACAATTCTGCAAGACATATTCGCGTTTACATCACATTCTTTATTTGTTGAGATTTTTTACCTCGCTCTGGCAAGCCTGGCGTGCCATTTTCATTTTGTACATATTTTGTGTGTCGTTCTTAAAAATGTAACATAACGTATACTCAGGATGCGAATAGATATTGCGGTATCAAATGGAAAAAAATAACTACATAACAATCAAAATATTCCCTTTATTTCCCCTTATTTCCTTATTTCTTTCCCCACCCAGACCCCATGACGTTGAACAATAAAAGTAAGCACCGAATCGGCGCCAGCGCTAAGTGTTACGACGTGTCGCAAGCGACAAACAACTTGTCGCTAGAAACACCTCTTTATTGGCACTTAAACGATGTTCGTGTGTAATGTGCGCGGAACATATGAACTATACGAGTAAAAAACGTCGTCAAAGCAAGAACAGAACTAAAAGTAACTTTTCATAAAAGTTTATAATATCGACATATTCGACTTGCATGCTTTGTTATTTCAAACTTTTGAAATACTTCCTTCCTCTATACAAATTGAAGCTATAAGATGTTTTAGGTACTGATATCTCTGAATACTTCGATTTCGAGACTATTGAGCACATAGCAGATAGTTTTGTAGAATAATAAACTTGAACCGCATCTAAAGTCCATAACATCTCGTTAATATTCGCCTGCAAAATGTACTCAATAGTTTACAAAGTTAACAGCGTATTCCCTTGTCAAGGCAGAGAAGTCGCTCAGCTGAGCTAATACACTGCAAGCGCTCAAATTGCTCAAATGATGCGTTCACGTTGCGTTGCGTCTGGTTATGTAGCAAAGTGCCTCGCTGTAGCACAAGGAAGGTGGTGTGGAGGTGGAGGTGGTGATTGACAGACTAACATCAGCATACACTTCGCTTCCAATCCCGTTTCAGTATAATGTTATTGTGATGCTTTGTTTGTTGGGTTATTGTACGAGTAGCATATTCTATGTAATCGTGGTTGTACTGTAAATGGAAATGGATATAATGGAAAACCTACCCGCTATAATGGAAAGTTTCCACAAAACGTTTCCAATTAATTTCATTTAAAATCGATTGTACCCCGAAACAGGCGCTGCTATTGACTAGGACAGAAATAAATACATTCAATAATTTAATATTAAAGCAATCGAATTGAATGGGGGACGAACAATACAGCAACTTTCTATTAATTCGTTCACCGCCTGTTGGAAATTAGACGACAGCTCAATATGTAAATAAATAACTTTGATATGTGTCCGATACTGTGTTCTGATCTGAATTATTTATACCGCATTGTATGTACTCACGCAACTAATCAACAAGCTGTATCATATAGTAATGTAAATGTTTATCGTTTAATCTCGGAGAAGAAACATTTCTTTATGTTTTCATATAAGTTTTGTAAGTACCAGAAGTCGAACGCCCACATTTAAAATGAGATTGAAAAGCTTTATGAAATGCTGGCTTGCTTATCGTACACAGCTTTAGCATACTTTAGAATTTGAGATTAACTTGAACATACACAATGCGACTTTTCATGGCGCAAGTGAATAAAAATGCGTACAGAGTATATATGAAAAAATTCTGAAGACGGTTGTTTAGTAGAATAACTAAATCTTTTTCAACATGAAAACATTTTTATGTTCATATTAACATGTTAACGATCAAGTATCGACTTCCACTAAAACAGCAGTAGGTACACCATTAACATTACCCCTGAGGCGAGTTCTGTTGTCCTACCGATTACAGTTTGTTGCACAGCCAAGTGTATAAATGTCACAAAAGAACATCTTTGTGCACTATACAGTGTCACACGTCATACAGTCGCAGCCAGTTTGTGGACGCAAGCAACAAGTCACCCTCCGATGCACGGGGATGCAGGGATGCTGTTTGTTAGAGATGTTTATGTAATAGGCAGGTATACAAAGGTATGAGCATCGGCTGTTCGACTGTTGTTGTTTAGTGTTGCCATCAGTTCGGCTGCCTGCTGGTGTGGCTGGCGCAATAACATAAACATCGCTATCATCTAGCTAGCAATCGTGCGTCGATATCGTGAAGAACTATTTAATGTTGTTATAACATTTAATATCAATAAATTGTGATCTATATTTTCTTAATAAAATGTATGAATCTGGGAGCACCGTAGTGCCCCCGCCAAGACGAGCCAAGCGAAGCGCAAGCGCACTACCTACCTTTCCTCGAAGCGTTTCGTCGTTTTTTTGAATCCTCATAACTTGGGTTTGGATTATACCAGATAAACAAATACTTCTGGATATGTTGTCAATAGTAGACTTATTAAACATATAAAGTTTCAATTGCATAGCTCTTATACTTAAGATTTTATTGATAGATATTTCGTCACTGACTCACTCACTGATGATCATCAAAATTCTTAGGATACTTCCTGAAGTCCTAGAAAGCTGAAATTTGGTATTTAAGCTAGTGTATAAACAACAAAAAAAATATCTAAAACTTAGAACTTTTACCCCCAACCCCTTAAACTAGACGGTGGAAGTTTGTATGAAACTTTTGATGCTAGAAGTCTGAAAATTTATATAGGGACTCCTTGTTATAAATAATAAAATATGTATTTCAGGATTTTTAGTAAATCACCCCCCACCCTTTAAATTAGGGGATGGAAGTTTGTATAGGTTTTCCTATACAAACTTAATTTCATGCTAGAGATCTGAAAATTATACAGATACACAGACTTCTTATTACAAATTAAAAAATACGTGTTTCACTTTTTTTTTAAAAAATCATCCCGCAACCCCTTAAATTAGGGGATAAAAGTGTATATGGGACTTTCGTCAGGTTATAGAATATTACTACATTATTATACTTATAATATATTGCTTATTATAAACAGTAAACCAATAAAGAAAAAGGCAAAAATAGAGAGCACCTTGGATGTGCAAGAAATATACCCCAAAAAAGAAATAAAAAATGAACAAATTAAAAAAAAATATTGTCATAAGCAACTTATAAAAAGAAGTGAAATCCCACCAAAAACATTTTCATGTAAAATGTTGCCTAAACGAGACCATGTGAACGGCCAAGTCTCATATTTCGACTAAGGTGTAGAGTTTGTGAAGTTAGGGCTTGTAGAGTTAGGGCGTGTAGAGTAAGAAGCTTGGCTCTACATGAGTTCTGATAACTTTTTGACAGTGCGAGCCATATGGTCTTGTCTTGGCAAAATTTTACATGAAAATGTTTTTGGTGGGATCGAAATTTACCATGAATTAAACATTCCCACCAGGGCCGACAGATAGCTTTAGGTACACCGCAATTATTGATCAATGCCGTAGTGTGATGCTAAAAGACCTATAAATAGATAGAGAAATACTAAAAATGTAATGCCATAATATAACAATTATCAAATGTTGTATATGTATCGATAATATGTACCACTAACAGATTATTTCCTATTATTCCCGCTATAAAATAACTCGCACCGACCACGTAATATTTAGTGCACACCTTCGTCTCCTTCCACCGTCAGACCGCGGCCGTTGAAGGAAGGTCCCAATTAAATGGGCCATCGTTTGAATACCAATCGGCACGGGAGCCTTCTTCGGCTGATAACAGATAGTAACAATATTAGTGGGTCGAGTTTAGTGGCGGTTTGAGTGTTGTTATTAGAGATTATTGGGATTGTGGGACCTTTCTTGTTGCGCTCTAGGTTTGTTACTATTTGACTGTAGAAACTGATAGATTATGCTTTGACCAGCGGTTAAGGCCCGGTTGTTTCAAAGGGTTGGTTAACGTAACATACGTACGTCAAATAATAACCATTACGTACTCGTTATTATTTGACGTACGGCAAGGCCATAATTTTGTAATTGTAATTTGAAACAATGCTTTTTAATGCTAAGGCTACTAATTTCCAAACTTTGCAATGATCTCTCCATTGTGCGTTTTTGACAAATTACCCTATATGCCATACAAAATCTGTCAAAAACTCATAATGGCGAGACCATTGTTGCCTAGGGCATGACAATTTCGGTTAAAAAAAACTGTCGTTTAATTTAAACCCAGGGACAAAAGGAACCTTACGCTGGTGGTCGGCCCTTAAAAGAAACTAATAAAACTGGGTAAATTACATAAAACCAGAACGACAATCCTCGTCATTAAAAACGTTTAAATGTAGTCGCAGTCTCATCTCAGCGACAATCAACGTCAAAAACTTGTCAAAAATGTACGGAATTAGAGGTATTTATGACAGATTGAGCCGTAGATCAGACAGGGAACGTTCTTAAAATTACGGGAATAACCCCTGAGATGTTTTCAACATCTGCAAAATAACTATAATATTCATAGCGCTATCAGCCACGCAATCTCCATTTATAAATCAGTCGCGACATAATGTTTTAGACTGAACCGTCGCGCGTCGCCTCGAAGGTGAAACACATCGCATTGTGTCACACCGAGTTTTATTAGTATCGTATTATTGAGCACGTGCGACAGAACTAGCTGCTGGCGCTCGTATAATGTGTGTGTTACATGTGTATGAAATACTGTATTATGGTTTAAATTCTTGTTTAAAATGTTTTATTTAGCGGCAAAAAGATTCCAAACGTTTATTTTTAAATGTGCGATCACGTCTGATGGAAAGCGACAGATAAGGTCTATGATGGAACGAGCGTGCCCAGACGATGCCTGTTCACTCTTGCTTTGAAGGCAGACGAGTTAAATGTGGAAGGGAACACAGACGCTGGCAGAGAGTTCCACACTTTAATTATGATTTAAGTAATTAAACTTACGGATTTCGCCTTGACTAAAAAGCTACATCATACCGTTTAAAGTTGTAATTTTCAAATTATAATTCATTTATTGTTTAGAGGGGCTTGTGGCTAAGTAATAACAGCCGCACGGGTCGATTGATCAGGTTAAGCTACGCTTGCCGCGGTTGGTCCGTAGATGGGTGACCATCTTCATGTACCGAGACCGCTCCGTCCCTCGGAAAGAACGTTAAGCCGTTGGTCCCGGCTGTCATTCGTGGATCTTTGACAGTCATTACGGGTCGTCAGTAGCCCAAAAGTCTGACAACCAGTCTTACCAAGGGGTATCGTATTACCCAGTAGCTGGGTTGTGGAGGTCAGATAGGCAGTCGCTCCATGTAAAATACTGGTAGATTGTGTGGTTAGACTGGAAGCCGACCCCAACATAGTTGGGAAAAGGCTAGGCAGATGATGATGTCCATGATCGTAGTTATTTGTTGTTTTTATCATTCAATGCGGCGAAATGTGGGTGTACTACAAGTCTCTGCCCAACCTTTCTGTGAATATATGCGTTATATAATATGTAATTTTCAATCTTGTTGCCACTATTTATCTGAAAATTGAGAACTTTAAAATAGAAAAACAATCTAATATTCCGTTTTTATGTCATGGTAGGAATTGCGTGAAGCCCGTATTTTGACCGTTAACTGTTTCTTGGAAGCCCTCACCGAAATATCGTTAGAGCACACATGTCACACGTGTAGCTTGCACCGTCGACGTCTACAAAAAACTCATGCTACGACGCTACGTCCGTAGCACCTGACGTAGCCGCTACGCTTTGACAGCTACGAAACAATGTGCTACAAAGCGTAGCGGGAATGCTCCGTATACTGTGCTACGGAACTATGTGTTGCACGATTTCGGTTATTAAATTCATATTACTTGTGCCATATTCATTACAATTATATGGGATTGCAAATTATAATGAGAAATATACATAGGTCGTCCTTCACAATTCCCTGATAGACATACAATTCATATCGCCGGTAATTAAAGCAAAACGACTTGTTTTAAGGTAAAATAGTCGTAAAAAATTATCTGAACAGGGCTCAGCGGTGTAACGGCCACATTACTGGATATGTATGACGAAGCTAATCGCACTCGTTTCTCTCGGGAGTACGTATTTTATTATTTAGCTTTAGTTTAGCGATTATTGTACGTGCTTGCGATTTTGATCTAAAGATAGTAACACATCGTCCGGTAGTGAATAGTTTGTAACGTAATATAATCACGCTTCCAAGACCATAAATGGCAAAGATATACGAATATAAATACTAACGCCGGTCGCCAACAACAGCGTCAACTTCCGTGGAACTCCAATGTTCAGTTCAGGGACTAACTTTACAACGTAATATAAAATCGTGATTACATTTAAAGCAATTAAGACATTTTACTTTCATGTTAAATCAATTACGAAGTTTTCATTAAATGTATTTTTGGTTTCTATTGATTTATTAATCGGCTAAAGGACGCTGAATGAGACGAAATAGAAGTTTTATTGCTATTACGCCTGGGACGTTTAGTGTCCCTCAAAGTGTTAAAATGCTATGATAAAGACTAGTTCTCTTGCAAACTGTCCGCCTATCTTACAACACACTAGGTGACTATGACCCCTGTTCACTGCATGACGGTAGGCGGGCCCCTTGACACCACATCTAGAATCACAATCAGAATCAGAATAATTTATTTGTAAACATAGGTCAGATTACAACGGAGTGTGAGGTGTTAAAAATAGATAGATTCTCTATGTTTTTCCCAGAGGCGTACAAATATATATAATGAACAGTGTCAGTTATCATTTACCTTCTGAGATTATGTAAACTTTCACATCATTAATAAATTCAAAATTAATATTAATTGGCACTTCATTACAAATTAGATTAAATTATATCAGTTTCACTAAATGTCACAGAGGTTAATTTAATTATAATGTCATATTAATACCAATATCAAATACAATTCAGAACCATCAGAATAGGTCAGGTGACATGCAATTTTATTATGTGAACTTTTATATAAAGTCAATAATAATAATAATAGGCACATGTATATCATGATAAATTAAGTAAAATTAGTTTCAATAAATGTCAGAGATTAATTTTCATAATGTCAAATACAATTTAGGATTATCAATAGGTCAGGTGATGTACAACTTCATTATGTAAACTTTTATGTCATTATTAAAGTCAATAGTTTTAGGCATATGCATATCATTATAAATTAAAAATAAAATTAGTTTCAATAAAAATTAGTTTCAAAAAAAGATTAAGTTACATGTCACATTAGTGCCAATGCCAATAAAATTCAAATCATCAAAATAAGTCAGGTAATGTGCAATTTTGTGAAGCAGTAATTATAGAATTGTCTTCCAAATAGTCCTTTATTGAGTAATAACATTTGATTATCAAAATTCTCAATAGTTCTTTTTTGAAGTTATCCAGATTTAGCGTTTTTATTTTCTCAGGTAGTTTGTTAAATATTTTTTGGTGCATACAGAACGTACGTAGCTGTTTTGTATAATGAAATGTTCGATTTGACGAACACATTCGTTTCGTATATGTATAACGATGGCAAGGTAAGGATTTTTAGGCGTATAAAGAACGGATGGCAACTGTCGGTGCTTTTAAGGCCACACATCGCTCTGATACATCTTTTTTGGGCTCTGAATATGAGTTCTCTGTCTACTGAACTGCCCCAGTATATTACGCCATATCTGAGAGTCGACGCAACATAGCCGTGATAGGCTGTTAGTACCGATTCCAGGCTTACTATTTTTGATAGCTTGTAGAGAACATAGGCATATTTATTTAATTTTTTACATATTTCGTCCGTCTGGGATCTCCAAGTCAAATTATTGTCAATATTAATACCAAGAAACTTAGTAACAGTAGTTGGTTCAATTTTTGTCCCTAAATAATTAATGTCCAGGATATTGTTTGGGAGCCTTTGATAAAAATGCATAATTTTAGTCTTCTCCAAGTTAATGTTTAAATTATTGTCGTCAAACCATGATATAATTTTATTTAATGTCATATTTATTTCATTTTCATAAGTATTAGGATTGTCACACTTAATCACTACAGTGCTATCATCGGCGAATAACACCATGGGGTGGTTTATATGCTCTGGAAGGTCATTTATATAAACCAAAAAAAGAGGAGGTCCTAGCACGGTACCCTGAGGAACGCCGTATTTAATTATCTCGCTTTCAGAACGATATTTTTTCTCGTAACCGGTATTGGGGCATATTTGTGTGATTTCCACAAATTGTCTTCTGTCCGTCAAGTAAGATTGAAGGAGATTGAGTACATTTCCCCTAATACCACATTTTTCCAGTTTACTTATTAATATAGGATAATCTACATAATCAAAGGCCTTCGTTAAATCCATAAAAATAGCACATACAGGATTTCTTTTATCTACATTTGATAAAATGGGAAGAAGTAGGTCATATATGGCCCTATTTATTGTCTTCTGCTTACGAAATCCCTTTTGTTCCTCTACTAATATATTTGATTTTTCAAGGTAGCTGTATAAAGACTTATAAATAACTTTCTCAAATATTTTTGAAAAGACTGATATCAGCGCGATAGGCCTGTAGTTTGACATAATTTGTCTATCGTTTTTTTTGTGCAATGGTATGATTATTGACGTTTTTAATTTGTCAGGGAAAATTCCGTCAGAAATACTCATATTAATTATATGACTAAGATGTGGAGCTATGTACTGTGAAACTTCTTTGATAACTTTAGTGCATACTCCGTCATAACCAACACTATTCGTATTTCGAAGTGAGCTAATATGGTAATTTATATCTTGGGGTGTAGTCGGCTCCATATATAGAGAGTTTGAAGTATTTGAGCGTACATTAATTTGTGGTATAGTTTTGTTTTTTGGTTTAGGAACTTGATTAATATAAAACTCGTTGAAGGCCTGAGCTATCTTTAATGGATTCGCAATTTTCTGTGTCTCTGTTTGAATTTCTGTTATTGGTTCTTTAGGGAAGGAGGTCCTAGAGTTGTTAATTATGGACCATGCCGCTTTTGATTTGTTTTGGGATGTCTTAATGAAGTAGTTATTTCGTGATGATTGTGTTAAAGTTATAACTTTTTTAAACCTTGCAGAATATGTCTTAAACGATTGTCTATTTTTAGGGGTAGGATTTGTTCTGTATTGCCATAGCAAGTGCCGTTTCTTTTTACTACACTTTCTTATCCCTTTAGTGATCCATTTGGCTTTCATAGTAACAGACTTTGTTATTATTTCAAAGGGAAAACATAGATCGTATAAACATCTAAATAGGTCAAGAAAATAGTTGTAGGCCTCATTGACATCACTAGTTTTATAAATGTCCGAAAATGTAGACTGCATAGCATAATCGGTTCATTACGCTAAGCAGATAAATGTTCCCACTTCTGGGACACAAGCTTCCTCACTTTTCTAGTGGGCTGTAATCTACAACGCGGGCCCCGGTAGATGTCACATCTCTTCAAATTTTTGGTTCTAGGCATTGTCAGTTTCCACACGATGTCTTCTTTCGCCGTTTTGAGAGCAGTTGTCGTGAAATTATTTACACAAAGTAAAGCGCCTGCCCGGGTTCGAACCCACGACCTGCAACTCGTACGTAAGTCACTACTTACCACTGCGCAACCACTGCTTACTCACTGGGGGTGTTTAGTATCTCCCTGAAAGTATTAAAATGCTATGACAAACTAGATTCTTCCAAACAGTCTGCCAATCCCTTCACAACACACCAGATGAATGTGAGCCCCGTGCAGTGCACGGCGGTAGGCGCGCCTACAGCACACCAGTGTGATTGTATTCCACGTGAGTCTGCAATAGAAACGTCCACATAAATCCGGAATCTTAAACTAGTTCCAAATTCGCCGGTCATTTAATGTAAGTTGTTGTGAGCAGCCAGTTTGTTACTTTTACTTCTGGCAATTTGAAGTTCCGCATTCCATTCTTTCGCTTTTTTATTGCTTAAAACCTTGGAGCCTGTAGTTTATCTAAAAATAACGTACTTAGTTTAAATAAAATGATACCGCCGCCGTATATAGCACATTTATAAAACAAAAACATGTTATGAATTTACAGAACCTTTCTGTAAAGCGGTCGCCGGACAATCACAGCTTGTAGGCGCTGGCTTTTAAAATAATTAGAATTTTAATAATTTCATTCGTTAATTAAACTTTCGTCAAAAGGGAAATGTTGTGTATTGAGTCTTGTGAGCGCGTGGCGGGAGCGTGGCGGGTGCGGGGTGGTTGCGTGGTGTGTGCGGGGCGCAAATGCGAGGAACTGTCAGCGACACAAGCCAAGTTGAGCTTTGTTCAACCAACTTGTGTTTATTTCGGCGTATACCTGCGCTCTGCTGCTGGCGTTATAACTATTTCGTTAATTATTTCACAGTTTCTTTGAAACTAACTTTTAATTGCCGCTCAGCTCGTACAGTGTTTGGCTAATACCCCTTACTGTTAAATGGGAAGTTTGTTTTTTAAATTCACGATTATTTACAAGAAGATTTCATACTTCGTGAAAGTTTAGCCGATTATGTTAGAAACCCGCATTTTTAAACCTATCTACAAATGCATAAGCATAGTGTTTGCAAGTGATCGTTATTGACGTTGAACCATTGATAATGTGTTGAACCATTTTCACTTTAACCTTTATAGGCTTTAAATAACTGACATTTTATGAAAGCAATTTAATTAAATATGAGAATGTTTCATGAATCAGTCACGGGTCGCATCTGTCGTCACATCTCGGCGCGTTACAGAATCGTTAATAAGTATGTATTATTAATACGCGTATAACGTGTACCTATTAATAATTCCATCGCCCTCTATGCGTACAGAGGGCGGTAAACAATCATTATTCACAATAATTTAAAAAATCATTTTAAGAGTGCTCTTCTGAAAAGCACTCCGATGGTTAAAACTGGATGTTATTTCTAGATTCTGGGCTCAAAATAACATTACCCATATAACGTGAACCATTTTGGAGTCCCCTTTGTATAATTTGACTGTTCATATAGAACAAAAACTTGGTCTCCGTACGCATGTTTCTCTTCGTATAATCGCATCACCGGGGCTCGACGACTACATACAGACATGTGGAATTTAATTAGTTAATTAGGCACGTCCCTTCCCTCCCACTAATAAGATAACTTGGACCCTCATCCCGCGCGACCGTTAGTCCTCTTCCTCTACATTTGTCCGGACGTAGGGGTTACTTTTGTCCAAATGAACTGGTGAATGATACGCGTTTGTTAGCTCCGAGATCCATGATGACACCAGGTTTTTTTTTAAATTAAAACTTGACCTTTACCAGTCCCGAGAAAAATAAAGCCTTATTTCAGGGGTTCATTGCACTATTATATCAGTAATACTTTCTTGAAAGAAAATTCACTATCTAATGTAGCATTTTTATCTCAAGAAACGACGTCCGCTTCACTTCCACAAGTAAAGAGCGCGTCACTTCATGTAAGCGCAGGAACTATAGGTACCGTCCGAGACAATGGCGACTCGGAACTCGGAAGTGTGTGTGTGTGTGTACTGACGCTACTCATCTTCATGCACACATTTGCAGCGAGTTTTTACACTTGTTTACCACATGTAAAGCCCGCGTCGCTTCGTGAGATAAAAATACTGTACTTTCAGCAAACTACATTCCCCGATCGTCCGATATTAGGAGGATTTTAATATTTGCCGTGATCACGCCATGGCGCCGGGGGTGTGGGGGGTCGTTGGGAGGGGGGATGATAAGTGTCGCAGGCAGGCGGGGGTCACAACTTATGAGCTCAATAAGGACACAAGTGTGCTCTCCTCAAACGTTGTTGCGCAAGTACTTGCATTTTTCGCTCATATTGTTTTTGAAGGTTTTCTTTTGAATATGTTACTGCCTGATGTGTTTTGTTTGTGATCATTATAACACTTCCTAATGTTTAAATAGGAAATGTATTTTAAGAATACTAACATCCTTGTAACATCCTTCAAATAGCTAGGAACTCAGATACTTAAGTGGACTAAGCAAAAACTTTAAGCAACACCTAGGTTTCATCTTGTACATAAACTCCCACAAAACATTTACACTACGAGTATGACTGCAAATAATTAAATACTTCTCAAAAAAACTTAGAATTTTTTTTTCAAATAATCAAGATTTATTTATTCTAACTGAGAACATCAAAATTACATAAGACAGTCCCCCAAATTGCCCGCCCTTCACCACTTCCTAGTGCTTTACCGCAAATAAACGTATTTTCATTCCTCGTTTCTTTCTTCTTTTTTTTTAGCTGGGATGAAAAAATGGCGAAAGAATATTTCAGTAGTCTCTGGCAGTCAGCTCGCTCTATTAACTCCATTCAAATGTTTGTATCTGTGCTCTCTGATTGGTGGCTTCCTTTGATCCGGTACCGCCGCTGCAGTGAATTCCGAACGTAAACGAATCTGTTGCAGAATCAACCTGTTTGTATCCCAGGCTAACTGGTTTAAAACTAAAACTGTTCAACGTTTTGTTTTGTGCTTTATTTATTATTAGAACAGAATATGCAATTGGGGGATTTTATAAATTTTACTCTGTAAGCTATGTAATGTATGGGTGTATATGTGTAAGACCTGCGGCGCATTCAGCAAAGTTTATCAGCACCTAAAAATAAGAATACAAAATATATTTTATTTTAAATTGTCGCTATTTCGTGTAACCAAACGAACATAAATAATCATTCGAGAATGAATTTTTCATAAGTGACATACGACATTACGCAAGATAACTTGAGATTTAAAAATAAAAAAGGCGGATTTTTAGAGTGTTATCTTGTCTCACAATTTGTAAGTCACGGCGGATAGCGTTCGTCATGTCAGTCCGCAGGAAAATAATTTGTCATGACCTTTCTTTCTTTCTCGAGGCTCTATATTACAAAACTTCAGTCCTATTCTGAAATATTTGATCATCAATTACTACTAAAGTTTATTAGCCCATCTCTTTATCATCTCTTTTTAGTTTTTCCGAAACACACAAGAAAAAAATATTTACAAATAAATATTTGCTTTGCCATGAAGCATACCTGTATTGTTAGGTAACAAAGTCACCGGCCCACGCCGCCGTTATCCAAAAAAGATAATACAAAGTCGATTAGTATTCACGTCGGCCTGTCCAGCCCGCCAACAAAACTAAACGAAAACGTGATTCAAATACATTCCTATTTCCAATTTATATTTAACGGAAAATCCAGTTCAAAAGATCCTGCATCGCGCTATGGAAATTATCGGCGCCATCTGTGCGTGGGTTTGGTAAACTGACGTGAAGTAATGGCCGTCCTCGGAGGATAAACATAGACGTGTTGAATTACGATCACTCAGGGCCGTCTTTACCCGGGGGTGCAACGGGTGCGTAGCACCCGGGCGCACAGTCTTAGGGGGCGCAAGCCGATCAAGTCATCACTCCATTATGACCGCACCACCCCAGCGCTGTAGCCGCATGTCACCGTCTCGAAATATTCCACCCGCTTGCCGCCAACGCAAGACGACCGCTCGCTATTAGCACGCCACCGGTGAGGTAACATCTTGTTGCTCATGCGCCACTTACTAGTTGGTAGCTCACTGTCCACGCGCTAACGACTAATTTCAGCTTACAGACGGGTTTGCGAACTTCAGTGAGTGTGAGAAATATCAGGCGACGTGGAGATAGCTGTGCGAGCAGCGCGTAGACCACGCGCAGTTGGCGAGGCGCCGTCAGCAAGATGACCCGCTCGCTGCTGGCACGCCGCCAGTAAGGTGACAGGTTGTTATTCACGCCGTTCACGCGCCGCTTACTAGTTGGTAGCTCAGCGTCCACGCGCTAAAGGTTTGTTTCAGCTTACAGACCGGTTTGCGAACATTAATGAGTGATCTCGGTTGAGAAGCACGCCTTTTTACATTGTTTCAGTTTACTTTATCCGAACTGGCAATCATGGCTATTGCCTATTAATTATATGGCTATTGCACTTGAGCAAGAAGAGAATAATATGGGGGGAGACAGCCGTGCGAGCGGCGCGCGGACTGCGCACGGGTGGCGAGGGTTCATCGCGCGGACAGCAAGGCGTCAGTATGCTTACCGCTTGCAGGCGTTTCATCACTGGGGAATGGGCTGCTCGCTCAGACCCTCGATACCAAGTGCAGTATGTTGCATCAAAACGAGTTATATGACCTCGAAATTGAAAGGTTTATGACTAGCCACTAAATAGTTCCACTATCCATCACATGGCTTCATCACCAGACCCTCATTACCACGCCCAATCTATTGAACTCGTCAGAACAAATCATAAGAGCCCAAACTCGAGGGTGTTCTAGTAGCCATTGAAGAGTTCCACTATCCACCGCCTGGCTTCATCATCAGATCAGCTCCAAGATACTAAATTGTAGCTTTGTCACCTGAAATATGTATACTCGTACATACAAAGTTTCATTTCGATATGACAATTAGAAGTAGGTTGAAATTGACTTCTAAGATTTTTTACATTGTATGTTATTTACAAGAGAAGCCTATAAAAGCGAGTTAAAAATGGAACACGATAGTTAAGTTTTTTTTTTTTTTTGTTGGCACTGGCTGATTTTCGCACCCCGGCGCCCAGTGTGGTTAAGACGGCCCTGCGATCACTTAATATTTTTCCAGGTAATAAATGTTTATTATAGATTGCGACATCTGAAGGGACTTATTCTCTTCTTAGCAATGTGTGATACTTACATAAAAGTTTCCGAAGTGGAGGTTATTTTTCTTCGATTACATATTTGAGTATCAGCCGATGATGACGTTTACCTTCCGTCTGTTCAGCTGGCGGGGACGCCGACGCAACCTGTTACCATGGATTCAGTACATGATTCTGAACCCCAACGACGTGGAAATTTTTTCGTCGGTTATTAAAAAAAAATAGCTGTTCCATACATTTAGACCCCGTAGGTATTGGATATAGATGTATTTTTTATAGCAAAGACGCATTATACCAAATACGCGCCGTAATTTACCGAAAGTTGAAAATTCGAGTTTATTTCAAAAAATCGCCCCGCTCACCAGAATTGTCCAATTGCCTGCATTCGAAAGAGGACGATTGCCGCTATCTATACTATACAGCACCCCTCGGGAAAATGAAAACAACCCTAAAAATAAGAGGGTTGAATCTTGAAAATGACGCGTTTTTCACGATTTTTTCGCATTTAAACCTAAAATTCACATGTTTTACTTGACCAAAAAATCTGAAAAAATTCAGGGGACTTCCACACATCCAAAACAAATTTTTAATTGCGTTTAAATCATTTAAAAATAAATTAAATTGGTTGAAAAAAATAAAAATCACAAAAAATCATATTTTTGCCATTACTGTGTTTTTGTTTGGGGTTGTAATGTCGGTAAAAAGCTTATACTGCTTGTTTTTCGACCCTCTTCAAGATTTTTGGAACGATTTTACCAGATTCGGTGGGGGCCGCCGGACCCCCCTTAACCCGCTACCCCCTTTATTCTTATTCTTATTATACCAAACATTACACACCCATCGACATCGACAGCCAGAAAGCTAATAAGTAGGTAGGTATTAGAATTAAAAACAAGTTTAATAATCATACTATAATATAATTATAATTAGTACAATTTCTTTTTTAGTGCAAATACAAATTTGATGCTAAAGCTCGCAAAAATTCTTCTTTTGTATATTCTTCTTTCTTAGATATTTGTCTAATAATTATTAGGTTGTCTCATAAATTATTGCCAGTTAAAAGACAAATTATTATTAATATTTTTTTATTAATTAAAATACATTTAATCAATTATATAGTCTCCTTCGTTATCAACAACAGTCAGCAATCTACTGGGAAAAATTTGAATACCCTTCTCCCAAAATGAGGCAGGCTGGAACTCGAAAAAATTTTCAAGTTCAATTTTAATACTTCCAGATTTTTCGATTTTTTTCCTAATAAATGAAATTTAAGAGCTCGAAATAAATGAAAGTCTGAAGGCGCAAGATCCGGGCTATACGGTGGATGTGGAACAGTCAGCCATCCTAGCTCCTCCAGCTGTTTATGTGTTAACTTGGCGCAATGAGGTCGTGCGTTGTCATGCAAAAGTTGGACTCCAAGTCGTTTTGGCCGCTTAATTTAAACTAGCAGACATGTTTTCATTAAAAAAAATTCTTCTTTGTAACAAACATCCAGGAATGTAAGTAAAAAGTGCCTTCAATATAATATTTCTCATTTCTTACAATTATTTTATCAGAAGGATAAAAACTGGTAACGGTTTACTAATAACAGTAATAGTTATCGGAAAAGCTTCCACTAAAGGAAGTATCTTCGGCCATTCAGTGGCAGGCCGCCTCATCGGCCACTGTTCATTGTTCGCTCTTAAACTGATATTATTATAATAAAGTTGACACACTAAACTCTCGCCACTTTACAGCGGATTTCACGGAACATTTCAGTTACCGCTAATGGCTTAGGTTTTGATTATTATGAGTTAGTTTTAAATACTTTGTAGGACATTGTGCGCTAAAATAGGGACTGAATTTAACTGTCTTACATTGGACAAACTATTTAGTTTTCGATACGGAATTATTATTGGCCTTAGGTTACAGAAATTGGAAAAACTTATAATTACATGTTTTACTTTGATTGAACTTGAACTTTACACATACCTAAGTTATTGAGTTAAAGGTCTTGAAGTTTGGCGACAGAGCCGTGTGTACAGCTCGTAAACGTCGCCGCTTCGCTCCAAATCTTAATGCTCACTTAAACGGCAACCTAGAGACGGCGACCTTTCCAATTTTGCTGGCAATTGTTTCACACAGCTGTTCACGAACAAACAGCGGTACATTTCAACAGTTACTGTCATTAATATGTAACGATCATAGAACTAACATTCTCTATCTCGCCGCAGTAAACCCTAAGTTAATTGGAGAACTTGTCGGGCCGACCGCCTCGTCACCTCGACCACCATTATTGTAAACGCAAAATTCACAGACAATAATAGTAGATTGTACAACTAGTGCATAAAAGAAGCCATTTTACCCCGACACGCTTATACGAAATTTTCGAAATCGAAGTGAAAAGCAGCTTGTATAGCTTTTCACTTCGATTGCGAGAAAATGAAAGAGGCGTAAAGTACATACTTAACAGTATTTTCACTGATTATAAAATATTGCAAAATTGAAGAAGAGAATAGGTAATTCCTGCCACGAAACTATTTAAAAGTTTTTTATTTTTTATTTTCAACATGATTGTGTCATTCGACTTAGGTACTTCATACTGCCAAGTCATAAAAACGTTTCTTTGTGTTTTGAAATAATAAATAACAACTATTTTATCAAGTTTTATCAAATTAACGATAGAAAACACGGAAGTGATAAATTAAAGCAAATTAAATTAAATAACGACTTTAATCTGCGACCTTTTATTGTGCGTGTGGCTGTTGGGCCTTATTATCTTAGACTTAGAAGAAAAAAAAAATTATGCACTAGGGCATAAAAAACGACTTTATGTCGCCTACGCACAACATAAAGACGAACTTTTGAGCATGAGAAGTGAAAAGATTGTTATAACAAGCCCTCAGGCCGCGCCAGCCCTATTACTTGGCGTCGAGTTCGCAATTCAAATAACGCGCACTCATTGGGGCTTGGTAACGAACTTCCGCCAATAGCGTTACAGTAACAATTAAAACGCCCAGGGTTTTCATACGACACCATTGTTAGATACCATGGTACTTTAAAAAATACTATGACGTTTTAATGATCCGCAGCAGACGCAGAGACTGTATTATGAAATATAATAAAAATTACGCTGAATCGCAAATGAATAGGCTCGTTTGTTCGCAGTCTCTTAAAATAATATAAATTATGGCACAAAAAGAGCGGAGGCGAAGTGCGTCAGAGGACAATGAAAGATCCTTGTGACGTTCCTTGAAACGGAAAATTACGTAACTGTGTGACATTTGAATTCGTTATCTTTTTCTGAGATTTTAACCTTTTTATCCTAATACATTTACTTTGGGACTTTACTTACATAACTTGTATTATAAATACCTACAACCTTTATTACATCGCCCTTGATTCGTTGACAGTAGGCAACAGTAGGCTTCAATCTAATCACACGAACTGTTTGAGTTCTGTTGACCTGATTCCGCAAATGAGCTTGAATAAGCGAGACAATGACGAGGGAGTCGGTGTGGGCCCTCACCAACGCGGCGTGAACAATCGCACGCAGCCGGACGCGGTGCAAGATGGCGGCGTGACGGCGTCGTGATGGCGACACTGGACAACCCTCCGGAACCGCTTTATGTCGCTTATCGAAATCATCGGCGTGTCGTCGTCGTCGTGCGCAACAGTTACCGAGCGACCGCCGCCCGTAGCGAGACATCTATTGTGTGTTGCGGGCAGTGGAGCAATTCTTGTAGGTTATCGGAAAGTAGAATAATTTTGTGGAAGTTTTTATCATAATTTAATGGTTCGATTTTATATAAGGATAATATGTTGTTTGTTAATGGGGACTAGCCGCCAGCGGTTGACAAATAAGTTGTTGCCAAGTTGTTGTATACAACGTGTAACGTTAAATGCGCAAAACCTGAAAATAGTTTGATCAGAATGACGAGCAGAATTAATTGAACCACTTTTTAATATAGGTCACATTTTTAAAAAATCTTCATTAAAAACATTGCCGTATCTATTTATTAATAGGTCAAGCAAGCCAATGTCAGCGCGGCGCAGCGGCCCAGTAACGACTCCTCCCTCGGTAAAGTGTCGTCGCAGACGCAAGAAATCTACCATGAGTTTGCACAGTCGAAACTCGCTAGCGTCTCCGTAAATAATATGTATGAAATATTGTACAGCGCCCCTAGCGGTCACTGAATGAATTAAAATTCGTACCATGAGCACTATAGATTTCGATAGGTAACAAACCTAACGTAATCTATTCGATAGTCACTGACGTTTTTCAGCTGTCGCCATACAAAACGGCACCATGAGTCACAAATTTGACAGACGCTATCGAATAATACGCTTACGATAGTAGTTACGTAACTCACTAGCATTTTGTCGTGTGAAACATATGTTTACATCAAAATTATAAACGTTTTTGAGTTTTTTTAATCTAAATATTGTCTGGAAGAGCTTATTTAGCATGGAATATGTTAGTGGCCGTTGAATTTGAAGACTAACGACATAAACAGCGTGAATTTCATGCCAAAATTACAGGAAAATGAAAATTCTAGCTTAGGGTAAAACCAGGAGAGATGGACCAGCGGGTCAGACGGACCATCGTAATTTCTACCAAAGTATGAAATTGATTTAAGCTCACAACACTTACGAGCACTTATCAACCTGTTAGCTCCGTGTAGAAAGCGAGACTGTTAGATTTTTGTTTGTAAAATTAATAAAATACGAATTAAAAGGTTTCGGAAGTGTGATTTTTTTTATGTAGGTTTTTTAAACACGAAGGTATGTATAAGATATTGTGTTTGTAGATTATGAATTGATGTTTCTGTATTAGTATGTTCATGAAACGATAAAATAACCTCAAAACTTTTGTTTATTTATTGTGCTTTTAATATGAGAAAGGTCCGTCTCTCAACTCAATTTAGGAGAGATGGACCATGCTATGTAAGGGTGAGATGGAGTCTGCGTGATAGTCCTGAATTGACAGAATGGGATGACAACGAATGTGCAGGCTGTGGTGAAAACTATGAGGATACCCTGAGTCATGATTAATGGCTGCTGTGCATCATTTGTGAACGCTGATCACATGAAGGCTGCACCAATTATCCCAATATGTGCGACCGATGCGGAAATACCGTGACAAATTGCAATGAAGACGTTCCTTTAATTTAATTGTTTATCTTAATTGTTACTTTCATTTTGAATGTTTATTTTTTGTTTAAGAAGTGTTAATGATTTTATTTTTGCTAGGACCATCTGTCCTTACTTGGTGGTCCGACTCACCCGTATAGTATGGGAGAGATGGACCGAGGGTACTTTTTCAAAGATTTCAATTATTTCCGTAAAGAAGTTCTGATCGTGCCATATTAAAATAAAAAAATATTGAGTATTGATAGTTAGTTAGAACAACACTAAATTGGTATTAGTTACTAAGCAATAAAAAAAGATATTAAAGTTGGAAAAAATGTGGTCCATCTCTCCTGGTTTTACCCTACTAATGGGCAGGACATTACGCAGCTAGCTAGGAGGCTTTCTGTGATGAGTATTAACTTAAATTTAAATAAAAGACATTTCTGTTTTATTTATTTTATCATTATAAGGGAAGCATACAGCTAGGGAACACAAAAATTGACATAAAAACACATGCCTTCTTAGTACCCATAATAACTACATGTACAATGTTTTCTTTAAACATTGCTGCACACTAGGATTTGCCCTGCAGGTATCGTGGGTGCATTTAAAAACACAAATCTCACATGCACAAACACCAAGACCCGGAACAAATAATTATCTTTGGAAGGGTCGATCACACTCATTTTTGCTCCATGCGAGAAATGAACCACGATTCATAACGCAGAAGCGTCAAGATTGGTGTAGTTTCTGAAAATTGTGCCACACTCAGTCACACTGGTCCTCATTGTATTATTGTCTTTTTGTAAAC